>CM052895.1:28151235-28176216 GCA_028534135.1 Potos flavus
CGTCCTACAGCCCCATCATGATCCGGCTTCCTGCGGCTTCTCTGAGTGGTCTCCTCCTCTCTCCCTTGCTCACTCTGTTCCAGCCACACTGGCCTCCTTGCTGTTCCCTGAACACACTGGACCTCAGGGCCTTTGCCCAGTCTCCCTGGGAGCTGTTCGCCTCGATAACTGCTCGGCTGACTCCCTCACTTCCTGCAGGTCTTGGGTCAAGTCCCACCGTATCAGTAAGGCCTCCCACATCACCTGATTGATAACTCTAACCCATTTCCACCGCACTTCGTGTGTTTTTCATCCCCACCCACCTGGCTCTACATTTTCCTTTTTGTGTAGTACTTATTCCCTCTCAATGCATTCGATGCTCTTTTTATCACATGTATTGTTTGCCTCTTCTCTCTGCTGGAATGTGAATTTGACAATGGCAGGAATCTTTGTTTTGTTCACCATTTTATCCCAGGCATCTAGAACAGTGGCTGGCACTTCATAGACATCCATAAATGTCTGTTGTTGGATGTAGTTGAAATCACGGAGTGGTTTTGTTTTGTTTTTTTTTAAACGTCAAGGTGATTGAAATTTAGGAGGATGGAAATGGGGAGCTGTTTTCGCACCCCACCCCCCAGTCTACACCACCCAGAAGGTAAGCTCCCCAGAGGAATTGGCAATGTGGATGCTGTCCAGCCTGCCATGTGAGGGCCAGGGTTCCAGAACTTTCCCTGGAGTTTGATCCCTGCGCAGTCCTCTTGCTCCTTCCTCTTTTCCTCTGTCACTGAGGTTGAAGGTGGCAGCCTATTTTATGTCACACGGAGCCAAGAAGAAATGGAGAAGAGGTGAGGAGAAGAAGGGACACGGGGGGGGTGGCCGTTGTTCTGAAGTCGTTCTGAAGTGACCTTGCTGTGTGACCCTAGGCGCGGCGCCGGCCTTTTGTGTGAGCATGTGCAGAGTGAGCCTGGGGTTTCCGATCTGCCGTGAGGACGGGCGCCGCTCGTCCCTGCTCTGGGCTGACGCTTCTAACGAGGGCTCGAGCCGCCCCACTGGAGTTCATGTTTAGGAGAACCTCTAGGTGAACTTGCTTGTGTCTCCCAATTTGTACTATAAGGTTCAGAACTATTTCCAAAATCGGGATCTGCTGCCATTAAAAATAGACTTTTTATTTTTCATTTCTGTTAGAAATCGCTTTTTGGGCTCCTTTTTCCCCTTCACTTGGTGAAGAACAATATGCTTTCAGAGCCCCTGCCTTATGCAGCCCCAGCTTTCATGTTGCTGGGGGGACCGGCTGAGATCTGACTCCCCAGGAGCCCCCGTATTCACACTGTGGTGTCTAATGTCGCTCACATTTTCACCTCCTTTCCTACTCACTAATAGAAAATTAATTACAGTGAAATAGCAAATAACACAGGCCAGACATCACCTCGGCCAAGTGGCATAAAACACACCTCATCCCCACTCCAGATGGTTGTCAATAAAAAGTGACATTTAAAAACGCTGACTGAATTCAAACCTGTGAAATGCTTCCTTCCATAATTGAAATTCATTTTAGGGGAGATGTGCAAGTCTGTTTTGTTATTATGTCTATAAGCATATTAATCTCACGAGAACTAGATTATCTGCAATGGTCGTACATTTTCCTAAAAGCTTTTCAGAGAGAAACCTAACAGCTTCTACTGAAACAAATGAATATGCCTTCTGAGTGGGGAGAGCTGGAATAAACTAGCCTATCTTCTCCCAGACATGCAGTGTTGGACTTGGAACCCCTCTTCCCTGGCTTTCCGGTGTTAACGTCAAGGTGGAGTCTTGACGAACAGGCGGAACTCTTTGCAGCTCCTTGGGAGGGACAGAGAAATTCCTCGAAGAGAACAGTAATAAAGGACCCCCTTCTTCCCAAGGCCCGAGTCTTGAGATCTCAGATGGAATGCAAGCCTTTCCAGAATAAAGATCCCTTTAGCTTTCTTCTAAAAGAAAGAGGTGCTGGGATCCTGCGTTTGATGGGGACTGTGCATGCAGTGTGTGGGGAGAGGAGCGTGGAGAGTGTGCACGTCTATACATACAGGGGCTATGGCAAGCAGACTTTTCTGGGAGTTAGCTGTGTCACCTGGGGCAACTTACATAGCCTCTGGAAGGCCCCATTTCCCAGCTTTTGACGAGAATGTGAGTAGTGTCTCCTGCAAAGCATCAGCATAAGGACTCAGTCCGATGATGTAGGTAAAGCCAGCATGTGGCTAGCACTTAATAAATCTTAGCCTTTATTGGCTATCATTTTTTTTTTTTATTAGCTATCATTTTGCCAAGTTTCCCTAATTCCCCTGCGTGCATCTGTTCCTTCTGCTTGTTGGAACAGTGCAAAGATACGAACTCCCTGAGCATTATTGCTTTTCCTCTGGCTACAGTGTTTCTCTGAGTGGGACTTGGTACACACCTCCCCTGATGTTCTAGTCTGCTGGAACCATCACGGATGGCCCCTGGTCCCTGGCCCCTGGTTGTATGTTGGGTTTGGTGCAAGGATGCCTGGCAGCCTCGGTTGGGAGACAGGCCCTCTCTTTGCTTTACCGCAATACCTATCTATCGACTTCGGTTCCAGCAAAGCAGGACGTTCAGGGGTGGGCTGGGGAGGGGTTTCTGGTGGGTGCTCTGCTGGTAAGTGTGTGAGTGGCAGTGGAAGAACCTTCCGCTGGGCAGTGGGAACCATCTCTGGTTTGTCCGAACCTGGACTTTCTTCTCTTTGATCTACTCTTTTCTTTCCTCCTTGCCAGCTGTTCTTGGCACCATTTGTGTTTGAGCGTGTGCCCATGTAGCACCCAGCTCCTTGTCTGCAAGCAGTGCTTGCCTTCTCGAGAGCCGTCTCAAGTCCCGAGGGCTGTGCTGAGGGCCTTGCAAAGAGCCCTTGGATGGCCCCCATGGTGTCATCCTGCCAGGCTCTCTGCATGACCCCAAAGACCAGTTATGTTAAAAGCTCTTCCTCTTGATCCCTCCAAATAGGAATAAGATATTCTAATTCCAAGGCCCCCCTTTCTAGAGAATGCAGTATATGTTTCAGATTTGCTCTTCTGGGTGGACAGGGTGGATGAACACTGGTGGGGAGTCAGGACTCTGCCCGCTTCCTTGCAGGACTCCCTGGTCTCCTTGTCCATTTGTGAATCTTCCTGTGCCAAGCTGGCTTGAGACTCTTCCCAGTGGAGGCTCCAGTAGTAATGAGAGTCTCTCCCGGAGTCATTCACACGTGTCACAGGCTCTGCACGGGCTGGTGGAGTTATGGTGGGCTGGCTTAGTAGAGGCTCTGGCTGTGGGGACAGGCAGTAAGAATGGTCCCTTACTGGAGCTGCCCTTAGCACACTGTTGTCTTCTGCCGTATGACCTGGTGATTATCCCACTGGCCAGAGGCTTCAGGGTCCCTGGCCGCAGGTTTGGGATGGATGCATGGCTGCCCACAGTGAGGGCAAGAAAACCTCAGTCATCTTAAAGTCTGTGAGTGGAACCCAGACCTCTGACGATGAGTCCCTTTATTCAAGCTGAGTGGATGAGACTTTCTTCAGGACAGTTGGGAGAGCCTGAAGACTAATTATGTTATTTTCAGGGACTGTTGACCTCCGAGATAGCGAGTCCAGTAAAGAAGTTACACTCTCCCAGAGTGTGCAAGCCTCGTGGTTTCTTTATTCTTTATGAACAAAAAATTTTGGATTTGAAAATAAACACAAAATTAATTAATTTATAAAATACACTTTGCAAAGGCTGACTTATAGTCCCTACACCAGCCTTCCCTCTACTGTTGGTGAGGTTGTGGTGCAGACAGTCTGTCTGGTCTGCACCCAAGACCCCGTTCGGCTGTGAGATGTTGTGGTGTGGACCTCTGCAGGCAGGAAGTATTTGTCAATAACGGAAACAGTCACAGATTTTTTTTCTTAATAATGAGGCATTAAAACCCAGCAGCGAAGAACCAGGGCTCTGAATTCTCTGGGAGGTCTGCTAGAATTAAATGACCTCTTGCTTGCAAAAATTCGCTCCACACGTTGCCCAGCTCTCAATAAGTATGAGCTATCACGGTTACATGATAGGATCTTTCCTTGATGTCCTGACTCCTGGCATATCTCAAACATTTTCTGGCATTATTGTCAGCATCCTATGTGGGCTTCTGTGACTTAGAAAGAGAGAACTTTCAGGAAAAATAAAAAGCTTATCAAAATATAAATGGAGGGGCGCCTGGGTGGCTCAGTGGGTTAAGGCCTCTGCATTCGGCTCAGGTCATGATCTCAGGGTCCTGGGATCGGGCCCTGCATCAGGCTCTCTGCTCGGCGGGGAGCCTGCTTCCCCCTCTCCCTCTGCCTGCCTCTCTGCCTACTCTTTCCTCTCTGTCAGATGAATAAGTGAAATCTTTAAAAAATATATATCTATATAAATGGAAAGTGCCCATCTCCGAGGGGACATACATATTCTTGCCTTCCATTGTGTGTCCTTCAGGATCATGTCATTGGTACACAGATGGCCCTACTCTACCCAATTCCTTTGGCTAAGACCCCTGTCCCTCTTGGGGTCTCCCAAATACCTGCAGTGTCAGGCGGTTGGGAAATCAAGTGGCTTTGTCCACAATATACCTCCTGGGCAGGTCTCTCTGCCATGTCTGGGGATGCCAGGTTACAGCAGGCCGGTGCATTTAGAATCCTTTCCACCGTCTTTTTCTTGCTGCTTATTCATTTTTAGGAATAAACAGGTGCTATAGTGTTAGATTTTATCGATCACTTAACTAGGAAGAAATTATGGAAATATTATCCATAAAATTGCAGTAAAACCCTGTTAATCTGCCAAATTCCCAAATTAACGAATCAATTAGATTTGTTGAGTATTTGTTTAGCTGTGATTTCCTGGTGACTCCTGCTTTATTTACTCTCATAATTTCCCCAAAGATTTGTTTCTATCTTCCTGAGAGAAGAATGTGTTCTGCATATCCTATCAGAAGCTGCTAGAAGGGCTAGGGGCAGAGAGATAAATTAAGCAAATATTTCAGATTTGTTACTGTATTTTCATCAGCCATATAAGTTAATGATCCAAGGCCAGATACATTGCTTAATGCCAGGCGCGGCTGGGCTAAGTTCTGCTTTTCCTGGGGGGGGGAGAGTGGGGGGAAGGCACAGATAGATTACAGTTCAGGTTTCTCTGGCCTGGCCCCGGGGTGATGGGGACCTGCCTCATGACACTTTATCTTGGACTGAATATAGTCTCTGGGCACCAATTATTTCAAAGGCACGAGTTATTGTCATCCTGCTACCTTGTCCCAACCCATCAGCTAACAAGGCTGCCTCGCTGAGGTACGCACGTACCTGGAAAGGGCTAGCAAGCAGGCTGGCCTCATTGTAAGTCTTGTCAGCTTGCAGAATAGTCCCGTATGTGTGGGTGATAGAGGCAGTTATCAATACAGTGTGCACTGGTGACGGGACTCTGCTCTCCTGTGCGTGCTCCCTAGGCTGCTGGAGAGGGGCGCTACCATTGCCATCCCAATAATTCATCTTTCTTCTTTGGGGCTCTGAGGATTCTCCTTTGTTTGGGAAATTCCCCGTAAACATTCACTTGATAAATATTTATTGAACATTTGCTGTGTGGTGGATGTGGTACTAGTGGGAGGGCAGGCGTGTCCAGGAAGGCTTCTTGGAGGAGATCATCTAAACTGAGTCTTGAAGAATGGATAAGGTAGCCAAGTGAAAGGATTTACCCAGATTAACTCAGTTGGGCCCCTCAGACCCTGAGTAGTGGGCATTAGTGTCATTCCCCTTTGATGGAGGAGGAACTGAATCTCAGAGAAGGTAAGTAACTTGCCCAAGGTCAAGAACTGGCTTGTGAATTTTGGAAGTCTCTCTCCAGAGCCCACACTTTGAGTCACTGGAACTTAGCGGTAGGCAGGCAGGCAAAACCCACAGTCTGACCCATCATTAACAAAGAGAAGAGGAAGGCATTGGTGATGACTGAAAGGACAATGAATACATCTAACCTCCTTCAGGGCTGGTTTTATGAAGGGAGGGAAGTTGGGGTGCAGAGAAAGAGAGTCTTGATCCCCTTCCTGAAGAAGTGTATGATTCCACTAGAAAAGGCCGAGAAAGCTCTAGTTGACAGGAATAGTAACTCTGGCTACATGTACAGCCAGATGTTGATCCCCGGGGATGACAGTGTGAGCGGTCCATAACCACTGGCAGCAACTCACTCACCGTATGAGGGCACCGTCCTCAGCTATGGAGAAGGGATGGGCATTGCTCTCATGGACTCTTGGACCAACCCTTGCTGGGTGGGATGCCACTGTAATTCTAGAGGTCATAAGACATCCATGGAGCTCCCTTCATCCCCCTCTCTGAGAGAGCTCTTTGGGGAAGCTCTGGTTTTTTTGACCTGGCATTCTGGAAAGAGCACAGAGCAGGATTTTGAGCTTCTGGATCAATAGACTAAAAACCTGCATTCTGATCCTGCCTCTATTGCTCACTTACTGGGTGACCTTGGGCAACTTGCTCAACATTTCTGGGTCTGTTTTATCTGTCAAATGAAAGTAATACCTTAAGGTAAGGAGATGTTGATGGTTGTGAAAGCATTTTGGAATTTTAAAGTATGAAAGTTGAACGTTCTTTGCGGAGTATGTTCTTACTGTTCTCTTCTCTCGTTCTGCTGGTTGGAAGGGAGGTAACTCACCACGGAAATGCCTTCTCTTGGGTGGCCGTGAATCCGCGCAGCCGCATTATGAGGCCAGATGAGACACTTCATACGCCTGGGATTAATAAGTTTGTTATGTTGGATGGGTGTTGAACCTCTCTCTGCCTCTTGCTTTTCGATAAAGTAAGGAGACCAAGCTCTCCTTTGCAGGCTCATTATGGATAATGTGATGATGCATGAAAGGCTCTGGAAACAGTGTTGGTGCCCAGAGAGTGTCAGAAGCACTCCTCCCCAGCCTGTGACCCACCAGCCCCTCCCCCCTCCAACCTCCAACCTAGTTGTGCGCATGCTCACAGGTGGCTGCAGGTGCCGTGGGAGCGGATCTCTGCTCTCACGTCCAATCCTGCATCTCCCAGACTTGTGGGTGCCTCTCTTTCTGGTTTCGGCCACGTTCCTCAACACCTGAATTTATTAAACAATTTTTACTTTAAATCAGTTTCCCTTTCTCTCCAATTTCATCTTAAATAATAACGGTTCTGCAACTACAGGTTTGATACATGAAACATAAATTACTTAAATGAAAAAATTTTGTGTACTTCCCCAAATCCCCAGTGGTGTACGTACCACACTTTGAGAACTGCTGTGCTAATCGGATGTTTTTTAGATACCTTCATGCCTGCTGGAAGAGAAAACACTTCCACTGGAGGTGTTTTGGAGGTGGTTTGGTGAAGGGAACATTTGTATATGAGGAACTTTGAGGCACAGAATGGGCTGGATTGCCGGGCACATTTTTATCTGAGTGCAGTTTGAGGACTCGAACTGGCTGAATTGAAGTCCAGTTTGGTGTTTATTTGGGTCCTGAGGTTTGAAAGCTCCCACCTCTCTGCAGATAGTGAAACCCAGAGGTTCGAGACAAGGTAGTCCTTGACAAAGCCGCACAGAGAGGAATAATACAGACCGCACAGAAATGTAACATGGGTTGGAATGACTTTCAAAGCTCTGATTGGGCGCCACTGGCATGAAATCCCAGGCTTCAGGCTGGTATTGGGGGGCCTGGATCCTTCTGGGAGCAAACTAAGTGAATAATCTTAGCTTGGCATTCCGACTCCAGCTTTTCACGGGCAGTGCACACCCAGGATAGAATTGCATCCCGGCGAGCAGCATGCTTGAGACTGGCCTCCTCGCCTCACCTGTTCACCTCTGGGGAGCGCCGTCTGAAGGCCTTGCAGGGGGTGAACCTGAGCCTCTTCCAAGCTGCATTGCAGGAATGTGATTTCTGCTCCGTCAACCGCCTCACCTCATCGTGGTCTGTTTTCACTGTGCACACACAGTGTCGCAGCTGCCTGTAATTTGGGTGTAGATGGGCGATTATCATAGTGATTAAGTGTCGTCAGTGGGGAAGGAGTCACCGGGCATTGATCTCGCATTGGTCGGATGGAGAGAGATGCGCAGGCCTGGACCGGGTGTCCTCCTGTTTACCCCTTTGCTTACTGACTGCGACCCGCTCATCCCAGACCAATGAAAATGCATCCTGTTTATCATGACTGTGCTCTCCTGCCCTTGTGAAGAGAAATGTGGTTTTAATTCCAGAGATCAGACGGGATGACTTGTGTGCATACAGCTGATAAATAATTTCAAAGAAAATTACTTTGGCATGCCTGACATTTGTATGGATTGCTTATGAATTAAAGGAATGAATCCCAGGCACGTCAAAAATATTTTACCATTACAAAAAATTGTGGTCTGCGGAAAACAAAATTCAATAAAGCTATAAAGCTGTCTGACCATCTTTCTGAGCTACAGAAATGCAGCATTCCGGGACCTTGTCACGGACAGTAGTGTGCCGCGAGGTGGGCAGTCTATAAGAAGGAAGACTCAGGCTAGAAATGAGGACGTCTGGGCTCTGGCCCCAGCTCTGCCCACTGACCACCATTTGCCACTGGGCAGAAGTCATGTCATCTTGCTGGACCTCAGCTTAGCTGGGTTATTGACTCTGCTGGAATATCTGATACAAGCTTTGCCCTCTCCTTAAAAAACAGGAACACAGCCAGAAAGTATTTTTCTACACAATGCCCAGACTCGGTGCCTCTCTTGAAGCTCATCAATGAGCCTCAGTTTAAGGACTTCCATACCCAGTGGACCCAGCACTCTCTCCCTGCTCTGAGACCATCCTAAAACTTACTCAACTTTTTTTTTTTTTTTTTTGTTTAACTTACTCAACTTTTAAACCCTCTTCCCTAGAGGAGGAGCAGACAAGAAGACCTGGCCTGCAGAGCTGAACTCATTTCCCGCGGGCTCTGTCTCCTGGTTCAGCACAGTGGACATGTACTGAGCCCGTTTTGGGCGGGAGGCAAGCGGGACAGATGAGCGGGTGCAAAGATAAGTGAGGCACATAGCCAGTCTCTGAAGGGAGGCCGTTCCCAGGGGCATGGTGTCATTGGCAGTGATGGCCGGGGAGTGGCGCTGGCACTAGCACCAACAAGGGAAAGAGGCTGAATTTCAGTCCCATTCTTGCCTTGTGGTGAGTTCTCATTCTGCCTTTTGTGAACCTGGGAAGTTCCCTGTGCCGTAGTTTCTTCGTATGTACAATAGGGTCAAGGACTCTAGGACTTGCTTTTTTTATTCTTGCATAGTGACATGAAACGTTACGATAGTTTTCAGTGATCCGACATCTAAACACAAAGCAAAACGATCTCCCTAAGAAGTCTAGTTACCATCTGTCTTCATACAAAGTTAGAAAAAAATTTTTTGGAAGCTTTTAAGATTGACTTCCTTAGCACCTTTCATATTTGCTGTACAGTGTTATTAACTGTGGACGCCATGCTGCATGTTACCTCCCCGTGACTGATTTATTTCATGACTAGAGGTTTGTACCTCCCCATCCTAGGATGTTCTACTTTTCAGAATTATTGCAAGGAGTGGATACACTCCTCTGTTCATCTGTTTGAAGATTTTATTTATTTGCGAGAGAGAGAGAAGGAGAGAGCACAAGCAGGGAGAAGGACAGAGGGAGAGGCAGACTCCCCGCTGAGCAGAGCCCGATGCGGGGCTCGATCCCAAGACCCTGAGATCATGACCTGAGCCGAAGGCAGACACTTGATGGACTGAATCTCCCACGCGCCCCTCCTGTATTCATTTTTTAAGAGTTTAACAATCTACTCATGGTAACAAGATCTCTGCTAACAAAAAAGCAAATGCAAGTGTAAGAAGGGTTGGCAGCACATGTTGAAAGTGTAGGGAAGGAAGGTATTAAAATTACTCTAGGTTCTGCTGATGGGGAAAGCTTGTGCCTGAATCTAGGGACCTTCACCTTGAAGAATTTATTTTAAGTCTTATTACATTATTGTATAACTCATCGTGTTAATTGTGAAAAAATAGAAAATGCTCTTTATTAAAAAAAAATAAAACAAAAACCTAAAACCTACACCATTGGTCATCGAAGCAACTGGGGATAACTGCTTCTGATCATTTGGTATAAAACCTCTAGAGCTTTGGATGCATGCATGTCCAGGGAAATCCACTTATTTATTCATCTAACGGTGTTTATTCAATATCTACAAACGTTCCTGGCTTTGAGTTAGGTGCTTAAGTCTATAATGGTAAACAAAGCAGATGTGGTTCCTTAAGGACGTATTCCTTCAGGCTGGAAGACAATTATATAAATAGATATTAGCATTTGTTACTTTCTATGAATGTAAGCATGCACACACTTGCCTGTATGCACACACACACTCTCAGCTGGTATGCTCTGTTTTATTGCTTTGCTTTTGGTCATTTTTCCCATCGTACACTGTAAGCTTTTCTCCATGTGGTCAATACACATGTCAGTTACTGTTGCCTATTAGACAACCACAGAGCATCTCTGACGTACTGACATACAACAGTAAGTATTCATGTCTCGAGATGGGGGTGGGGTAGACTTTTCTTGGCTGGTCTTGCTGGCTTGTCTGTGGGTCCTCTCGCTGTCCGCTGATCTAGAATGGCCTTGGCTGGGACAAGTCAGTGTTTATTGAATAATCCAAGAATGGGCTTAGAGGTAGAAGGAAGTGGGAGGAGCTGAACTGAAACCGTGGAATTAATCATTTCGACTTTCATTCATTGAATTCTTACTGTGTGCCACCAGGTATTTTGCCAAATGCTTTGCCCTGTTATCTGTAATCCTCACCACTGTCCTGTGAACCAAGTACTCAATATCATCGCCCCTTTATAGACAGGGAAATCGAGGCACAACATCTTAGCGGCCAGCCAAGGTCCCACAGCTGCTTAGTGGCAGCCCCGGGATGTGAACGTGTGGGTCTGTCTCTGGAGGCTGTACCTTCTGCTTTCCTTTCTGGGATCGCTCTTGGTGATAGAGGATCCTGTTGAGGGACTTATGACGAGACTTGGTAATGGTTTATGGAAGAAAAGAGGAAAAGATGTAGGTTGTGGAAATGAGCTTCCTAGCTGTAGGAGTGGTGCTCTTGGCAGAGCAGAAAGATCACATGCAAGCCCCTTGGGGTTGGGGCTTTAGAGTTGCTGAGGTCGAGAGGGAGTCGCCTATCGCTGGACAGTGAGTGGAAGCAGTGGTCAAGGGTGGCCCTGTGGCATCGCTCAGGGGAAGGAAACTAGGAAGAGCAGAGGGCGCTGAGAGTAGAGTTTTGGGACTGGTTTTCATCCTGGAATTAGGAAGAGAAAGGAGAGCCAGCGAAGGAGTGAGCTGAAAGGTGGGTGGAAACTGCCTATTTTTAGTTATCCATCCAGACTGAAGGAGGGGAGTTTTATAGTGGAGGGATGGCCTACGGTCAGGGGTGGGAATTGCCACCAGGAGGAGGAAAACTGAGAAGAGGTCCAGGATTTGGCCGGGGAGGTCGGGGGGCACTGCTAGGCAGAGCGGTTTTGGAGAAGCTGTGGAAACAGAAGGCAGGTCACGTTGCCGCCTGAACGGAACCACTGAGAAGGACAGGATTGAGGGTCAGCTTTCGAGCCTGGGCTTAGGGTGCCTGGCAGCCAAGGCCAGGGCCACTGAGGGCGTGGGGACAGGGGCTGTCTGAGCGTGACAGGGTGGGAGGTCAAGAGGAGACAGTCGGGGATGACTGGGGATGCCTGAGAGAGGAGGGCTCATCAAAGGAGGCCACCCAGGAGGGCTCAGGCAGGGTTCAGGGACAGGCGAGGAGGAGGGAGGGTAGGCTGGGTAGAACCATCGGGGAGGGCAGTGAGCACAGGTGAGGTTAGGTGTGGCTGGGAGGAAAGGGGGTCCAGAGGCAGGACAGAATCGTTATTGCCGCATCTTCCCTTGCCTTCATCTTTCTCACAGTTCCCCACTCTCTGCACAGCAGCCAGAGGAAATTTTGAAAAGAAAACCATTGACATTCGCTTTTGCCCTCAGCATAAAGCCTGCTCTCCTTAAGGTGGCCTCCATGCTGGTCGCCTTTTGTGACGGGGTTCCTTTTCAGCCCCATCCAGCCCCACCTCCTATACTTCCAGCCCCTCTGTTCCTTTTGCCTGGAGTGCTTGACCCCTTGTACCTGTACCTGCTCCCTTCTAACTCCAGGCCTCCGTTCAGATAGTTGACCTCTGGCTGCTTCCCTGCATCTCTTCTCTGGAAAGTGCCTTGATCTCTGCTGAATCCCCAGCTCCCAACACCATGGCTGGCGCACAATAGGGGCTCAGCAGAACTTTCCTGAAGGAAATCGACGTGGGCGGTGTGGACACACGAGGAGTCCGTGCTGTTTCTGGTGGCTGAGAACCTCTCTGCAGGTAGGGTTTTCCCTGGTGCTTTTAAGCCCCTTTGTCATGCTTGCCACAACTCCTGTGTGTTTTTCAAGCCTGACCAGCCGCCCTCTGCCCTGCAGTCCTCTTTTTCTCTTTTCTTTTTAGAAATGGAAATAGAACGGGCAAAGCAGACCTTACAAGGACCTCTTTCCTTTAGACAAATAGCTTGCATTCCATTAAAATGGTAATTTCCTTTGTTTAAAAAGGCAGATGTGGTCAAATTAAGCTAATCTAATTTGCAATTTTTCATTAAAAATATATACGAGTCAGGCCGGGAGGCTATTTGGGTCCCCAGGGTCATTGCGTTAGCAGTCACGGGAACAAATGTCCTTTATTTGCTTAGGGTTACATAGAGCTTCCAGGCAAGCATCATTTCCTCACATTGACTCCTCCGTGACCTTGTTTCAGACCACGGGGGATTTCTGTCTGCCAACTTATCTTGTATTTTGCCCTTTTTATTAAATAGAAAATCCCTAAGTACCCCTGGGTTGCGGAGTCCCTTGTAGAGAGAACAGGAGAAAGGTTCTCCTCTGACTAATAGGGAACACGGGACAAAGACATGGGATTTTATACAAGAGCAAGGAAGAAAGTAAAGTCCAGCGTGGAGCCGAGGGGGCGCGGAGATACACGCTGGCCCGTGTGTGCGCGTCTAGGTGGGAGGGATGCCAGAGCGTGGAGGGGGACGAGGCCGTGGTCCCTTGACATTTTCACATCCTCGAATTTGTTGGTACCATTTACAGTGTAGGATTTCTCCCATGAAATGCATCATTCATGCCTGGAACTTGTATGTCCCCATCTGAACCTTCAGGAGAGTTTCTCTGCTCTCGGCCGTTTGCACAGCACAGCTAAGCTATGTGGAACCTGGACGATGTGGTCCACCGAGGTGGTGTGGTTTTTATTCTACACCCCAGCCCCGTGGGACTTGCGTCTAGTCCATTCCTTAGCAGCACTTCCGCATCTAAGAGACCTGGATCCGAGCGCCAGCCCCGCCTCTTGTAGCTTTGGGGCTCCCCGTCTGAGAAGTGGGGATGCTGCTGTGTGGCGCTCGGCGTGTGCTGGGCTCATGGCAGTGGTCCTCAGCGGTGCCTCTTCCCAGCGCCCCCAGCCTTGGGATTGCTGGTCCAGGGTTGGGACCATGCACGTGACATCCACCAAGCCAGGGGTTCTTCCTGCTTCTGTTTCATCTCAGCAGTGGTACCGCAAACCCCGATGAAGGGTGCTTTGGTCATTCACTGTGCTGTCAGAACATAAAACACGGGTTAGAACACAGGGAAGTGAAAGCAGTGTTAGGGCGCAGGGATGAAAACGTGGGGGACCCGCAGAGGCAGGCAGCGCCTACCAGAGGAGAAGGCGGTAAGCTTCTGGGGGGCGCAGACAGGACCTGGGCGTGTGTTCTTGGCACTGTAGAAAGCTCTTGGCCCTTCTCGTCCTGGGTGACCGTAGAGCACGTGAGGAGTTGGAGGTGCTTCTGTACTATTTTAAAGAGGGCTTGAGATCCTTGGATTATTATCTTTAAGCCTGTGATAAAACCCGTCTCCCAGAAAGTATGTGGCAGCGCGCTTTATTTGTCCCTCTCACATCCTGTCTTGATTGGTCTTTGGAATGAGCCTTAGGTATTTTGCTGTAGCTGGCCTATTTTCTTGCCTAAATTATGCCAATTTGTGCAGAGGATGGTACGTGATGACAAGTGAATGGTCTGCGGCGAATTCTGTCTTCTGCCGCCCTTTTCTTGTCACTGTCACAGCTGTGAGCATTGGCAAGTCCTCCAGATAGATTTTCCTTTCCTCTCCAATGTTGGTCTAAAATTAATTTTGACTGTTTTGAAGAGGTAGCTGAGCACTCAGAGGGTTTTGCAGAGCAGAACTGGCAGCCCAGGCAGAGGAGCCAAAGGTGTCTGACTCGGGGTGGTGTGCGAGTGCCCCCCACAGATGGAAACTGGGCCCATGTCCATGCAGAGCTGGAAGGGGTGAGTGGCCAGTGTGCCCCCGAGCAGACCTGGAGAGGAACCCTTGAGGTAGGAGCCTTAAATTCCATTACACCGTGTGGGCTCCGAGGGCACAAGATGGCCTGAGTTCTCATAGGCTTTCCGACCCTGGACAGTTGGCTACCTGTCAGGAAAAAGAGTTGTTTTCTAAGAATATAATTGGGTGACTTTGCTTTTGCTCTGTAGTATCTTATGAGATCACCCACAGCTCCCTCTGTGCCCTGTACCCACAGAGATCACATCAAAGGACGTAGGTAGAACCTGGCTCAACATTTGGAAGGGATGTCAGTGTGTTTCATGGGTTTCTGTGTATTCTGTGGGTTCGGGTGGTCTGTGGTCCTTTCAGTTAGCAGCTAGCTCCATGCTTTCATCCAGGGAATGGAATTCTTATCCGTTCGGTGTGGGCCCTGTGAGGGCCTGGGTCTGCTGTGCTCACATCCCTACTGCCCAGCAGAGGCCTGGCACACAGCAGGCGCCAAATAAATTCCCACCGAATGTGAGATGAACAGACTCTTCCTATTTGCTGACTGGACTTCACATTAAAAATATCTCCTCTATGCCTTGGACAGAGAGTTTTGGCTCAACTCTTCTGTTTCTCCTTGGTTTTAAGTGCAATATTAATTGGTCCTGGGTGGACAAGGTAAGACCTCATTCAGCCTCAGGTGGGAATGAGAGGCCTCCGTGCTGGTCTCAGCTCGTCCCTTCTTCTCTGTGGGAGTTTTGTCTGTCACCGTGGGGCTCCTGAGTCTTCCTCATTCGTGTGTCCTCAGAAGCTGGGGCCCCAAACGATCGCCCAGCGCCTGCTTTCGTAAGGCAAGTGGTGCTGGAACACGGCCACACTCACTGGTAGACACGTTGTTTGTGGCTGCGCTCATGCTGCAAGACGGAGTTGAGTGGTCGCGGCAGGATGCGCACGGCCCAGAAGGCCCCCCAGGTTGTACCGTCTGGCCCCTTATACAAGAATGTTGGCTGAGCCCAGCTCAGGAGCACCAGGAGGTGCTTGGCACGTGGTGAATGCCTGAGAAATGGAGGAACGGCGTGGTTTGTTGTTCTGCAGGTGGGGCGTCCATTCTGAGGGGCTCTGGGAGAGGAGAGATTGTGGGCCCAATCCCAGGACCGAGGCCCGGAGGCCTCCCCAGAGGCGTCATGGCTCAGTGTGAGCTGGTGCCTCTGTTGGAAGAGGAGTGGCTGGTGCTGCCCATTCATTGAGTTACCGGGGACTTCTTGAGCCAGACAGCTGGCGAGCGCCGGGGGGGTGACGCCGGTCACGGGGCACTTGCAACTTGCTGGCCCCACCGTGCTGGGTGCGTGTTGTCTGAGGTGTTCCTCACAGCTTCCCTGCACAGCTGCAGCGTTCCTGCTCCTCCCGTGATAACGGGAGGCCCGGACGTCCCATGTCCAACGTCCTATCGTGAGACAGTGGCAGAGCCGCATTCCAGGCCTGGGTCTGCCTGACAGCGGAGCCCGAGATCTCACGGCGGAGACCGCTCCCCTCCGCTCATGGAGCGTTTAGCCGCCGGGTGCCAGCAAGCCGGACCCCTGATCTTGAGGGGTTTGTAGTCTAGAGGGGAAGCCAGAATTGCCTCAAATCCTTTTTGGAGAAGGGTAGCAGGCCGTCAAAAAGACTTCCCAGAGAAGATAAGGATGGCAGCGGTCAGTGTAGTAGCATGGAACATTCCTGCGTACCGTGGGTCTGATACCACTCAGAGCATGCTCCAGGCATTGTTTTCATCTGAAAAACCCCACGCGATGGGCGCTGCAGACGTGAATCGTGTCCCCCCGAAAGAGAGGTTCCGGTGCTTGAACCCCACAGTACCCCTGGTACCTGTGGAGGGGACCCAGGCTGGAAATAGGGTGTAGGTGCTTGTTGCTGGGGCGGAGTGGGGCAGAGCAAAGCAGGTGCCTGGCTGCCGGGCCTTCGGGTGTTAGGTGTAGCTCTGAATCCCCCAGTTACATCCAGTCCTTTCCCTCCCAGTCAGTGCTGACCCAGCTTCAGGATGCGCACTTGTGAGAGGGTCTGTGGCCCTCTTCAGTCTTAGGCTGTGTCCTTCAGCAAGCAGAGGGGAGGACGTGAAGTCACCCTGACGAGATCACCCTGTGGGAAAGGCTGGCGGGACTCCCGCCTGCATTCATCTGGGGAAGGTGCCGCCAGGGCTCCCCCCACCCCCTCCAAGTTTCCCTTTCCGGCCCTTCTTCTTGGAGGAAGGCAGGTCGTTAAAGATCAGCCCGCCAAGTAGCCGCTTGTATTGTCAGAAAAATCAATTTGTCAGATCAGCCATGAAAGAGACACGGTTGGAGCCTGCCACGTGCTAGGGGGGCTGCTAAGACTTTTTGTTCTTGTTTTTGCTTGTTTTTTATGTTGTTAAAAATCACAGGAGCTCTTTGAGATGTTCTCACGTCCCCATTTCACAGATGGGGTTTGAGACTTTACGGTGACCGAGCCAAGGAGTCACAGAAAGTGGTCACACTGGGATTTGAACCTAGGGTCTTTCTGACTCCCGAGGTCGTGTTCTCAACAGCTGCTTCTGGTGGGACGCCTGGGTGGCTCAGCTGGTTAAGCGGCTGCCTTCAGCTCGGGTCATGATCCCATGGTCCTGGGATCGAGTCCCACATCGGGCTCCTTGCTCAGCGGGGAGCCTGCTTCTCCCTCTGCCTGCCTGCCACTCTGCCTGCTTGTGCTCTCTCTCTCTCTGACGAATAAATAAAAAATCTTTAAAAAAACAAAACAAACAGCTGCTTCTGGAGCAGGAGGTGCTCTCAGGGAGGGGAGTGTGAGGTGGGGCTGCCCAGTTTGGGGGGGGTGTCTACGTGGGGACCGTGGAAGAGGCATAGAAAACCAAGGGACCCTCTTGGGGTTATGCTTCACAGTTTGAACTAGTCCCAGCCCAGCAGCTAATCAAGCGTCCGAGTAGCCACGTCACGCGCCTCCGTTTTCAGGTGAGCGTGGATAGGCTGCGTGGTTCACCTGGGCAGTGCTGCTCAGGCTTTCCCTCACTTCCCCGGCTTCCTGTTCCTCAGCCACAGCGTCTTTAAGGAGCTCACGCTCACATCCTGGATATGCATGGGCCTTTTCGTGACCTGCTTAGGGAAACGTACCCAGAAGCTATTATCATGACTTCACCAGTAAAGCAAATCCATTAATGAATTTTCTGTTGTTACAGCCACTTTTAGCTTTGGGTGTACCTAATCTGCCCCGTTACCTCCCCCACGGTCCCCCTCTCCGAGCCCCCGCCTCTATTCCCACCTCTCTGCCCATACCGAGTCCTTCCAGCGGAGGGTAGATGTATTAGAGCCTACATGGACTCTGATTCACGTGCACGACTTTATTCCACCGAGCTGTCCGTCTGCTGAGTTTATTTGGTGTGGGTCTCAGGGAGTTGTTATATGAATATCTTAGAGGAAGCAAAGGAGAATGATGAATGCTTGGAAAGCTCTTCCCTGACATTCTAATTCTTACTCACTAAGTGTTAAAGTGGCGATATTTAGTCTGATGACTCAGTCTGTGCAGGGGAATTGGTTTTAGTGCTCTCACCATCGGGGCTCATGAATTGATCCACCACTAAGGGCTGAATTACCCGAGAGATGAGTTTATTTGGACTCGGGAAAGAGAAGACAGGCTTCAGCCCCGCTCGTCCCACAGCTTCTGCTGTCTCGTCGAGTCCTGGCTGGTGATTTGGCTGATGGTACCACCAGACATGTCTTGGCTTCTTGAAGGAAAATTTCACATTCAAATCAGATGCCGAGTTAATGTATGATATATGGCTATTAAGCCAAAGAAATGAGTGAAGACTTTAAAATCATCGCCTTATCTCGTGTGAGGTTTGAGCGGCACCACTACCCTCCTGTGGGCGAGAGACACCACTCGGGAGAATTTGCAGCTTGCTTGGGAAGCAGAAAAAGTATTAAGAGACCTTGTCACTTGAACAGTGTCTTTTTGAACATGAAACCCTCCTTTTTTGCTATTTCAAGCCACAGGATGGCACAGAAACACACTCGTATGTTACCCAGGGTTTTTTTTTTTTTTTTCTCTGCGGTAAAGATAAATCTGTATATGTTTGATCTCTCGTGTTTGAAGGAAATTAAAATAAATTCATTATGATGAAACTCTGTTCAGATGGCTAATCTGTCTTTGTTGTCATAGAAAGCCAGAATGAGTTTTCATTCTAGTGGCTTGAAAACATGATCCTGACATTAACAGTCCTGGGAGGTGGGTGGTGGGCTGACGCTCCTGGCCTACCGCCGTAAGTACCCAGCACCCCCAGACCCGGAGGCCTGCCGTTAGGGTTAGATGGCAATGGGAGGGTGTTCTGGTCCCTTTTAGGCTTTCTCTGGTTCCTGTGGGAAAGCCCGGCGTACCGCATGGCCAGGGGAGGAGGCCCAGGAAGCAGCCCCAGTGTTGCGAAAGCTACGTCTGTGGAGAACCATGAGATGTCTGGGGTACAGGAACCATCTGTCTCGTGGGTCTGAGTCCTTGGACACCTCAGAGTGTAACAGGTTGCCCTCCTGGTGCCTTTCCATGCCTCTGCCGCTTCTCTCTTCCCAGCCCCTGACTTCCCTCAGGTCTCAAGTCCTCGCTCCCCAAGAGGGAACTGAGTTAGTAGTGGCGATCAGGGGGTGCTGGCTAGACTGTGGAGGACAGCCCTCAGGCTGGCCCCTGAGCCCTGCTCTGGCCGCCTGAGGCGAGGGAGAAGGGCTGCCTGGTAGAAAACACGCTCACCTGTGGTCATGAAACCCCATCTGGACACTTTTCCTGGAAAGGGGGCCATCAGCATGTAGCATCTTTGTCTCCTTGCTGCCTTGGGTGGGGACTGTGACCTCATTGCACGAAGAGCCCTTGGCCACTCGTATTTCCAGCTCAGAGTCTGTGGCCATCTGTGCCTGAGACAAAAGGGCAGCTCTTTAGCTCAGCCTTCAGCTTTGGTTTTGTTGTTCAGCTGGCTTATCCTCATCTTACGGAGCTGCAGGGGCTGGCCAGTCCCACCTAGACTCCCATACCACCGCTCTCTCACCTCGGCCATCCTTACTCTCTCACTTCTTCCTGCAGCCCCAGAGCTGCGCTAACCCAGCCATTGCCCCGACTATCCCTCAGACAGCAATTCCCATGCAGAGCGAAGCTGAGACGTGCAAGGAGCCAAGTGATCGTGTTGCATTTCTGTCGGCTCTGTCTCCTGATTCTCACGCGGTCTTGTCGGATTTCTTTCGAGCTGGTCTGATGGCTCTAAAGGACAAGGACTTACTTTCAGGACTGATTCGATTAATTTGTTGACTGGAATCTGTCCCTTGGAGAAAACACCACGGAGTTTCCTCTCAAGCCACTGGAGGAGAAGGCTGAGTGCCGCTGCAGCTGGTGGTCACGCAGATACAGAAGAAGTAGCCCTCCTCTCACGATGTAGCTGGCGGCTTATTTAATTGCTTGCGTCTTGCCTTGTGCCAAAAACTTAATTTATTATTCCACAAGTAATACATGTTCCTTGTAGAAAATTAAAAAAAAAAAAAGAAACAGTAACAGGAACAAATTGTTCCTTGATACTCGGAGAGCAAGACATCACACGTTACAATTTCCCCTGAAGTTAAATCAACTTTCAGCACAACTTGCCAGAGATAGACAAGGGGCGTGGCCTCCGGGCTCCTTCCCCTGGGAAAGACCGGGCAGCTACAGGAGGGACCTGAGGGCCTAGTTCTGAATGCGCCCCTTCCCGTGGGGACCCCTGTGGCCTGCCTCACACCAGCAGTCAGGCTCCTGGCCTTGGAGGCCCCCACGCGCTCCGCCCTGCCCCGTCCCACACCCCGTGCGAGGCCATTCCCTGGTTCCGAACTCGAAGCTCGGGCCTCCATCGCTTGCCTTGTGGAGACAGGCCAGGAGATCGAAAGCACAGAAATGATATTTACTCTTCCGTGGAGAAGTGGGAAACCCAGACCTGGAGAACGTCAGGCGGGTCGTCTCCTTCATGCGCCAGCAAAGCCGGGCCCCCGTCGCAGAGCCGCTGCAGCAAAACAAACAGGAACCAAAAGAGCAATAAACTCCTGAATAATGTACCGTCTTGAAGTACAAGGGCGCGAAAAGAAGAAAGCATGAGCTGCTCCTGCTTCTGTTAGCCATGCTTCACGGCTGCTAACATCTTATTGCTGACCTTCCCGTCTTCTCTCTCTGGGCGCATATACCGTGGTGCCCCGGGAAGGCTGGGCGCGGAGAGCTGGGGTAGGGCAGTATTGGAAGAAGAGGCAGGGATCGGGGAAGGAAAACCAGGGCATGGAAATCGAACGAATCCAGGAGGTACTTTTCCAAGAAGGCATACTCGCTTCCCTCCAGCGCAGGATGCTGGTTGCCTGCAAAAAGACTCTTCTTCACCAGGGCTTTGGAAGGGAAACCTGTTGGTAGGGTGCGTCTCATTTCTATTTTGAAAAGCCCACCTCCTGCCACATCCCAGAGGGAGTTCTGCTGGCCGAGGACCTTGTAATTGCTAAAGTGCAATTCACATCCGAGTGTGATTGTGGTCCAAGCCAGCGACTGTTATTACTCCTTTGCTTCTTACATCAAAACCACTCACACCGACAGCAGCAAAGCCAGCGCTCCGGGCCTCTGATGATGGGCAGGCCGGCTTCACTTTTACTAAGTCAGGGAGCGCGGGCAGGAGGGGTGCCTGCTGGCGGCCCACAGAGCCTGTGCTGTTCTCTTCCTGGGACCAGAATACCTGGGGCCTGGGTTGTTTTCTGGGGCTATAACTGGGCGGGTCCCTGGCTTTTATTCTAAGCTCTGCTTGTTTCCAGACCTGGAAATAATTAGAGGCAAGTGTGCCTGGAGTGGGCTTCTCTGTGTGAATGCCTGGCGGTGGCTGCTTTCCTTTGGTCGGGCGTGCCCATTTTACTTCGTGTGCTCGGCTGCTGAGATGGCCAGCAACAGTTTTATTGCATTCAGGGCTTTTGAGATTGCTTTTGAGTTTCTCGGGGTGCCTTCTGAAAAGGCCTGATGCTCCTGGGCGCAGAGGAAAGGCATATTCTTCTGAGGTCTTTTGAAGTGGCCAGGTGGCATGAGCTTTGTTCTCTGCAGACAGGTCTTTGGAGATTCCAACTGTGGATCTCCCCAGCGGGCAGGGCTGGGGGTAGCTGGAGGTCACTATCACCTGAGCGGCACTGGAGCCTGGTGCTGCTCCCGCTTCCTCATGCCACTGCTCCCGAGCTTTAGTGTTGGGACGGAATTTTTGTTTTTGCTTTTGTTTTTTTGTTTGTTTTGTTTTTAATCCTTATTTTCGTTTTTGTTTTAAGAAGCAGGAGAGTCAATTGCCTTCTTTCTTAACAGAGTCTGGGCTCATTTTTACCTAAAGTCAGGATCCTGGATTAAATAATACATGGAGATATTTCTGAATTTTTTTAAAATCCCTTTATTGAGGTATGGTTGAAATGAAAAGCTGTATGCGTTTCATGTACACACTGAATGCATTCATAGGTAAGTATATGCCCACAGCACCGTCACCATCGTCTACACCATAAACATGTGCATCACCTCTAAAAGTCTCCTCCCACTCTAATTATTATTATGGTTTATTTACAGCGTGAGATAAGAACGTAGCCTATGATCTACCCTCTTGCAAATTTTTAAGACTGCAACACAGTATTGTTAACCATAAGCACTCTGCTGTACAGTAGAGCTCTAGAACTTACCTCATGTAACTGGACCTTTGTACCTAATAGCTCTGCGTTTTCCTCTCCCCACCCAGGCTCTGACAATTGCCATTTCACTCTCTGCTCCTGTGACTTTGGCTCTTTCAGGGTCCTCATATAAGTGGTGTCATGTAATATTCGTCCTTCTGTGTCTGGCTTATCTCACAAAACATAATGGCCTCCAAGTCCATCCACATTGTTGCAAATGCCTTTGTTTTTTTAAGGCCGAGCGATATTCCGCTGTCTGTATATACCACATTTTCTTTGTCCGCTCATCCACTGATGAACATTTAGGTTATTTCCATGTCTTTGCTGTTGTAAACAGTACTGCAGTGAACATGGGAGTGCAGCTATCTCTTTGAGATCCTAATTCCTTTGGATATATATCTAAAGGTGGGATTGCTGGATCGTAAGGTAGTTCTATTTTCTACTTTTTGAGGAATCTCCATATTGTTTTCCATTACGGCTATACCAGTTTACATCACTAACGTGTGTGCAAGGGTTCCCTTTTCTCCACATCCTTCCCAATACTTGTTATGTTTGGTTTTTTGATGATAGGTATTCTAGTTTTTATTTGTTTATTTTTATTATTTACTTATTTTTTTAAGTATTTTTATCGAGATGAAGATATGGTCCATATATACGGTGGAATATTATGCCTCCATCAGAAAGGATGCATATCCAACTTTTATATCAACATGGACGGGACTGGAGGAGATTATGCCGAGTGAAATAAGTCAAGCGGAGAGAGTCAGTTATCATATGGTTTCACTTACGTGTGGAGCATAAGGAAAAACATGGAGGCCATTGTGAGAAGGAAAGGAAGCGTGAATTGGGGGAAATCAGAGGGGGAGATGAACTATGAGAGACTGTGGACTCTGAGCAACAAACTGAGGGTTTTGGAGGGGAGGGGATGGGGGTTGGGTGAGCCTGGTGGAAGGTATTGAGGAGGGCACGGATTGCATGGAGCACTGGGTGTGGTGCATGAACGATGAATTGGAACACTGAAAAAAAAAAAAGTGAAAAAAAATAAGAGTAAAAAAAAATAATATGGGAAAGCACACAGATCTTAAGTGCACAGGTCAGTAATGTTTACCCCTAAATATTCCTCTGTAGTCTTATCTAATTAAGATCTAAGAACCTTTCCAGCACCCCGCATGCTCCCTTATGCCCTTCCCAGCCGCTGCTCCCTTAGGAAAGGTAACTGCCGTTCTGACTTTTATCAGCATTGATTAGTTTTGCCTGTTCTTGAACTTGATATAAAATGAATTCATCCAGTCTATATTTTTCTTTATCTGTCGTCTTTCACTCATTATGTCTGTGAGATTACCATGTTGTTTCTATAAGTAGTTCCCCATCGCTCTCCTGTATTCCATTATTTGAATGTGTTACCACTATTTATCTGTTCTGTCGATGGGCATTTGGTCATCACATTTTTAAAAGCTTGACATAGAAGTCATTGTTTGACATTGGCCATCATTTATGCCAGGGATTTAAAAAAAAAAATTAGCAGCGATGCTTTCTTCTTTTTCCCAAATCAAATGTCGTCTGGATTCTCTTGGTAAGAAATAGACGGAATATGAACTGCTGCACCTTCATTGGGGGTTGATGGCTTTGAGCCCCCAGCCACTTTGCTTCCCTGTCCCCTAGGAAGGCCCTTGGGTGAGGCACTTTAGCTTATTGGCTTATCCGTCTCCCTGCTTTCCGCTTGCTCGTGCATCTTTGGACAAATTACTTAACCTCAGTTTCCTTATCTACAAAGGGGACATTAAAAAAATGAACGCCGCTATCATAGGGTTATTGGCAACAGTACGTAAGACCATGCAAGGCAGGCACCACACACACCACGGACACCTAGCACGGGCCTCATGAGTGGTGTGGGGAGCCCTGCTGTCTTTCCGGGCATCGTCATTCCCATCTCGCAGAGCCCTGATCCTCCTTGGGCACCATTGCAAAGCCACGGGTGCATGCCGGTGGCAGGATCGCAGCCCTTACTATCCCTCCAGCCCTGGGAGGATGTGATAAGCCACAGTGTGTTGGTCCACAGTGTGCTGGAGCGTCTGCGAGGCCCTTCTCCCTCCCTCCCTCCCTCCCTCCCATTTTGGAGAAGGGCACGTCACTCCTCATTGGGGGCTGGTAGAAGCTGGCGCTCCGCCGGTCGGTAGAACTGCGCCCCCCAGAGCCCTCTTTCCCACACCCACTTTTGCCGTGTACCGGGGCTTCGTGGGACGGTTAAGTCTGCTCCACGAAGACCGCGTGGCACTCCATCCTTGTGGCAGGATGTCCTTGTGGCCCAAATCCAGAAAGACGTTAGGATGGGAAGAATGGAGTGCCTTTCTGGCTTTTATCCTTCCCTGGCTTCCAGCCAAATTGGACTTTTGGAGCCAGGCCGAGGCCCAGATGGAACTGGAAGGATTAGATAGAACTATTACTACTCTCCCTAATAACAATAGCTAACCTCTATTGAGTATGTACAGTCTGCATTAGATGTGCTATTGAATCGAGTCCTCACAACACCCCTGTGAAGTAGGTACCATTATTCTATGTTTATACGTGTTGATGTGCCCACTGGGCACTACCTCCTCCAACTAGAATTACGTTTCATGGGGAGAGAGTTTTTGTTTTGTTTTTTTTTTTCCTTTGCTTCACTGTTGTACCCCAGAAGCTAGAATAGTACGGGCTTAAGAGGTACTTGTTAAATGAATGAATGTTTCTATTACAGAAGAAGAAATTGAGGCCTAGAGCCATTAACTCAGCCAAAGTCATGCTGCCGCTAAGAGAGTCAGGTCTGTTTGAGGCCGAGTGCCTACTGGTGACCATCTCCCTATACAGGCATTGGAGACCATTCCCAGAGGGACAGAGGTTTGGGTCTGGGGTGGGATAGAGATCTCATGGGGGCCTTCCAAGCCATCTTGGTTCTTGGATGCACTTTTAGTCACAGGACAATCGGCAGCAAGTTATTACCATTATGC
>CM052895.1:28176716-28222341 GCA_028534135.1 Potos flavus
ATGGCCTCAGGAGATGAGAGGCAGGACAGCGTAGCAACTATGAGCTTGGCTCTGCACCGACTGCTCTTGAGAGACCCTATCCAAGGTTTTTCATGACTTTTGCTCATTCTTGAGATCTCCACAGTCCAGGGTGGTGACCACCAGCCCCGTGTGGCTGCTGAGCACTTAAAATAAGGCTAGTCTGAATTGAGGTATGCTCTGCGTATGAGACACACACCCGATGTCCAAGCCTTAGTGAAGGAAAAAAAAAAAAGTAAAATAGGTCATTAACATTTTAAGATACTGATGACCTGGCGATGTAATAATATTTTGGATACGTTGGGTTAAATACGAAAATCAATTTTACCTGTTTTTTTCACTTTTTAATGCGTCTGCTAGAAAATGAAAGCGACATACATGGTTCACAATCGTGCCCCTCGTGACATTTCTCTGGGACAGTGCTGGGACCGTGGGACTGTGGCGGTGTCATGAGGATAGGCAAACGGGTGGGGGTGTTTAGTTTGGTACTTGGCTCATGGTAAGTGTTCATGGCATCAAAGGGGCTGTCACCGTCTGCATCATGCCATCGTGTCATCATCAAGGTTGGAAATCTAAGCTAGGGGGAGAGCATTTGAAATTGGAGATGTCTGGGTTCCAGAGAGTTCCAGGTAAACTCATCTTCCTTCCGGGAGGTTATGTATGCTTTAGGGTTCACAAGTGTTCCTGAGAGTCCCATTCCTCTTGACTTCCCGTTTGTGTTTATAATGGAAGGTTGTTTGTACAATTCATGGTAAGCCTCTTACCTAAAGGGATGACTGCTCATTGCAACCCAGTCGTAGAATCCCCTGAGGCTTCTTTATTTACCCAGCTCCTTTGACTGTTGTATTGGTGTGGAAAATCCATTTTTAAATGAAACCTCATATGTAATAGCTAACCTTTACAAAGTGCTTCCCATATGCCTAGCTCTATGCTAAGTGCTTTTCACGGTATTGACCCGGCCCATTTGTGGTGGAGTAAAGCCAGGATTTGGCCTAAGGGCGAACCCCAAGTTTTACAGCACGTGAGGGAGCTGGGACTTGAATCCAGGTCTGTCTGATGCCGAAATGACTACGCTATTTATTCCGTCTCATTAGCACTCCAAGCAAGTTTCTCTTCATCAGGAAACCCAGGGCAGCAGCAGAGCACGTATTAGCGGGTGTCTGAGAAATCCGAGAGACCGTATGTCTCAAGGCAGAGAAAGCCCAGGAACTCGTTGGGAACCCTCTGAGCAAGGCTGATTCTGGAAACAGAGTCAAGTGCAGGGTGGCCGGCCACATGCTGCGGCCAGGCGGTCGGGTGAGCCATGAGGGCACTACGACCCTCGTCCCAGGCCATCCCTTCATCTCGGTGAGCAAGATTTCATACGATGCTTCCCTGGACCCGAAGTCCATTCACCGGAAGGGTTTTCTTCGCCAGGCCCCTGGAGAGGTAGAGAAAAATGTTGTCCCGGACATTTGACAAATGCATTAACTTTGGCAGGGCTGCTTCCAGGAGGCATTTGAGAGAATGTTTCCAAGGCCACGGTGTTTGCTGGGAGAGATTTCATGACGGCTAGAACTCTAATTGCTGCGTGTGTCAGGAAAGGACCTTATCTTTCACTTAGGCCCGAAGTAAACTTGCCGGGTGACTTGGCCACGTTAGCTAAATGCCGGGAAGGATACGTGTCCCGGAGCTGGGCGTTTCTGTTGCCGCGGGACACCGAGCAGGGCGCTCTTTAATGAATGAGTGTCACTGATTGGAGCAGCTGCCTTTCAGGGAAGCCGTTCCTCTTGAATAAAAGATTTCTATTTAGTATTCCGATTATTTCCTCTTTGACCCCCTTTCAGTCAAAATATGCAAGGCTTAGTCCTCACCTCTTGACATCCGATGCCTGTTAGAACCTTATTAGCATTTGTCCTCATTGATGTTCATTGCATTTTCTCTCCGGCAGGGACCTGATTAAGAGGTGGAAAATCACCGGACTGGGTCCATGTGTGACTGTCAGCCTGTGGCAGGATGACCAGCTCAGCATTTAATCACATCTCTTGTGTTTTCAGTTTCCTTTCATACCCCTGGAGGGAAAAAGTTCAATTCCAAGTCATGCTCTGGCTTGGCAGGGGGAGGTAGGGGCCGGGAGGAGGGGTGCAGAATCCTGAGTGCCGTGCAAGGCAGGCTGGGGCCTGGATGACAGATTCCACCTGCCATTTGCACAAGGCACCCTCCCTGTGTCAGTCGCGGCAGGAAGAGGCAAGCTAGCAGTGACCCGCTGTCACTGGGCAGACCCACCATCACAGGGCATTGACAAGGGCCCGGCCCTGAGCTAACTGGTCTACCCATTGGATCTCAGTCCCCAGTGCTGGTCCTCTGAGGTTGGTAGTTGCTACAGAATGAATTGTGTCTCTCCAAAATTTCTGTGTGCAACCCCTGTCATGTGATGGTGTTTGTAGGCGGGACTTTTGGGAAGTAATCAGGTTTAGATGAAGTCATCAGGGTGAGGCCCTCCTGGTGCGATTGGTGATCTCTAAGAAGAAACAGCAGGGAGCTTGCCGCTTCTCCCTCTCTGCTGTGTGAGGACACGGCGAGAAGCTGGCCAGAGAGAAGTCAGGAAGCAGGATCTCCCCAGGAAAACGAATGAGCTGGCCCCTTGTCCTTGGGCTTCCAGCCTCCAGGACTGTCACAAACCCGTTCCTGTTGCCTAAGCTGCCCCGTCTGTGATGTTTTGTTGTGGCAGCCCGAGCTGCCCAAGACCGTGGTCCTCGTGGGTCTTCAGGCCATTTTACCGATGTAAGATGCTTGGCTGAGTTCCCCAGTCAGCCGCCCGCAAGGCAGTCTGGGGCAGCGATCTGCGGCCCAGTCTCCTGGGCTCCTCTCTGCCTCTGTGGGGGTAACACCTGTGGTGGGGGGTATGCCTTTGTATTCTCCCTGGGCGGATCTCTTCTGGGCCTGTCCTTTATCTGTCTGTCTGTCACTGAGCCTGTGCAGAAGAGCCGGTGAGTAGATACCAGCGGCGGGAATGAATGCATGGGAGGAGTGAAGGTGGCAAAGGTCTGGGACCAGAACCCCCTAAGGAAAGAGGTGGCTGGAGGGAGCCACAAGTCACTCACCTTCTCCCTTCACTCAGGGCCTGCGTTCGAGTCTCTGTGAACACAGGTCCCCAGAGAAGTCTCTGCTGCAGCGGGCCTCCCCAGAGATCCGCTCCCATTCGAGGGGCACCGTCCTGGCCATCTGCAACAGTCCCCAGGCGCTCCCCGCCCCTGTCAGCCCAGCAGAGTCACCCCGTCTGCCCATACCTCTCTCTCTACCTGCACACCGGGCTGGATGGAAAAGAAGGGGTTAAAGCCTGCAAGTGCGAGTGTGTTGTAGAGAGCAGCATCTAGGTCATTCCTTCGACACAAAAGAAATGAAATACAGCTCGCCCAGCTGCCGCTTGGTGCATAAACCCCGCTGCTCTGTGCGGAACATCGGGCAGGCACCAGGCCATTTTAATAAGATACAGCAAGATTAATAAGGGACGAGACCACATGCCTCATGCTTCTCCAGAACATGTTGTCCTGTGCACCGTTGTTGGGGGGGTACCCGAGGGGAGAAACAGAAGCAGTAGGGACAGAGGGAGGCACCAAGGGCATCAGCCCAAGGAGCTTCTTGGGGGGGCGTTTTTCATATGGCAGCGGTCCCACACCGGGGTCCAGCCGGGGTTTGTGGCAGTGTAGGGCCTCCCTGGAGCCGTGTGGAGCGCTCCCAGGCCTGGCCGGCTCTGATGGGGCTGCACGGGGCCTTTGTGTGTGGTGTTCTCCCCGCCCGGATCATCCTCTCCCCTCTCAGCCTGGGCAGCTTCCCCTCCTCCTTCAGGTCTCATTTCCTGCGGAAGCCTTCCCAGACCCCCAGGCTGGCTCACAGGGGCCATGCTCCAGCCTCGGGGCCCCGAGCTCCCCACTTTATGGTACTTTCTCCAATTGTAATTTTATCTTATTTTATTTTTTATTTTTTTAATGGAATGACATCTTTTTAAAAAATTTTATTTCTTTTATTATGTTAGTCACCATACAGTCCATCATTAATTTTTGATGTAGTGTCCCATGATTCATTGTTTGCATGTAACACCCAGTGCTCCATGCAATCCGTGTCCTCCTTAGTACCCATCACCAGGCTCACCCATCCCTCCTTCCCCTCAGAAACCCTCCATTTGTTTCCTGGAGTCCATCGTCTCTCATGTAATTTTAGCTTCAAGTGTCATGTCATCTCCCTTCCTCACCCTGCTTTGCTCCTGGTTTGTTCTCCTACTTCACGAGGGTGGTAGTTTGCAGAAACTGAATTTGTCTGCCTGTTGACGAGCATGTTTGTGCTTGAAAACTGTTCTCCCAGCCTGAGCTCACAGCACCTTCTGGGTCAAAAGCCTGTCGTTAGCTGCCCCCGGTCTGGTGACTGTGAGGTACAGATAGGCGTTTGAGGGAGAATTTGGCCCAGTGAGTTCGAGCTCCTGAGTGTGTCTTCTAGGATCAGGTATGCACTCCAGTTCGAACGGCGTTTTGAGGCGAGGGTCATGAGATGGCGAAGCTGCCTTTCAGGGCTGGCTGGGTAGGCTAGGCAGTGCCGGGGAAGCCCGGGGTGGCGAGCATCTTGGTCGTGGCATGTCTGCTGCAGACATAGCAATAGCTTCTCTGGCTCCTGCCCTGAACGTTGAGGGCAGGGCTGTGCTGTCTCTCCGAGCGTCCTGAGACCTTGGCACAGTTACTAGCAGGTAGTTAGTACCTAACAGGTACAGGCTTCAACAATGTGTAGGAGATTTCCAGACTTTGTGTGCTGAGAAACTTTGTTGGGATGTGTGGTTTGTACAGGTCAGCATGAAAGACTGTGGGCAGAAAAATAAAGGGGAGGCAGAAGGAGCTGAGCATGGGATGGTAATGGTGCTGTTGGATCCCATGCCTTGGCTTCCTATGTTCCCCTCACTGTATGCCCCTTCTCTCTTTTCATGCTTGTAGACCTCTGCCTGCTGGCGTCACTTATATTTCTTCCGTTGAGCTCTTCTGAAGCCTAAGTGTCTGCCATGTGCCCAATCTGGGCCACAATCCCCTGCGGCTGCCCTAGACATACCCGGAGACTTGCTTATGTCTAAACTTCTGCTGTATGGAAGATGCAGTATATACGTACAATGGAATATTACTCGGCCATAAAGAAGAATGAAATGTTGCCATTTGCAATGACATGGGTGGAGCTAGAGAGTATAATGCTAAGTAGAATCAGAGAAAGACACTGTATGATTTCACTCATACGTGGAATTAAAGAAACAAAACAAATGAATAAAGCAGGGGGAAAAGTGAGAGACAAACTGAGGAAGAGACTCTTAGTCTCTTTCTCTTAGTCCGGTAAATTGATGGTTACCGGCGGGGAGGTGGCTGGGGGGATGGGTTGGATAGGTGATGGGGATTAAGGAGGGCACTTGTGATGACCACCGGGTGATGTGTGGAAGTGTTGAATCACTATGTTGTACACCTGAAACTAACATTACACTATATGTCAACTAACTGGAATTTAAAGAAAAACTTAAAAAAAAACCCAAACCCTCTACGTTACAGCGCTCCCCGCGCAGTGCTCAGTGGCAGTGCTGCTTCTTGCTGACGGTTGACCGCAGGGAAGTTGAGGGCTTGACGGGACCCAGGAGAGGCCGGGGCTCCCCCTCCACACCGTACATTTCCCAGCAGTGGTTGTCATGTGGGACGGTTCACTCTGGAACACAGAGGAGGGGCGTTAGCTAGGGCAGGGGAAGGTGTAAAGGAGGCAAAGCACAAGTGCAGGCAGAGCCCTCTCCCTGGATAGCAGGGCTGATACACAGTCAGTGGAACCCAGGTCATCTCGGTTCATCGACTTGAAAAGATAGGAACAGATGAACCAACAAAACCAGCGAGAGCGCTCCAAGCACAGAAGCCCAGCTGACCGACTCGTTTGTCACGGCGCTTGCTCTCTCTGTCTCTGTGCTGTCTCTGGCTCGGGAATGGTAGCACTCTAAGGTCTGGCGTTTAAAAAACTAAAACTGCACCCCCAGTCATTTGCCATTCTCATTTACTTGGTCTGATTTAAAAAAAAAAAAATTTTTTTTAAGTAGGCTCCGCACCCAGCATGGGGCTTGAACCCTGAGATTAAGAGTGGCATGCTCCACAGCCTGAGCCAGCCACGCGCCCCTCCTTGGTCTGATTTCTTGATTTGCACACAGTTGGACCACACTTAGCTGGAGCATGTGTCTCCCTTTTTTTCCCCCCGTGGATTCTTAGATCTATGCTCTTTCCCTGTGGAAGCAGTGATGGAAAGTCTCTGGATTTTCCCTGTGGAAGCAATGATGGTCTCCCCTGCTTCAGCTGCTTCTAATTAAATTCCTGCTTAATCATTGATGTCTCTGCATTACTCAACAACCTGCCCATTCGAAGAGCTGAACTATTCTGACAGTCGACGGTGGTAAATGGCGCACACTAAGGCGGGGGTGGGAGGGCTCTCTAGCTAGCCTTGACCTTCTAGGCCCCTTGGTGTAAGTAGTTAGGGCATGGGTATTGGAATCCAAAAGGTCGCAGCTTGGCTCTGCCACTTTTTTTGGTGGAGTGGCCATGGGCAAGTCTGTTAACATCTGTGTCTTTCTTTGCTTATCTGAAAAATGAAGGCGATAGTGCTTATCTCGCAGGATTGTCCTGAGGATTGAAGATCTTAAATCTCTACGGTATTTAGCACGATACCTGGTAGTGAGCGTTCAATACAGGGGAGCTATTTGTGGCATTATTATCTAGCTTATAGATGGTGGTGAGACAGTTTCAAGTTTTCTATTTTGAAAACATCATAATTGTCCTATTACCCATGTGACATCCTAAATTTTAGTAGGATTGAAAGACGCTATCTCATCCTTGGAGCACTTCAGAGTATTGTTAGAGGATTCAATAGAGTTCTGGGTTAAAGTGCAGAGAACCCAGATTGCTGTCTGTTTGCCCATCTACTGAACTTCTGTGCAAAAAGCTCTCCTGGGGACCCAACCTTGTGTTTGCCTCCCATGGCATCGGTTGGCTGTCTGTGCCATATTCAGAGCCTTTGCTGCTCCTTCTGGGACATTTCATGCGGATTCCCTTTTTCCTAGTGCTGCCAGAAGCTTTAGGACTGTACTTTTACATGTCGTTATGTGTAAGTGGTATTACGGAATATTTAATAAGGTCAACTACATTACATGTTTGAAAACTGTAGAAGTTGAATTGGGGAAACAGCTTTGATTGCATGAGTAATTTAATGAGTAATTTAAAGTGCTTGCTAAAAATACAGTAACTTTTCTGTCAATAATAGAAAACCTTCTGAGCTCTGGAGAAATTTTTAAAGCAAGATCCAGTGGCTCTTGCCCATCTTGGTGAGAGTTTCCATTAAACAGATGATTCATGTTATGAGAGTAGGGTGATTAACATGAATTATGGGAAGATTATTCTGAGACTTGAATGGCTGAATTATGAATGGGTTAGGAGGCAGATTGCTCTAGCAATTGGCGTTTTTAAAGGAAGATTTTAGCCTACGATGGAAGACCCTCGAAAAACAAGGTTTGCCTGAATATTGGTGTTCCTTTTGAAGGAGATGTCCGAGAGTCCCTTAAAGAGGGAAAACTTGCTTTCAGGGTAGAGGAGTCACTTCTGTCCATTCCTGAATAGATTCTAGAATTCCTCACAAACTTGACTCTCTCAGTAAGGTTTGAGAAGGTCAGAATTCCGTCTTGAAGGGTGAGCCTTTAAATCCAGGCTTTGGGCAGAGAACTGGGAGGAATCCAAAACTACTTGCGGTTGGCCAGAGACTCTAGTGTGGTGACTCTTGTGAAGGAAAAGGCTGAGGCTCTCTTAAACCTCAGCAGCCCCAGCACTGTCCTCAGGAGGGTCACAGCGAGACCCCTGCACTGAGAATTGCAGCCAGACGAGAGATGGCGACAGAGCAGGACAATGGCCGGGGCAAACTGGGTATCGTGCTGATGCCGCCTACCAGCTTGGATAAGCATCCTCCTCGAAAGCATGACCCGAGGCCCTCCTGTGTGCCAGGATCTGTGCTGGCTGCTTAGACACTAAGTGGAACCTCATGTGATTCCTGCCCATCGGGAGCTCGCATTCCATCGCGGACAGAGGATGGGGGTGACCATCGCCATGCAGCAAGCTCGAAGGAGCAGATTGCCTGCATTCACGCCATCTCAGCCCAACAGCACCTCTCGGAAGGGGGCACTAGGATTAGTCCCATCTTAGGAGGAGACGTAAGCCCACACAGATGGTGGCAAGCAGTGGAGCCATGCATTCAACCCAGCTTTGCCTAACTCCACCTCCAAGCCTTGGCCCTCAAATCCTGCCTGATCCTGGAGGTATAAAAGTGATGGGCACAGCCCTAATAGCACAGGCCCTGTGCAGGGAGGGTCCACGTTTTGCCCTGAGTATGTATCATCCCTGAGTAAGAGGGTGAATTTACCTCCTTGTCTGCCAGGCATCGCTGGGGCTGTGGGACCTTTGTGTAAAAGCTCCTTAAATTCTGCAGCCCCGTGCATATCGGCCCCTCACCCAGTGCTTTATTGAAAAACAGTCCATTTTGCCCAGTTTTGTGTGCATTCTTTCATCCGGCCACTTGCGTGGCAATTGCAAAAAAGCCAAAGTGGCAGTGGCGTCTAGAAATGACATGCTCAAGGTTCAGTATGGAAATTGCAGGGTAGGGCTCTGCTATCATTTGAAAGGAGTTGGTGGGGGGGTTTGTAATCTTGGTTTTCCAGAACTTAGCATGGGCGGTAAATTGTGTGTGTGTGCAGGGGTCATTAATGCTTACACTGAACTCAAGGAAGATAATGATGTTAGGGCCTCCCAGAATGTCTGGGGAATGTGTCTGGGTGGTCCTTTGTTCATTTGTTAGCTCATCCATTCATTCATTCATTCATTCCTTCATCGGATACAGTCGAACACCTATGTGTCACCCACCGTGGGAAGTGCTTGGGTTTAGTAGAGTAAAGGACAGACATTGCTACTGCCTTTCCTAGAGCCCACTGTCCTGGCTGGGAAACAAGCTGTAAACCAGTCTCATCCACCTTACCGTTGGATTACAGTGCCAGGAGGGAAAGACCCGGGGCCACAGTAAAGGAGACAGTGATGAGGGTAGAGGGTTTACCTGGGCTCTTGTCAAGGGTGGTGGCTGCGGGGTGGGGGGTGGGGAATCTTGCTGAGGAAGTCACAATTTAGCTGAGAGCCACAGGCTGGATAGTCAGATAAAGAGAAGGGGTGAGAACATTCCAGGGAAGGGGAACAGCAGGTTCTTGGACCAGAAAGGAGGCCGCTGTGGCTGGTGTGTAGTGGGCGGTGGGGAAGTGGGGCCAGATGGGCTTGGTGAGGGGGGCAGGGACCTCCCAGGGCCTTGGCTGTTGGCCAAAAGGGAAGTGGAGACCCCTTGAACTCACATCTAGCCCTTGAACCTGGATTTGCCCCCTATACTAGCTGTGTGAGCTTGGACTCCTGCCATAACCTCTTCAAGCTGCGGCTCCCTCTTTTATTTATTTGTTTTATTTTTTTAAAGATTTTATTTATTTATTTGACAGAGAGATCACAAGTAGACAGGGAGGCAGGCAGAGAGAGAGGGGGAAGCAGCTCCCCGCTGAGCAGAGAGCCCGATGTGGGGCTCGATCCCAGGACCCTGAGATCATGACCTGAACCGAAGGCCGAGGCTTTAACCCACTGAGCCACTCAGGCACCCTATGCAGCTCCGTCTTTTAAAATGTGAAAGAAAACACCCAGAGTTGCCATAAGGATAAAATGGCGTCACTTGACCGTGTAGCTCTGGGGCCCGTGGAACACTGCAGGTGCAAAAAATATTACTACACCCTCCCCCCCACCTCTAGCCTTGATGAAGGAGCCACAGGTGTGCAGGCGGTGGTTCTGCGTTAGGGAAGATTGCAAATTCACGTTTAACCCTTATCCTCCTCCAATTAGGTGGCCCCCCAGAGAGGCCTGTGGAAGGGGCGTGTTCCCTCTCTTGTTTGCTGGAGGTTAATAAGGTCAGAGTTCGTTCTAGGGTCAGAAGCAGGAGGCGGGCGGCTTAGGAAAGGCAGGAGCCACGGGGCTGGAGGGAGGCGGAGGCAGGGTGTCGGCGGAAGCCGGAAGCCATGCAGTTCCCTCCCTGCTCACTTTAGCTGCCGTTCTGGCCCCCGGCAGGGCAAGGCCCCCGGGGCTCCGCGGGAGGGTGGATTTGTGCATCTCAGGGCTGGTCTCTGGTCACTGGGGCTCACGCTGTAGGACGGCTGGCTGCACTTCCACTGCTAGACTTCTTTATCGGGAAGTTGTTCACAAGGTAAGTCTTATTTTCTTGTTGACTTAAAAGGCAGGTTTTCAGAGATTATTTTTCTGCCTTTGAGTTGGAACCTACTGTGTGCGCCTGGTACTGCAGATAGGATGCTGAACAAAACACACGCAGCCTCTGCCCCCCGTGTTGTCTCCTAGCAGCCCCAAGACGGTGAGGGATGCCAAACTTTGGTTTACGGGGAGCTAGCTGGAGGTTTAGGTCATTTGCCAAGATCACACACAGCTGGAATTCCCATCCAGGCCCATCTGACCTCGGGCCATATACTCTTTTCTTTCTTTCTTTTTTGTTTTTTAAGATTTTATTTACTTGGGGGCGCCTGGGTGGCTCAGTGGGTTAAAGCCTCTGCCTTCGGCTCAGGTCATGATCTCAGGGTCCTGGGATGGAGCCCCGCATTGGGCTCTCTGCTCAGCAGGGAGCCTGCTTTCCTCTCTCTCTGCCTGCCTCTCTGCCTACTTGTGATCCCTCTCTCTGTCAAATAAATACATAAATCTTTAGAAAAAAAAATTGGCCCACAATCTGCCAAAAAAAAAATTTACTTATTTATTTGAGAGAGAGAGAGAATGAGATTGAGCAAGGGGAGTGGCAGAGGGGGAGAGAGAAGCAGATTTCCTGCTGAGTAGGGACCCCAATGTGGGGTTCCATCCCAGCACCCTGAGATCCTGACCTGAGCCGAAGGCAGACGCCCCTTAGGCTGTATAGTCTTAGCCATGAAGCTGTACTGGGACCCAGTACAGTGACTCTCAGGTAGGGGTTCCTCATGCTGCGTCTTACCTGTTGGCTTCTGCACTCAGGACTCAGAGATGTGTAAACCAGTAATTAAAAGCCCAGCTGAGCTCACTTTCTAGCAGTGTCCTTGTGTGGAGGAGGGTGAAATCCTTTTGTGAAGGAATTATTAGGTAAACCTGTGTCTGCGCTGAGGGTGGGCAGGTTCCTGACGCCTTATTCTGCTGGGAGTGCGTGCTGGGTAGGTACCTTGGGAGCAGATGCCCAACCTCAGCTAGAAACTTGGGAAGGCGAGGTCTGGATCTTATTCATCCGTGGGTCCCCACGGTCAGCATGATGCTGGCCACACGGATGGTCAAGAGTGGGCTCTTCGGAGTCAGCTGGACGTGGGGTTGAGTCAAGTCATGCCACTTTTTGACAGCACAGTTTGGGCGAGTGATTTCTTCTCTCTGAGCCTCAGTTTCCCCCTCTGAGGATTGTAGGAATTAAATCAGAGATTGAGCAATGCCTGCTGTGTTAGGTCAGTTGCTGGCAAACTACGCGCTCCGGCCACACCTGGCTGCTGTTCCTTAGGTAGAGTTTTAATGGAACACAGCTGTGTTCCTTCTTCTCTGTATTGTCTGTGGCTGCGTTGGCACTGCAGCGGCCGAACTGAGTGACAGATACGACACGGCCTGGACAGCTGACCGTATTTGTCACCTGGCCTTATGTTGTCAGAGTTTCCCCACCCCGTCTCGGGCCCCCAACAGATGGTCGCTGCTGTTGTTACAACTGGTGTCATTACCTATAACGTGGGCCCTTCTCCTTCTGAAGCAAGTACCTGTGGAACAGGGTCCTTCTTCTGTCCTTGGAGCTGGGGGAGAAACTCTTCAGTTGCTTGGCGAGTACCTTTGGGATTCCCTTAGTTTTGGTCTTTATGGTTCTCAAGATTTGGGTCAAGTTTCGTTCCTCAACTTTTTCTCCTGGTCTGATGACTCCTCGTAGTTTTCGGTTTGTCGCCAGACCACCTGCACCTCTGCAGAGCCCTTGGTTCGAAATGGCTGAGGCCAGGGAAGGTCTGCTGAGAAGGCATCTGAGCAAAAGGGGGGATTGTGTGTGAGGATCCTCTGTGCTAAGCTCTCGGCAATAAATCCACCCACGTCTTGACTTGGCCACCCTGAGTCTCCCTGCCCTATTTTTAGAGGAGAAAATCTCCTAAAACACAGAGGTTGGTTGTTGCGGTTATTTTTTTTTTCCCCTTCTTAGTAATTTCCTTTTTAAAAACATAATCTTATTTTGGATCATAAATGTAATAGATGCAATTTATGGAAACATGGGGAATGAAAACTGCAACAATCAATCCTAATCTTACCACCCAGAGATAACCATTATTAGCATTTTTAGCATATTTCCTTCCAGATTCCTAATCATGTGTAAATGTTTACATAATTGAAATCACATTGTTTATATAATTCTATTTCCTGCATTTTTACTTATTATGTCATAACCATTTCCTCCAGCAACGAATGTTTTTCAAAACCATAATTTTCGGGGCGCCTGGGTGGCTCAGTGGGTTAAAGACTCTGCCTTCAGCTCAGGTCATGATCTCGGGGTCCTGGGATCGAGCCCCACATCGGGCTCTCTGCTCAGCAGGAAGTCTGCTTCCCTCTCTCTCTCTGCCTGCCTCTCTGCCTACTTGTGATCTCTCTCTGTCAAATAAATAAAAAATGTTCAAACAAAACCCTCCCCCCATAATTTTCCTCTCTGTACACATACATGCATCCCCTCACCTATCCCCCCCATGCATGCAGGTGTGCAGCCCTCCACCTAACACGTCTATCCTGTGTGCTAGCCGCCAAGGTGAGCACCAGTAGACCCTCTCCTTCCCCTGTCAGAGCTTGTGGTCCAACAGAGAGGAGAGGGAGAGAGATAGTTATCATCACGTCGTCTTCATTTAGACTGCAGCAACAAACCGCCGTAGCCTGGGGGGCTTAAATCATGGCTGTTTCTCACAGCTCTGGAGGCTGGAAGTCTGAGATCAGGTGCAGCGTGGTCGGGTTCTGGTGAGGACTCTCCTCCTGGCTTGTGTGTGGTCCCTCTATGCCCTCGCAGTGGAGGGCATAGTGGAGTGAAGGAGGTCTCGTGTCTCTTCCTCTTCTTATAAGGGTGCTCATCTCAGGCCGCCTGGGTGGCTCAGTCAGTAAAGCGTCCGACTCTTGGTTTCAGCTCAGGTCGTGATCTCAGAGTGGTGAGATGGAGCCCTGCCTTGGGCTCCATGCTCTCCAGGTCCCTCTCCCTCCCCCTCTGCTCCTCCCTCGACTCCTGCTTGCACTCTCTCTCTCAAGTAAATAAATGAATGAAATCTTTAAAAAAAAAAAAAAAAGGCACTAATCTCATCAATGTCACTCCACCCTCAAGACGTCATCTGTACCCGTTGACCTCCCAGAGGTCCTATCTCCTGACACCACCGCACCGCTTCCATGTAGAAGTTTGAGGCAACACACATTCAATCCATGACAAACGCCGTATGATGTTTTAATGTGGGGAAAGGGATATGTAGGAACATACAGAGATGGGTCCCATCCCCGAAATGGTGTCGAAAGTCTTTCCAGGGGAAGCTAATCCGAGTTTCTATGGTCATCATTTTGGAGGAAGCGCTAGGAATCCTGACCTACAAGTTCTCTTTGGAATGGTAGACATTCTTCTGAGAAACATGCACTTGAATGGGATGGAAGGAAAGGAAACTAGTAGTTACGATGAGTGGTGTAACAGCAAATATTGCTGTACTATGGTATTACCAAGACTGTCTTAAAAAAAAAAAAAAAAAAAAAAAGACTTCTTAGCATGGGGCACTTCCAAAATCACGGGAGTTACTGTAGAGATAAAAGCCGGTAGGCTTATTTGGAAACTTTGAGCTCATTCCTGAAGTCGGAGGCAGCGTTCCACATAGAATCGCTTCCCAAGACTTAAGGACAGCATCCTAGGATGGGTGGAATTGGGCGACGCTCTTGGTTTTCAAGGTTCACCAGCACTGCCGAGAAATCATGGCTCCACTCTGCTTCCTGGTGACTTGGAAGGTGATCAAGACCCATGTGGGTCCCCGTGGCTGTTGCATGACTAGCGGCCAGGCTGCACGCCTGCTGAGAGGTGAAAGGACACATCGTCTGCAAGGGCAAAGCTCAGACCCAGGCCTGTTCACAGGTTCTGAGCTCGCAAATGCCCAACTTCTGTCTTTTGTCTTGCTTGCGGTGTGTGTGTGTGTTTTTACATTTCCCCCGAGGAGTGACAGTGGGAGAGATGGCTGTTGTGACAAACCGATTGCAGTTTGAGTCTGGCACATTTATGTTTGGCAGCTGAGCCGGGCCTGAGAGCTGGGCACGTGCAGCAGGCAGGGGTTTGGCGCTGAGGCTGTTTCTCTTCCCTGATCTCGGAGCGAGTGAAATGGATGTGGCCCTCTTTATTCCTCGGACGTTCAGGGAGAGACTTGTGGGTCCTCAGCCATGGGTTTGTCCCCACGAGGGTCTCTGCTGCTGTTGCAGGCTGAGTTTGTGGGTTGCCGGCGCCTCCCAGCAGGGGACACGGTAGCCACAGAGACATGCGCGTGGTGTGGGGAGAGCTTGATGCTACGCGATGTCCATCACAGAGGGCAAAAAAGTCCAACTCAGGAACTGTGTCTCTGTGTTTCTTTTTGGCTTTTTATCTACGTTGGGCAAGCATATGAAAATGCTGACCATATTTGCTCCTTCGTGTGGAAGGCAGTGTTTTATTAAAAAAAAATGAGTTTTCATTAATGAAGGCCTGCAAGCAAGGCAGAAAGTAACAAAATGCATTTCCTCGCCTTCGTCTGTAAGTGTGGGAGTTGCCGCTCCCCTATAGGGTTCGCTGTTAGGATTACATGAGAGAGAACAAGTCCTTGACTTGCTGCCTGGTGTACAGTGGGTACTTCATAAACACACGGAATTTGTAATTTCTGTTGATAGAATAGCTGATTTTGACTCAGAGTTCAAAATTCCATATAGTCGCTGTCTTCACCAGTATTGTATGCTCGGGGTCTCCTGTCTTGGTCTTTTGTCAGAGATGGAGTTGTCTGTGAAAATGCACGCGTGTGCATAGCTCACCTTCCTGGGAGCGGCTTTTGTCCTGATGATGAAATGTCAGAGGAGTATTTTATAATTAAATGAGAATATTATCCAAATGTAAATTTCCGGTTCAATCCCCAGATTGCTTTCTAAGATACAGTAATATTCCTGTTCAAGTAACCTGGGGTTTTATTCTTAAGAGGGCCTTCTGTCCCAGTTAGAGGGAGAATTTGTATTTCCTAAGGACAGGACAACTGAAAGGGTCTTTTCAAATGTAGGTCTCACACCTCTGGCTCTTGAGTGGGCTTAGTTCACTGAGGTTTCGCAGGAGGCTCACTGGCTGTGATAGACACTTTTTAGCCTTCATCCCAGGAATGATGCCTTAACGCGCTCTCTTCCATTCTCCCATCCTGTGGGCTTTGTGGTGAGCTCACCCTTCCGGTACCATCCGAAAGCGCCTATTAAATTGGAGTCCAGGATATCTAGGTTCTTGATTTGATCGTGTTAAGTCTTGAAATTTTGTCCAGGAGGCATAGAAAAACCCTTCACAGTTTGGAGTGTTTAATCTGTTTGAACACCGTTTCAGAAAGGGTTTAGCCCAAGAATATCAAACTCTTATATAAACAGTTGATCAAAACCAACAGAAAATTTCTCTTAAGTACACAACCGCCTGGAGCATTTAAGTTTTGGAGGAAGCAGCTGAAGAACTGCTGGACAGATTGTATTTTTTATCATGGCTGGTGGAAAGTTAGGGCTGTCTGGGGAGATACTATTGGCAGAGAAAGCAGTTTATCTACCCACCTACCTACCTACCTGTCTACCCACCTATGTATCTGTCTATCTAATTTATTACGTGAAAGTGAGCAGAGCTAAATATGTTGTATAGATGGAGGGCAGAAGAGTCATGCCCTAGGGGAGCACTGTGTCCCTCTGTCACGTGGGCGGTGGTCTTGATGAACTTCGCCTGGATGCAGCTGCTTGTGCCGGTGCACGTGGAAGATGTGAAGGAAGGTGAAGAAATGCTTGCCTTGGAAACATGACTGGTCTTAGTCTTTGCCCCATGTTGTCCCTTATGGACACACAGCCACGCCCCTGCACCCTACCCTTTCCCGCTGAGCAGACCTCCTTTGCTTACTTGCTGCTATCTGACTTGTGCATAGAAAACCCTTCAGGGTCTGCAGTGACTGGTATGGTCCCCTGGAAGGGAACAGCGTTCCAGAAACCCTTGGCAGAAGGCGAGGTTTCTTTTTTTTTTTTTCTTTTTTCTTTTTGCATTTGTATCTCAGGATGAGCTGGGTCTGGCGATGATTTCTTGGCTCCGAGGAAGACTCTTAAACAGAATGGTATCTTACGGGCATAATAGTTGACTCTGCTGGACGGTGAATTATTAACAGAGGATGAGGACAGGGGGCTGCAAGGGTTCTCATTCCATTAGGAAAGAATGAAACAAAGCCCATTTCCTTCCAGGTTCACAAAGATTCTGTAAGAATCGTTAGTCCCAGATGAGGCGGAATAGGGCATAGCTAGCTTGTCTGAGCAGCAGCAGGGGTGCACCGTGCCCCTTCCAGCATTCCTGTTTGCTGATCCACTTGCAATCCCCCCATATGTGCCTGCACTTATGTGACCGGGAGCTTTTGCCTATGTTGGTCCTTCTTCTGAGAATGCCCTTTCCCCATATCTGCCCGGCAGACCCCCACTCCTCCCTCCAGACCCAGCTCAGGCGTCTCTTTCTCTGGGCAGCTTTCCTTGACCCTCTTCCTCCACAAGCAGAACTGATCGCAGACTCTCCAACGTCCCCACTGACCTTGAACCTGAAATTGTTACGTACAGTTCTCATCTCCGCAGCCTGTGCTTAGAACGAAGCGGGCGTCAGAGCTAACTTGTTGCATAGTGGTTTGCGTGCATGAGTACCTACCCTCTGGCCTGGGAACTTCCTAATAGCAGAGAGTGTCTTCTTTTCGTCTCTGTGTCCTCAGCAAATAGTGCAGTACTTGGATATAGCAATAGATGTTCAATGATGATGAATCAAATGGATGGCTTCAGCTCGGTGGCCTCGGAGAAGGATGTGTGTACCAGTGTCAGATGTCAGAGTCGATGAATGGGTTGCAGTGTAAGCTCTTCTTCCCTTTTCTGGGAGCCCCTCCATGAGGAAGGTGGAGCTGCGGGTGAGTGGGAAGTCAGTTCTTTGTATCAACTTGGGGAGAGGAGAGGAAAGATGCCGCTAATTCCCAGGTCAGGAGTTAGGTGATGTTTCCCATTGTGTTCTCGGGAGGCACAACCCACTCGTGTGATAACCGTGCCCTGCAGCTGTTGTGACAGTGGCACGTGGTGTGGGGACCCTGGCGGGGGGGAGGGACCGGGCTGAGTCGCTGCCGCCGCTCCCCCCAGCCCCGGGCTGAACACCACGCAGCTCTCCAGCGGTTTTAGCAAGAGGGGAACGGAGTCCATCTGCTCAGGTTCCTGGCGAATAAAACAGCAGCAATAACAACCCAGCCAGCACTCTTTGCATTCTGACATGATGCTGGGCAAATGCCCGCTTCTGTTTTAAACGTCCCCCCAAGTTCCCTAAATGTCCAGATGGCAATTTGTGGGTGAATAATTTATAACAAGATAGCTTATGCATTATGCAGTGCTGATTTAAATTATAAATTGACCTCGATTGGCAGCTTACCTCGGTTAATCGGTGGACTTGGTGGTGGTAAGCTTGAGACGCTAAATGGGGGCTGAGTTAGGATTCGCGAGATGGGAGCAGGGTGGGTGGCCTCGTCCCCATGCACCGGGGAGGTAGAGCAGGTGGAAGGAGGTCCCAGAGCCTGGGGCTCTTTGACTTGGCTGAGCCGAGGCCACGCAGGCTCAGGCCCCGCGGTCATGGTCTTGGCAGTCTGCAGCTTCCCTCCCGGGAAGAGCGGCGGAAGGAGTCACAGTGGAGGAACGGAACTTCCCTCCAGGCTCCAGCTTTCCCACGGGGGAAATGCTCGGGGGCCGGCGGGGGGTCCCAGAGCCAGCCTGAGGTCCTCGGAGCCCGTGGTGTTCCAGACTCTCCATGAGGAAGGTGTACAGGACCCCATCTGGGAGCGGAGTGTGACCAGAGCTGAGGGAAGGAGTGGGAACGGGATAGGAGATGATTCCAGGGAGGGGTGTGGAGGCCTCTGGGGGCACAGTCCCAAGTGCTGAAAAGTACACTGACTGGACCAGATTTTTAAAGCAAACTGGAGGGTGAAAGAAGTGTGGTGGGGACATGGGTGATGCCAGCCCATCTCTCGGATGGTCATCGTGGACATCCACTGTGTCCAGCCGCACGCCGAGCCCTTGCCGGGAACTGCTTTACTGACGCCCTATGACAACGCTCTGAGACGACCCTGTCCTGTTCTCCCATTTTAGAAAGGTGAGGATGAGGATGTAGAGTGAGTCATTGACTCACAGCAACACAGTTAATAAATGGCAGAGCTGAGAGTTGAAAGCAGATCATTCAATTCACAAAATATTCCCTAGGGGCCTCGTAGAGGCCACATCCTGGCCCGCGTGCTGGGGTCCAGAGGGGACCAGGCAGACAGGCCTCTGTTCTCAGGAAGGTTAGGGGCTGCTGGTGGAGATGTGAAATAAAGCTGTCAACAGACAAGGTACCCGTTCTCTGTGGTTGCTACCCAGGCCCTCTAAGCATTATGCTCTATTAATTGATTAGATAGTATGTTCAGCAAATCCTGATCGAAAGTCTATGGTGTGTCGAAGTGCACCATGAGAGGCGAGCTCGGGGATGAGGAAGAGTTAGCCCTCCCTCCAGGGAGCTCAGAGTTGGGAAGGGGGTAAGGGGGGAGGCAGAGCACACAGCTGGGCGGCACAAGGAAGGCCCTCCTCCACGGAGCCCCTGGGGAACTGGGGGAGCTCCGGCGAGGGCGGGACTCCATAATGGGATTCTGGGGGTTTGGGCTGGAGTGGAGGGGGTAGGTAGGGAAGTGTGGGACCACACAGGTGTGTGCTCAGTGGGGTGACAAGTGGGGAACCAAGCCCTGGATTTCCTGCCACAGTGCTTTGGAGGTCCACTTCAGCCCAAGTGTGGGGAGACGCTGGGAAGGGGAGCACGCTGGAGTCAGGGAGATCTGATTTCAGCGCTCTTAGCCTAGGTCCGAACTTGGGCAAAGATGGTCGAGTGCAAAGACGAAGGTCGAAACAGAAGCTTCCTGCAGGTAGCATCATTGAGGATTTTTTTTTTTTTAAGATTTTATTTATTTATTTGACAGAGACACAGTGAGAGAGGGAACACAAGCAGGGGGAGTGGAGGAGGGAGAAGCAGGCCTCCCGCTGAGCAGGGAGCCCGATGCGGGGCTCGATCCCAGGACCCTGAAATCATGACCTGAGCCGAAGGCAGATGCTTAACAACTGAGCCACCCAGGCGCCCCATCATTGAGGCTTTTTAAAGGGTGTAGGTGATGTGGGGGATCCTCAGAGTGGACCCCTCAGGGCACCTGTGACAGATGCTGAGCAGTCAAGCTGGCCACACAGGTTGGCAGGGAGACGCTGTGTCCAGCTTTACCACCTGGTGCCTGAGAGGCCAGCAGCCACCAGCCACCTGGAAGGAGGCGGGCCTGCCAGGGAGAGTGCCCCGGGACAGACCGTTGAGGAGGGGACGCCTCTGCTGCCCCCTGCTGGGCTTCCCGTGTGGGAAAAAGTTGCAGGGCATGAACCTGTGCTTGCTGAGTGAGCTGTGTTCTGGGGACCTTTGATTTGTGCATTGCTTCTGTCTCTGTTGCTCGGATCGTCAAGTACCTCGTGGGAAGGACCCGGCCATATTTACAGGATTCTGATGGGCTGGATAATTGGTGTCCGTCAAAGGGGCCGCCTTATCTGATCAGAGACATCGGTTTCTCAGGTGTAAGGGGAGGCCTTCCGCCGGAGTGTTGGGTGGTGGTGGTGAGGCCAGCGGACCACGTGGTGATCGGGCTGCCTCCTGGTTTGCCGGGCAGCGGCCGATGCGTTTGCTTCTCATCCTGTGTATCCCGTGTCGCTTCTGGGAGAAGGTTCTGTATTTCCTGTTGGCCCTCCGTCAACCTGTCTTTTCCGACGTGACCTCCACAGCAGTGGCCCTGGATAGCTCCAGAACCACGATGCTGTTGGCTGCGTATGTGCTAGAAAACAGCCTTCCAGAGGGCTTTTGTAGGGGATTCACAAATACAGGGAGTCACAGGTATGTGTGGATGGGAAGAGCGGTGAGGATGTGGGGACCAGGCCCCGGCCTTTTCAAGCGCCGAGGAGTCGTTCTTGGCTCCAGCCCATCAGTGTCTCTCAGCATGGGACGTGGCTGCTTTCTCCAGGGGATCTCTGACATGCCTGTCTCCCCCCTGTTCCCCATCCCTTTCCTGCCTCTGGCTGCTTGCTGCGCTCCTGTGTGTGCTGTCCTGGGCACTCTCCTAGCCCTGTGCAGACGTGATCTGGTCCTTCCAGGGGCTTTCCCTTTAGGGAAGCCACAGTCACAGACATAAAAAGAATTACAGCTTGACGAAACATCTAGAAAATTCTTTCCACATTACGTGTCCAAGAATGGAGCATGTGTAGCAGTCATGCATGATGTCATAGCTACCTGGAGGTGAGATGCCACACCTGTGGGTTGTCTTTCTCCCCCACAGTGTTTGACTACATCACAGGCTCATTGCAGATTTAACGAGTGATTAACAGAGATGCTTTTTAGATGGAATTGAGTTCTGTGCCTTGAAGAAAAAGTCTAGTCTATTAAAATACTTACTGACACCAGGGCGCCTGGGTGGCTCAGTGGGTTAAGCCTCTGCCTTCGGCTCAGGTCATGATCTCAGGGTCCTGGGATCGAGCCCCACATCGGGCTGTCTGCTTGGCGGGGAGCCTGCTTCCCCCTCTCTCTCTCTCTGCCTGCCTCTCTGCCTTCTTGTGATCTCTCTCTGTCAAGTAAATAAATAAATAATCTAAAAAAAATACTGGCACCCTAATAACAACAATAGTAGTTGACTTTGTTTGGGGGGCTTCAGTGTGTCAGCTCTTCTTCCGGATTATTTCTCCCACCATCTCTCAAACCTTCTCAACAACCTGGCGAGGCTGGGTTTGACTCATGAGGAAGAGAGAAGGCACAGAGAAGTTAAAAGACTGACTTGAGGTCACACAGCCAGTAAGTCCTTCTGATTCCAGAGCCTGAGCCCGTCATGTCTCCCTGCATAGCCTTTCTGTTAACTGGTCTCCAGCTCTTCTCAGAGCCTCAAACCCTTACTCAGGGTCTCAGCTATGCCTTTGAAAGTAAGGCTGTTGAGAGGCTGAGTTAGGATTAATGTTGGTCTATGGCTGTCGTATAATTCTGGTTTTGGTGGGCCCTACTTAGATCAGAGTTGTGTGGCTATTCTGCCCCACATGATAAAATCCTGTGTCCTTTTAGTGTGTTCAAATGTGCTGCTTTTAAAGGGTACGTGAAGGGGCATCTGAGTGGCTCAGTGGGTTAAGTGTCCAACTCTTGGTTTCTGGTCCTGAGATCAGCTCTGTGTTGGGCTCTGTGCTCAGCATGGAGTCTGCTTGAGATTCTGTCTCTCCCTCTCTCTCTGCCGCCTCCCTTCTCAGGCTCTTTCTCTCTCTCAAAATAAATCTTAAGAAAAAAAAAAAAAAAAGATTACATGAAGGGAGCCGACGTTCGGCAGGCTGGGGACACATCTTATTTCCATGGGATTGTGGCAGTGTATGTGAACTTCCTGCCATTCACCGGGGTCTGCATTCACACCCCTGGGTATCAGGCCTTTTTGCAAGAGGCTGGTGGTGGTGAGGCAGGACTGGGAAGGCGTGGAGGGCAAATTGCAGGCGTTTCTTCCTCCCTGGGGATGAAGGATGTGATTGTTCTCAAGCTGGGTTCTGGCCCAGCTTGGGACTCTCCTGTCAGGTGGGCAAGGGCATTGTGGTTTTAAGGAGGACCACTGGAGTCAAACACAATGCCCGTGACCATGAGAATACCTCTCAGAGACCAGCCTGCTGGCGCAATCTCGTGAGGAGGATGCGTCGTGAGGGCATTCGATCATTGAGGACACTGAGAGGCTGAGCACCCTGCTCTAGACCCTGGCCCCTGAGTGACAGTGTCAGTGAACAGACTCAGCTCTTTCTGCGGCCTGTCTGCTCTGCTGGGGGTGGGACTCCATCCCAGGTTTCCTCCCTTCCCTGGCCATCCTGCTGTGTCCCAGCATCCTGTTTCTCTGATGCTCTCGTCTTCATCTAGATGCTTTTGACTCTGGGCTCCTCTCAAGTGCTGTGGTCCTTGACGGGTCAGGGTTGTGCTTCCTCCTGTTTCCTGGGACACCTAATGGCCACCTGCTGACCCTGCTGCCGAGTCCTGGTTGGAAAATGCTTATTGGATCCTGATGGAATTGACTTGTCCTGACCTAGGATGAAACCAGTTCTTCATGTGCAAGTCATAGGGAGCGTGCCTCTTGACACGTGTCCCAGCCAAATGACCTGACGGCTGATCCCACTGAATGCTCTTAGGGCAGTGGTACTCTCATGCCCACTTGGACGCCAAGTTCTATATATTTTTGAATATATTTTTGACATTTTTTGAAATGTCAAAATGATTTTTGAAAATATTTGACATTTAACCATGTAAAATAGGGTCAACTATATTTAAACATAAAACATGCAACTGAGTTGTTGAATAATACTTTATTTTATTTTTAAAAAGATTTTATTTATTTATTCAACAGAGAGAGACACAGTGAGAGGGAACACAAGCAGGGGATGTGGGAGAGGGAGAAACAGGCTTCCCGCTGAGCATGGAGCCCGATGCGGGGCTCGATCCCAGGACCCTGGGAACATGACCTGAGCTGAAGGCAGACGCTTAACAACTGAGCCACCCAAGTGCCCCTTGAATAACTTTTTAAACCAATATGTTTAAGTAACATGGATGCTAGGAATACCAGGCATGCCCAAGTAACTTCAGTTTCTTACCTCCAATGCACCAGTAGCACTGTAATTTCTTAGTAAAACCTTTTTCAGGGAGAGTGTTACATCCTTTCATTAACTTGGAATTGCAGATTTTCTTTAAGGGTTAGCCTTCTATCTATCTAGTGTTAACCACTTTTAAAGCTTTTCATTTTTGAATCTGATCAGACTTAATCTCTTTATGCACGACCCATCCCTGACGTAAGACAATGCTAGTTTATAAAAATAGCTGCCGCCGTGCCTCCAGGGAGAGGGAAATGAATGTGTATATTGCTTTCCATAACAAGCCTTGTAGAACTGATTAAGTCATAGCTCCCTTATAATGGATGATTAGCACTTGCCAGACTCTGGGCTGAGGGTTTTACTTGGATTATTTCATTAAATTTTCTTTTTTTTTTATTATTATTACGGTAAGAACACTTCCTTTTCTACATTTGATGACATTTTTGCAGAGTTTTCTCTATAAGAAGTTCTACACTGTCATTTTGCAGCTGAAGATTGCTTCTGCTGAGACAGGGAGGGTAAAATAGTATGGACTGGAGAGAGCCTGCCCCTCTGCTCTGCCCCTGCCACCACGTGTCTGAGTGGCCCGAGTGGGCACCCTGACTTACAGTGGCAGCTGAATCCAGCCAACTCCCCCGACCTGCCCCCCAGGGTTCCAAACCCGTGAAGGAAGCAGTATTGGAACCCCTCCAGACCATCCCTCCTGGACATGAATACCACCAAGTGACTGTGGTTGATGCCACGTGGTGTGGAAGCATTGCTCACGTAAACCCCACGTGTATTCCTGACCCATGGAACCCTGAGAGAGGATTAATGGCAGGTGTTTTAAGCCACTAAGTTTTGGGTAGTTTGTAATAGAGTAACAGATACCTGGGACCCCTTCATCGGAGCAGTGACCCGCTCCTTCTGATGATTTCCCTTGAGTCAGCAATGTTGCCCTTCTGGGTCTTTCCCCCGTCGTTGGCAGCCCTTCTCAGACTCCTCTGCGAGCCCCTCTTTTCTTGTCTGCCTCTGTTGCACTGATGTTTCGAGGTTCTCTTCCTAGCAGCCCTTCTTTACAAAGCACTAGAACTTCTCTTGGGGGCACTCCCCTATCTGTGGCTTCAGCCATGCCATTCTCACCCACCACCTGACCTTCCAATACCTATTCCTGTTTTAGCAGATAAGTGGGTTACAAAGGTATAAACTTACATCTCTCAGCTGTCTCTAGTGCAAATTTGTCTTCTGATCCCAGGGTCCATGCACACACGGCTAGCTCACCCTAAGCAGGCTGAGAGCTGGGCTTCCCTGTCAGACGATGCATCGTGTCCCTCCCAAAAGATGGGTCAAAGTCCTAACAGCTCCTACTGAAGAAGGGGAGCTTATTTGCAAATAGGATCTTTCTAGAGGTAATCAAGTTAAAGCGAGATCATTGGCTCGTGTCCTTAGGAAAAGAGTAAATTTGAAATAGACATGCACAGAGGGGAGACCATACGAAGGCGCACAGGGAGAAGGTCATGTGAAGGTGAAGGTTGGGATTGGGGCCAATCCCTCTCCAAGCCAAGGAATGCCAAGATTGCAGCTAAACCATGGGAGGATAGGAGAGAGGCCTGGAACGGATTTTACCTTGCAGCCCGGGGAAGGAGCCAACACTGGCGGTGCCTTCATCTTGGATTTTTAACTCTGGAACTGTGATGAGATCCATTTCTGTTGTTTGAGCCGCCTGGGCTGCGGGAGTGTGTACAGCAGCCTGAGGTCGCTGACACACTTCCCGTGTTACACCATCCTCACTGCCAACTTATCCTTCCTTCTAGAGTCTCGGTCTCCATGAATGGCTCCCCCATCTCTCCACTTGCCCAAGCCAGAAACCTGACTTCTTGGCCCCCAAAACTGGGCCGGCTAGAACCAGGCACTCAATACCATAGACTCTTTAAAGAGATGCCCTCAAATATTGGCGATAGTAGAGATTACCCTGAAGATGTGCAGAATTGGAATTAAAAAGAGCTACAAACCCCAAATACCTTTTATCTCCGTCCCGTCCCTGTGTACTGCAGGTTTCCTGAGAGAAGCTATTGATGTTTTCTTTCAGCCAAGGGGCAGGCCTGGATTGAGAGCCACATGTATGTAAATAAGATCTCAGCAGCAGGCCTACCGTCCTATTCTTCAGAGAAATATCGATTTTTGGCTTGGGAGACTTACCTAAAAGTTCTCTTTTCACCGGTCTTTTCTTCATTGTGTACAACTCGCATCAGCGTGTCGAGTCGCACCATGTGATCTTTGTAAGGAATCTTGCAAGTCAGACCCGGCTCTTTGGAAGGTTTAGGACGAGGAGGGCTGTGTTAAAGTGCTGTATTGATTTGCAGCGGGTTATTGAAGTAGCTCCAAATGCTTTGCCTCCGTTTTTCCCATTCAGTGATATTGAAATCACTCATCTGCAGAATTAACAGTCAGGCTTCCAAAGAGACGTTGTGCTCCTTTTCTCGAGACGGTGATCCCATGCTCCGTCCTTTCCGAGCATCCACATTACCCTTGGCAACAGAAGAGCAATATAATTGTTGCAATTTCATTTTATATTGAAACTACTTCACATTTTCTGTACTTGGCCTATGCAAATTGTTTCTTTCTTTTTTCCCCCCCCTTGGTAAAGAAATTATGGTTGTGTGTGGAAGCCCTAAGCAGGGCACAAAGACATCAAAGTCGGCCATAATCATAAAAAGCACATGCAAATCTTTCACATTAATAATTCACAGTTAGGCACAGGCGCTACGGCCCCCTGTCTGAGACTGCGGCAAGGAGCAATTTGTGTAGCTTTGGTAAAGGGCACACAATCACCCAAGTTCAAATGTTCTGTGTTGGTCTTGCACTTGCTCTCTGGATTGAATTCACACAAATAGCCAGCCTTATAAACAGGTACTTACAGGTTCCTCTGGAAGGTCTGATCTGTAGGGGGACACAGTTAATTTTGCAGACCTTGTCAGTGTTACTGTCTCCTGAGGCCCTAAGGGAACTGTCATCTGAACCGTGAATTTCCCGAGTGACTCCCTTCTTCCCCTCCGCCCTCCTCCTGTATTCATTCTGTAGAAGTTTATTGAACGCCCACATGTGCTAGGTTTGGGCTTGGTGCCAGGGATGGACGGTGACCACGATGAGCATGGCTCTGCCTGGCCCGGTTTGGACCCATTGGGGTCCGCAGAGTTGGGAGCCGGTTAGAGGGACAGCGGCACTCACCCCACTCCAGACTGAGTCAGTTTTAACAGGATCACTGGGCGGTGCTGATTTCTGTGAAATACCTGTGCAACAAGTAATCATAATAGGGTGTGAAAATGCTCACCTGGGGGGCATTCTCGGGGTGGAGAGGGTCATGCCTCTGCTAGAAGCTCGGGAGGTGCTCTGGGGAAGGAAGAGCTGGTTTCAGCTGAAATGATAAACAAGCAGAGCACACAGCCGGTGGACAGGGGTTGGTGCTGGCGTTTTCAGGCCCCAGAGAGCCACCTGTGCTTAACCCCTGGGGGAAGGGATTGTGGCCTGCTGGAGGACTGACCGGCTTTGTGGCCGGAGCTCAGAGTGCCACCGGAGGGTCAGAGATCAGTTGTGAGCGGAAGGAGGGCTCCAGGCCCACAAACAAGGACTTTGACCTTTCCCCAGAAAGTTACAAGCAGCCCTTGAGGTATTTAAATAGGATTGGATTTAAAAAGACGCTGGGTTGTTGCAAAATCTCTTTCACTACAGTGTGGGGGGTGGGTTGGTGCAGGGCAGGGCTGAGTGCACCCCATGCAGCCGTTGAGGGTGCTAGGACTGGCGGCGTGAGGCAGTGGGAGGGCAAGAGTGGAAGCCTTTGAGACAGGCTGGGAGGCGGAACTGGAAGGACAGGAATGTGGGGAGGGAAGAGTTGGGAGAGCAGCCGGCAGCAGGTGCCACTTGCAGGGGGAGGGGTTGCAGGGGAAGGTCTGGGTACCGCTTCTCACTCTCCCCTCCTGTAGACTGCCCCACTAGGCACATGCACGCAAGGTTGGGGTATTTCTCTTTTTCCCTCTCCCCCAGATCATCCGCTTTTCGAGCACGGGGCCCTGCCTTGCACGTTTTTTTGTTTTCATGATAGTGCCTTACACACAGCCCAGCACTCAGGGCTATCTGGGGTCCTCTTGCCGAGCTGGGACCCAGTTCGTGCAAGAGCTTGCCCTTCTTCAGCTCCAGAAGGTGACTCTCGGAAGAGAATTGGCTGGAAAAAGCTGCGTTTCCCTGTTTATGTGTCTGTAATGTGAATGATAAGGCCTGTCCGTATGGAGCTTGATGGCGCAGGCGGCGCGTTCCCAGCCACTGTCTGATCTGCATTCCTCCCCACAGCCCTCTGTGTGGCGTGAGAAGGGGTGGTGGTTCGCAGCTCAGCGTTAATCAGGGGCTGATTATCTCAGGCTTTCTCTCCTCCCTGTTCGACTTCCTGTCTTTTGACTTGGGAGTTGAAGCTGGAAGCACGTTGGGGTCAAACGATGCAGAGTTAAGTCAAACAAATCCTGTCCATTCGAATTAGCCATTCGGGAGAAGGAGTGTGGAGGGAGAGGCTGAGCGGAGGGCAAAGGGTTTCTGCTTGCTCTGTGGCTCAGGCTTACTGGTCCGAGGATCCATGGGGAAATGCAGGCTCCCAGGCTTCCTGGGTTCTCACTTTTGGGGGTCTATTCTGCTATGCTCCTGGGAGAGGAAGCCTAAAAGAATTTGGTGGAAGAAGGAAAATCCAGGCCTTACTAATATTGCCCCTTGCCTGTCTAAATGAAGAAAGGGGCTTTTCATGGAATAGTCTTGAGTTTGAATCCTGGCTCTGCCACTCTCTAGCCCCCTGGCCTTGGGCAGCTACTTAGCTTCTCCAGGTCTGTTTCCTAAAAAAAAAAAAAAAAAAAAAAAAAGTGAAAAAATGGCGGTGACAATCCCTTTCACACAGATTTGTGAGAACCAGATGAGGCCGAGATGAATGCTAACAAGCAAGATGCCCCCAGCATCTGGTGGAGTGCTTGCAACAATGCTAATAGCTTTGTATTTATCCAGCAACCCCTCACCCTTGTTAGAGATGATGCTTTCATAAAACAGGGGACGACATCACGTGCAAGGGTTCTCAACGTTAATGTGTAAAAGAATCGTTCAGGAGGTTGTTAAAACACACATTCCCACTGCAATGGGCATCTAGGATGGTCCAATCTAGAACGGCGCCCATTTGATTCTCACAGGGACCACATTTTGGATGAGTTTGGAAGGGACCTGCAGCTAAAGAACTAGCTAGCCTCATGTTTGCTCAAGTAGAATCTCAGTCCTGCTCCAGACCCACCGCAAGGGGTTCTCCAGGGGTAGGACCTATGTTCCTACCAAAACCCCATGTGATTCTCAGGACAGAGCCAGGGGTGTGTAAGCCTGGGCTCTGGGCTCCAGGTAATGCCCACCTTTGCGGGGATACTTAGTGCAGGCAGTTCAAGCAGTTGGGCATGTGCTTTGGAGGCAGACAGGTAAAGACCTTACGTGGGAAGAGCTCACCTGGGAAGGAGAGCTCTGTTCCCTGACGTGCTGGCTGCTGCGAGTGCCACTGGGCACCGCCTGGTAGGTAACAAACTCTAGAAACCAGCTCTGTGTCCTTGTCCATTAAACCAGGGCTCGAGGACTAGATGCCTTTGGTCTTTGCAGCTCTGGAATCACTCGGTTCTAGAAGATTGAGTAGAAGTTAAATGAGGCAGAGGTGATTATATGTTAGCAGGGTGTCCCCAATGTATGGTATTCGCATTTCTTTAAAATGTTGCACTATATTATGTGGATTTATTCCGTTTCTGTATTCAGTCCGTGTTGTTTACCGTGGTTATGTTTTTGTGGGGAAATAGAGCTGCCTGCTGTGGTTGCATGAAACTGCCTGGAACTTGGTAGATTTGTTGCCCAAGATAACAGCAGTGCTCCCTGGTGGCAGCTCCTGGAATTGCAGGGCTGTGGTTTTGAGGAAATACTATGGAAACCAGCTGTTGGGTAGGCAGAGAGGTCTTGGTGGGGGAAGGGAATGGGGGAAAAGCAAGTTCCCACTTCAGTTGAAATAGAGTCTGTGGGAGGGGGATACAGAAACCTGAATTTATAGTAAATCCTTCCTGCACACCTTATGCCCAGTGTCATTTGCAAACAATTGGTCTGCGTCAGGGTTTCTTAGCCTCGGCACGATAGAATGTTTGGACCGTGTGGGGAGACGCCTTGTGTGAGGAGCTCTCCTGTGCAGGGGGGATGTTTAGCCACATCCCTAGCTTCCACCCACTGAATGTCAGTAGCGCCTCCCCCCCATTGGTGACAGTCCAAATTGTCCCCAGACGCTTCCAGTGTCCCCTGGTGGGCAGAATTGCCCCCACTTAAGCACCACTGATCTGAAGTGTGTCATGAACATCCACCCCATTTCGGTGACAGCACAGAGCACAGGGTCACTAAAAGCTAAGATGTGTCAGCTGTCATGACATGAGGTCACTAATGCAAATGTGCAGTGACTTCTGATGGGTGGTAGAAAAAACAGCTGGCCCTGTGGCCTGGGTTTGGATTTTTACATAGTCCTAGAGGAGAATTGTGAAGGATGGGCGGCATTTGTGACTCCCCACACTTGACCTGGGGCATCTGATGGCCCCTACGGAGGCCCCCCCCCCCCCCCGCGTACCGTGTGCGCTTCATCCTGCCGGTGCGTCGGAGCCCCAGAGGCGGGGCTGGGGCAAGCGTCATTTCTTTGAGATTCTTTAAAGTAACTATGTTCTGTCAGCTTTTCCGGTTAGGTAAAAGGGGTGTTTATTATGTGAAATAGAATTCTGTATAGCAAACACTTATTACAAAAGCAGGACAAACAAGACTGGGGATGGGGAAGAGAGTGCCCCGGGCATCCGTGTGGGGCCCAGTTTGGTTAAATGGATGTTGCTAGGCTTGTTCTGTGGGATAGAGCTGAATTAATCTCTGGTGGACACCTGGGAGGTGTGGAGGGGAACACTTGGACTTAACACCCCCCCAGTGAGAATGAGTTAACTGGGAAAGCACCTCCCTTGTCCTGATAGCATTGATAGGCAAGGCTTCTGGTCCCCTCACACAGGGACAGAGGGTCTTATCAGCAAGACACCAGAGAACCTGTGACAGGATGAGTGTGTGAATGTTGCAGAAGGCCTTGATTTACTCTTCTCTAAAAACAGAGGGTTGGGATGGGATCGGCCCTGAAGAGGGTCTGTGTGAGTCCACATACCATGTCACCCACCAGGGCTGAGAGCCGCGGGCCTCCCAGGTTGTCTGTGACGGGGGATTTGTGTAGAGGCAGGTGAGTGGGTTGGAAGCAACAAGGTGTTTCTGTAAGGCTCTCCCACCAGTCCTCTGGCGGACCCCAGGGAAACCCCTGCCCTCTGGGCCTCATTTCTTCCACTGTCGAATGGGAGCATTGACCTTGGACTTCTCCAGGGCACTTACAGTTTCCCCATTGTGTGGCTCTTGTGCAGAGAAGGGACATAGCCTCTGCACCTCTTCTGTTGTGAGTGAGCCTGGACAAGAGGGTCCCGAGCAGTGGTGGGGGAGGGGGGAAGGGCATGCCGTGGAATTTGTGATCTCATTCTGCTTCCTCCTGTCAACTGGTCCTCCCCTCCTGAAGGACTGTGGATACGGCCAGTCTCTGCATCAGCCGGCACACTGAAGCTTGACCTGGAGGAGGCGTGGCCAGCCCTCCCATCCCCTCCCACCTTGGTGCCTGTGCTCCTGCCGCATCTTCCTCTGGGGGGTGGGGAACAGCTTCATGATGGTCTTGGACTTAACCAAAGGCCTTCTGTTCAAAGAGACTCCCCACCAGCTCTGAGATGGCTAAAAGCCTGTTTCAGGAGTGCAGTTCTTTTGGTTTAGTGCTCGATCCAGCATGAAATCATTCATCTAGTGCTAGTCATTACGTTTTGGTGTGAATGAATTTCAGCTCATTTCCAGAGATGAGATTTTGCTGGGAAAGGGGAATGTAGATACTGCGCTCCCCAGAGGGCCGGTAAGAACAAAGAAGGGAACAAAAAACCCAGGAGGAATGAAAACAGAACACAACTTGGAGACGAGAGCTGATAAAAGAGACTTCTACTGCCCGGTGTTGCCAAGGAGGAAGATTCTCTGGTGGCTTCCTCAGCCACACGTCCTTGTCTGTGAATAGCTGAGAGACTTCCGTTTCATCCTGCTCTTGCTGGTCTGAACCAAGCAGACTTGGTTACTGTAAATAATCGGCGAGGGTTCTCCTTCCCTCCCAGAGGCATGCCATCTCTGTTCTCCAACACTGGGGCTCAACCCTTTTGCCAGCCCATCTTCACCGAAGGTTCACTTTATTGGATCCTGGATGGGTGGGAAGGAGGTCCTGAAAAGGCCTCTGAAGGTGACAGTTGGGACCACCCTCAGTGGACACCATAGCGATTGGCTGGACCACTCACTGAATTTCTGACTTATGCTTTTACGGGGGTCAGCTCTGTGGGGCAAGCTGAAAGAAGTGCCCAGGACACGACACTTGTTAGTGATGGAAGGTACACAATGGCTTTCAGATTCTAAATTGTATTTTCTTGTGTGGAAAGCAATTCTTTTTTTTTTTTTTTTTAAAGATTTTATTTATTTGTTTGACAGAGAGATCACAAGTAGGCAGAGAGGCAGGCAGAGAGACAGAGGGAGGAAGCAGACTCCCCACTGAGTGGAGAGCCCGATGCGGGGCTCGATCCCAGGACCCTGAGATCGTGACCTGAGCCGAAGGCAGAGGCTTCAACCCACTGAGCCACCCAGGCGCCCCTGGAAAGCAATTCTTGTTCTGAGAGAAACACAGGAGTAAATATGGGCCTGTCGGGGACATGGGATACGAGGTGAGGAAGGGACACAGTCATGCTGTATTTTCCCGACGTCCTTGATGGTAGTGTCTCTGAAGACTTTCAGTGGGACGCGGGTCCCTCAGAATCTTCTACGGGAAGGAGTCGATCACGTACATACTGACAAACTTGTGCTCACCTCCTGGGGTCGGAGCAGCTCCGTGCACCCACGCACTGCGGCCTTGGCCCTCCGGGGGTGTCTGGCTAAACATCTTCGCGAGGTGCAGGACGGGAGAAGGCCTGTAACGGAGAAACTGGGGCTCCAGTTTTAAAAACAGGCATTCTCCACAAATTGGGCCACAAACGCTCTTTGTTTTCTTCCCTTGACACCTTATTAGAAGGAACACGTTTTTGGAGATGGGGCTCCCTGAAGTGATTTTCTCCCGGGACGAGCTGTTAGCACGTCCCTGTGAGAATGAGGCATTGGCAAGCCCGTGTGGAGCCCTGGGCAGTGGATGCAGGCCCCTGAGAGGTGCGGGCTGCACTCCCAGCCCGAGGCCCAGGTTGGCTCTTCGGGGGCTGGGATCTGGACCGTCTGCCGCGGGGCCTGGCGCAGAGCCGCTCAAGGAAAATTTATGGAACCAATGACTAAAAGGAGGTTTGTTTTTACAATCGGATAGTCCTGTAAACCTCAAGTGGTTTACCGAAATGTCCTCTGTGCTCGTAGATACAACCTCAAAATCCACAGAGGGCTACGTTTCATTTTTCTCTTCTGCCGTGGTTTTTTTTGTTGTTGTTGTTTTGTTTGTTTGTTTTTCCCCACCCTGAGACGTGATGATCACATCCCTCAGGCCTAAGTCATCTTCCTGGCAGCATCCTAATGTCCTTTGTGTGGTGACACACCTATTCGATTACTGGGGCATCTCAACACTTAGGAAGAGAAAAGGCTGTGGGAACAGGTTTGTTTATTCTGAGCCGACCTGAAAACACAGCTCCATTTATAACGTGCCTGTCAGGCACCCCGAGCAGACACACACATTTGGGGAAGACAGGACTCGCTTCTCGTCTCTGAGACCTTGCCTCCCGGAGCATTAAGTTTCTGCGAAGTCTGTGTAGAACGTAACGCTTGAAGTTGCCCCGCTCGAGGGAAACACAGGCTTACTGCCAGGGCACCTGCGCGAGGAGAGCCATTCGGGGCTGGTGTGTGTGTGAGAGAGAGAGAGACGCGCACACACACACGTGCTCGAGCACACTGTCAGTCACAGGGCCAGCCTTGCAGGTGCGAAGAGGGCTGACCAGGGCAGGGGCTCTGAGGTCAGACCTTGATGCAAGCCCCACACCCCACAGTTAGGAGCTCTGGGACCTGGCACAAGTCACGCAACCACCCTGGCCTCCACCTTACACACATAACCCAGTGAAGACCTCCTACCCACCCAGCCAGTGAGTTCCTCCTCCTTCCAGCCTCAGGACTGCCCGGCGAGAGCATTTGGTTATTAGCTTCTGTTTACAGATATCACGTCCGAGGCTCAGAGAGCGGGAGTGACTTGCGGTAGGAAGTAGCCGAGTCAGGAATGGCAGTGCTGCTTTGCATCCACAGCGTGGCCCTGACCCTTCTCTGCAGTGCCTCTCGGTAAGGATCCTTCCCTGGGCTTCGGTAAGGATCTGGGGTGGCTGTGGGCACCGGCCGGCAGAGATCATCAAGAGTTCAAGTGGCTCTGATGTTTGAATACTGACGCGTGACCAGTGTGTGGTGGATGCGTGCCTGTCATCCCAAGTATTCCCAAAGTCATTGCGACAATCCAGGATCGAGATCTCCTTCAGTGAAGACAGCTGGAGATCAAGATTCCCTTAGTGTGCAGCTTCTCCTAGGTGTGTCTTAACCAAGAGTTGTTTTGTTGCCTTAGTAAAGTAGAATTTATGAGGGGCTTCTCGACACTGTGTGCTCCAGGGTACGTGACCTTTGTCCGTGTCGTAGTTCCTACCACGTGGAGGGCCGGGGCAGAATGGAGGTCAGAGGCTCTGCTGGGCCCGGGCCGGACCCCACGGGCAGACCTCAGGTGCTCAGGCTAGGGTGCCCTTTTCAGCCTAGGAGCACGCATCCCACGGCTTTTGGATTTGCTATTTGTCCAGTGTGCCCACTTCAGAACATCTGTTCCATAGTCCAAAGTGAATCTGAGCCCAGCAAGCATAATCTGGACACCTGTGCCCACTCCCCACCTCTAATCAGCCCCAAACAGTCTGACTCTGTGCATTAGTTAGGACTGTCCCAGTGGCTCGAGACGCCGTTCTGATTTCAGACTGATGGAAGGGGAAGAAAAGACCTCTAGGACAAACCCAAGAATTCCAGAGGTAGTTCTGACTTGAGCTTGAGCTTGATGTAGCGGCTTGTGGAGATCATTATGGCCTGGAGTCCCACTTCCCATCTCTGAACCGTGTTGTCTATGGACCCGGTCTGTTCTCAAGTGGGCGGTATTCCTGTGGCAGGGAGTGGGGGGCGGGGGTGGCAGCTCCTGGCTTACAGACTCACACGTGTACATTGAGTAGAAGGTGTCCTCCCGTCGTCCTGGCAAATGTCTCATTGCATCGCATCGGCTCTGATTTCATCATGGCGTCCATCCATGGACCAGTCACCGTGGCCAGGAAAATGGAGTGCATTGATGTGCTTGGGTCTGGGTCACATGCCCCGTCTCCTGGAGCCGGGGTGGAGTTTGGTCCAAAGCTAGGAACTAAATGTGGGGGAGAGCTCGTTCCCCAAAGGCACACATAAAAGGGAAGATGGGTACTCGCACCGTGATGTGAACCCCATTCACTTCCTGTGCTGCTAGCTCTCCTTGGCCCCCCGGTTGCCGGCTAGGCTCTGGCATTGCGTGTGCTGCTGGAGGAAAGGGGGTACATTTGCGATCGGATTCCAGAAGTAGGTATGTACTTGTGGCCTGACCCTGTGCTTACACTGACCTAACAACGTTTACTTCCTGACATCAGGAGTACGGCTCACAACTCCCGTTGGTTGAGGTCTTACCTACCATTGGGCAGCCACTGCTAGACACTAGTGAGTATTGTCTGACTTAGTCTTTGCCATTACACCTGAAGAGAGTATTGTTAGTCCCAATTTACAGATGGAGAAACAGACTCTGGGAGATGGCGTGGCCCGCAGAGTCACATGGTTACTTCGGGTGCAGGGGGAGACGCGACGGTGAGAAATTATTCTGGTCTAGTGGCCACTCCTCTTGTCGACAAATCTCGCATTCTCGCCTGTACACATACTAACTTGAAAGATAATTGGATATTTAGGAATGTTTCTGGCTGGACCAAAGAAGCAGAAGTGCTGCATTCAGGAGGGCCAGCATTCTGTGCACTTTTCAACCGAGTTTGGGTGCGTGAGTGCGTGAGCACCTACGTACGTTTGTACACGCGTGGGTATCTACGTGCTGTTGCGAAAATGGGAAGAATTGAGTGGTTGGGCTTCGTGTGAGCTGATACTTGTTCTTGGCCCTTAGAGGGGTGTTTGTGGAAGCTGCTGTGGTGTCTCTGGATCTGTAAGGTGGTGCTTGTGGTGAGACAAGAGGTGGAGGAGGCTAGGGAGTCTGCGAACACAGCATTACCGGACTGAGGATTTTCACGGTACTGGTGTGGAAGGAGGATACTACCAAGTCTTATGGGTAAGTAGGAATATCAAGAAGGTAAAGCAACACAACAGAGTAGCAAATGGGGGATTAAGGAAGGGCATGGGGAACGTGGTTTGGTCCCTAGCAATGTTAGCTGGGGTCTGGGCTGACCTGCAGACAGGACCCCTGCAAGGCTCTTTCTTTAGCTTGATACCCCAGGGTCTCTCTCTTGTAGTTATCATCTATACCTCCGCAAATATGCTCGGTGTTTCCACCCAATGGGGCTTTTCCCTGCTCCTTGGACAGACCCTGTCCTTTCCTACTTGCATGTTGGTATATGGAACTTCTTAAACCATGTGCTTGAAATGGGTGTTAACAAAAAGTTGATGATAAGTATTTAGGCATCCACTAGTTAATTCAGTGGGGACCAGTTGAGCCCCCGCTAAGCACCAGACAGTGTTCTAGGTGTAGGGGATAGAGTGGGGAGCAAGGCAGGCACTGTCCATGGTTCCTGTCCATGGGGAGTTCTCCCTTTGATCTACTGAGTGACTCGATCCCTCTGGAGGCTCCACTGGGCTTTCAGCCTATTACACCTGCTACGAGAGCCCTTTCCTTAGGAACTTGGACTTGAAGTCTCTGGACCTCTTTCCTGGGAAGGAAAGCATTGTATTCCTCTGGCCATGCCTTTGCTAATGCCTCTGAGTGGAGAGCCCAGAGAAGAATTTCCTGTTCTCAGAGTGGCATGTATTTTGTAGCTCTTTTGTCTAAGATTCCTTTGGATGTGACTCACAAAACCTCAGGCTCAGTTCAAGCCAAAAGAAGGAGTCATCAGGAGGGGCACGAGGTGGTTTATACATCCTGAGAGCTGTCCTCACAGGGACTGGTGGACACTTGTGGATCCAGAAGGCCACTGTCAGTCTCCTCCATCTGTGTTCTCTGTATCACCTTGCTTTGTCCCGACCTGGCTTACCGGCATTGCCAGGTGCATTGGTGGGAAAAGGCTTCCCCAGAGCCCTGGAACACATAGATCCATATTTCCAAGGACCGGTAGAGAGCAATAGTATAGCTAATCGCAGTTCTCATGTCAGGAGAGAGGATACATGGATCAGAGGTCTGCCCCCAGCCCCAGCAGCTGGGATCTGAGCCGGGGGCGTGGGTTCAGTAGCGCACACGAAGCTGCAGGGCTCGTCCCTATGGCAGGCGGAGGCCTGGTTCTTGGAAAGATGCTGGCAGGCTGAGGATTCCACCATCCCGATTTCCTACTGGGCCGTGTCAAGGAAACAGACCGTTAGCCAGGGTTCAGGGTAATTCAGACTGGCACGTTGTAGGAATGGCCTCAGCTGACCTTGCCCTCGAGCTTACCACCTGTGGGGGAGAAACGCCTGTGTTAGCATGGTACCAAGTATGTATTGTTTTAGAAAATTCTGTATCAGCAAAGTACCTGGAGATCCAGTGTGTGACATTCATTCTGAAGGGTAGGAAATCATTAGCTGGGGCTAGTAAATCCTCTGTTCCAGTAAGACTGTGTATTCCAAGGAAATAAAGAGCTCTTTCTCATGGCGGGGGGTGGGGGGGGAAGGCATTTGTACAAATAGGTTCGGGGTTGGGGATGGGCACCTCGGGGCTTCTGCTTGCTAATGTCGTTGCAGCTACTCTTGTGCATATTTAATTGAATTGAACACGTTGAAATTTGTTCCAGTGTATTAACAGGGAGCTAGTGAATGCATGTGCAGTGAGTGACAATTACCGTTTGCTTCCCCCCCCCCCCCCCCCGTGCTGACCCCGTCCTGGGAACACCCACAGAGGACCCACTGAGGAGAGGATGTGCTCTCTTGAAAAGAGAGGCCTTAACTCTTTCAGGTCCTTAAATTTCAGCAACAGCCTGCCATTAAGAGTCCGCTCAATCTCTGGCTGGGAGGGGAATCTTCTCAAACATTGCCATGAACTTGTGCAATTAGGTCCAATGACTTCACAGACGGATTACTGAATAACAGTCTCGCTTATTTTATTTTGAGAGCACGCGCGTGTGAGCGTGGGCTGGGGCAGAGGGAGAGGGAGAGAATCTCAAGCAGACTCGACACTGGGCACGGAGCCCATGGCAGGGTCCATCCCATCACCCCGAGACCATGACCTGAGCCGAAACCAAGGTCTGGTGGTCCAACCGACGGGGCCACCCAGGTGCCCCAGCGGTTTCGTTTCTTAGTCACGAAAGCGACGCCTGTGGATGATCAAAATTTGGAACACACAGAAAGTATGAAGAGACAATATCACTCATAATTTCATTATATAGAAAATAATGACTATAAATTGGTACATTTCTTTTATTGCTCTTATGGCTAGCAAGTATATTTAAAGTATATTAGGAGCCCATGATTTCATATCTGGTATTCTTTCTCTCTTTTTTTTTTAACTTGTTTCTCCTATCATTAATGAATGCATGTGCTTTTTATAGTTTTACTGAGGTATGATATCATAACATTAGCCTGCTTTAAGTGTGCAGTTCAGTACATTGGCGTAAAATTTTGGAATTGTGCGACCATTGCCTCAGTCCAGTTTGAGAACATTGCTGTCTTCCCCTCCCAGGTCTCTGAGTCCCCACGTCCACCCCTGGACTCTCTCTGTCTCTGTAAATGTGCCTTTTAGGAACAGGGCACAGAAATACAATCCTATGGAATGTGCTTTTCCGCGTTGGACTTGTCTGCCCCAGCATCATGGTGGGGGCCCCACTGCTGAGGGGGCTCCGTCGGAGACGACACGAGTGCCTAACTCCTCTCAGTGTAGGGGAGTGGTCCTGAGTGTCGCAGGCACCTCGTACTCCGGAGAAAGGCAGGACTGCCCCCGTATCTGTCTTCAGCATTGGGTTGGATTCTTGCCTAAGTGCCGAGAGGGCAGCGATTACAAATGTTAAAATGACTGTGAGGAGAAAATGAGGTTTCTGTGTCAGCGTCCCGTTGACCTCAACAGGGGACCTCATCTTAGGGCCAGGGCTCTTGCTTTATTCTGAACCAAGGACTGAGTTATAGCTATTGATTTTTCACCATGAAGGTTATCTTTGAAACCAGAAGGGCCAGGAAAGCATTGTCTGCTTTGGAGACAATGTGGGGCGATAGGGCAAGAAGCACAGGGACCTGGTTCCGTGACAGAATTCTCCCCTGAGCTTGGAATTCGAACATTTTTTGCTCTCTCTTTGCAGTCAGCTCATTGGAGAGACCTTTCGCAAACCATTTCTTTACTTACAGGGAGCTTAAAGGACGCCCCCCAGATCTTTCTGGAATGTTTCCAGCCTGTCAGCCTCCAGACCAGGAGAGATGATGTAGTTTCTTTCGGCTGGAGCCTTCTAGTTGCATTTCAAAGAGGGAAGATTTTTAAAAGTCACTCCTATTCTATTTATCTCAGCAGAAAAGGAAGTTGTTTGGGTGCTTACGTATTTTATCATTTTGGGTCCAAGCTGTACACCTGCATTGTTCTGAGACAAGTCTACCTCACAGAATCTGTGTACCTCTGTGAAGGCTGTGAATTTGGCATAACTCAAAACAGGAGAGCCACACAGACATGGGGACAGTGTGGAGGCTGGACGGCTCCCTTGGCAGACACCTTTGGAGGCCGGGGCTCTGCTGGGCTCCCATGGGGGGGGGCGCTTTTCATCTCCCCAATCAGGAGAGAACCTACCCCCTGCGTTTTTAATAATGATGGTTTGCGTGTGATGTTTATATATCCTCCCACTCCCGGTTTCTTTCTTTGTTTCTTGAATCGTAGAGGCCATTGAGATTCCTCTCGCAACCAACAGACACGACTTGTTTAGAAAATATCACACTTACATTCAGCATTCACAGAAATCTCTGTGTATTTATAGATGCAGCGTGCGTGTGCCAGCTTTCCCCCCAAAAGCAGGTTCTCGGCTTTGACCGGATTACAGTTACTATTTATTTGTTTCCAGAAACTTGGGCGCCTGGCACACTGCACATCTCTGGCAATGCCAGTGTTGGAGCACTTGAATTCTGAAGGATCGCTTACTCTCTTGGCCCGTAAATACGATTTTCTCACTCGTGCCTTGAGATCCTGTGTGTTTCCTTTCTCAGAGCTTCCTCAGGCCCGGATTTACCAGGATGGCCAGAGCGGGCTCCTGTGAAGGAGGCGGCGGTGTCGTCTTCTTGATGTCTGTGCATGGTCCTGGCGGCGGCCACTGGGAGAGAGGGGAGGACTGTGCTGGCCCCGTGTCTGCAGGAGCCTTCTGTGCCTTCCTGAGTCCCCCTCTGCCCTCATTTGGCTGTTTTCTTCCTCCCTCCCAAGCTCTTTGCCTCGCTTTCTGGAATAATGTATTTACCAGGTCACTCTGTTCCTCCAAGACCCAGCTCTTGAACCTGACATGCGGCGCCTTGCTCTGTCCAGCCCTGACATGTGTTTCTGACTTTTTATTCCCTTTATTTGAGGGTCTCTGACATGACTAGCCTACAAGCCACCGTGGGGTGCCGTCGGGCCTTTTGGCCGGGTGGGCTTACATTTCGCTGGGTGATTACTGGGGATGTGATGAAATGTCTAGTCTCCCAGAGCTTAAGCAAATGGGTCGGGGTGAGGCCCAGGGATCTGTGCTTTTAGCCGGCATCTAGGGGATCACTGATACTGGTGGGGAGGGGCCACACCTGAACTTCTCTGGCCGTGGGTGTTTCCAAGTCTGTGCTGCTTGTAGGGGCTGGCTTCCCTGGGACAGCGCGCCTGCTCCCCCGCCCCCGCACCCGCACTCATTCTCCCTCGTTTTTTGTAGTGCTTGTTCTTTATGTTGCGGATTTTGCACTTAGCACATTCTGCCTTGGACCATGATTTGAAGGTGTCATAGATGTATTTTCACACCAGCTATATATATCTCTATAAAACCACCTTATATTTGCATGGCGCTTTCGAGTTTGGAAACACTTTTGCACGTGTCCTTGAGTTCCTACAGAGCAGAGACCTTGCTTTCTACAGGGACCTCGGTGTCCTATCACCCCCATACCTGGCCAGCCCGCACTGGCTGAGGCAGACCCACGACGTGGGCTTATCAAGCTAGGCAATGCTCTTCTTTGTGTCACTCAGCGAGTCTTCACTGGGGACTGGTTTGGAGCTGGGCACCCTGCTGGGTGCAGATGGCAGGGAGGGGTGGGGGGGTGGTAAGCCGAGCCTCAGGTGGGGAGATGAGCCATGAACCGAAGCAGAAAGATGACCAATGGTGATATCTGCCCGAGGAACCAGACGGGCTACAATTGCGACTGCCCAGTGGGAAGGCCTCTCGGAGGAGGAGACCTGGGGCCCGGGTCTGAAGGGCAGGGGCACAGTCCTGGGGGGGAGGGGCAAGGGGAGAGGATTGCACACAGGGAAGAACAAGGGCTGAGGAGGGGAAGACTGAGCACCAGGTGAGGTTGGAGGGGTGAGCCGGGGGTCGCAGGCCTGGGCGAGGCCAGAGAGGGAGCATAGGCCGCCCAAGGGGTCGACATAACCCGCAACGGTTGGGGAGGTGACCTTTCATGCAGGGGCGGTGATGGGCTTGGAGTTGTATAAACCTTGGCTACATAAGGCACCATGTTGTATCGGCAAAGGAGATGCAATCCGGGCAGGAGTGTGAGGAGCAGAGAGAGGTTTGGTTGGGGGTTAGGTCTGACGGCGCCCTGGCTGAGGCAGCCGGGCTGGACCCCGCTCGTCTCTGTGGAGCTGCTTGTTAAGGCCTCGCTGTGACACCACATGTCCTGGAAATGAGCTAGAACCTTTTTTTTTTTTTTTAAATCTTTTTAAAGGTTTTATTTATTTCAGAGAGAGAGAAAGGGAGAGCACGAGCAGGGTAAGGGACAGAAGGAGAAGCAGACTCCCCGCTGAGCAGGGAGCCCGATGTGAGACTCAACCCCAGGACCCTGGGATCGTGACCTGAGCTGAAGGCGGACGCTTAACTGACTGAGCCACCCAGGCGCCCCAAGCTAGGACCTCTTGTCCGCACTCAGGCAGCTCCTCCAATTGCAGGGATTCAGAAGACCCTGAGGTCAGAAGACACCCTGGGGATCACTTTACTGACCTTGCACGTTCCCTAGATGACAAGACAGACTGCAGAGAGGGGAGGCAGCCCGCCTGGGGACCTCAGCTACGGCCCTGCTGCTCACGTGGCTGGTCCATTTATTCTGAGGAATAAACAGTCCCTGGGCCTCAGATGCAAAGTGGGATGAAGGTTGCCGTAGTAGCCGAGCAAGGAGCGGGCCTCTTTGGAACCCCTGGGGCATCACAGTGCGTGCACCTGGGGGACAAGAGAGCTTTGCCACCACACAGATGAGGGCTTTGAATCCTGGCTCTACCTCTGTTGGCTAGTGAGAGAACTTCGGGCAGTTGTGTCATCTCTCCGGCTCTCAGCTGTAAAATCATAGTACTAATATCTAGCTTGCCGAGCGGTCGGGCGGATTAAATGGTGTCATGGGCCCCATGCTTGTCACGATGCCAGAAGTAGCAGGTGCTCAAGAAATGAACTGATGACAGTGCGTGAGGCTGAGTAACGCTTGATGCAGGTCTCCCTTAGATGAAAGCCATAATTCCCAGGGCGAATATGGGGCTCGGAGGGGGGCTCTGCAAAGACGACCTGAACCCTTTATTGGCACCCGAACGGCCTTTGGTGGAGAGTGAGCTCTCTTAGGCCCCATCTCTGTGTCTCCCTGGCCCGTGCCTGGCACACAGTGGCTCCTCCGCACGCATTTGTTGAAATGTTACGTGGATGAATAGTTCTGCTATCAAAAACTCACAACAAGCTCCATAACCGAGTATCAGCCCTGCGTTGACACTCTTTTTTTTTTTTTTTTTTTTTTTTTTTTTTGCTTCTAGCTTTCCGTGTGAATTTTCACAGTGCATCTGATAGATTTGGAGCAAGTTCATGTCTTGAGATCTGAGAGATAGGTGGCTTTAAAATAAGTGCTGATGTGTTTAAGAAATGAGTTCAACTGGCTTTCTCCTAATCTGACTGCAGAGGCCATGTCCGTTTGTGTTTTTTGGGTGAAGCTGGTGGAGGGAGCTGGGAAATGGAGGAGCCTGGCGGATGTGCAACCCTCACCTTAAAAGCCACCCATAACTGGGAATTGCAGTTATAATTTCCATCCCTGTGATGCCTGGGGATCTTGGATTCAGCCAGCCAAAGGTACCGAGTGGAGATAGAAGGCAGGGAAGTGGCAGGGATGTATATATTATGAATCGCGCCCACAGGTCATCTCTTAGCTCCCGTGCTTTGGGCAGCTCATCATGATGGAAGAGCTAATTTTCAGGAGCGGCGGCCCCACAGGGAGGCCTGGCAGGGCAGAGGTGAGGTCTCAGCTCTGCTGTCCATGCAACATGGGATAATGGCTAGTCTGGCTCCAGCTCAGTGATGGATTGATCCCCACGGAGTGTGGTGTGAGGGCCAGGGGATTCTGCCTTGTCAAGAGGAGAAGGAGGCGGGAACATCAGAGAAGGTTCTGACCTGAAAATGACTACCATCGGCTTGAATATTTCCAGACCCGGCTCTAGAATCCGGAAGGCCTGAAGACACGTGCGCAATCAGCTGAGTGAGCCTTGGGGAGGGATTCTCAAGCTTGTGTATGGGATAGTGTTTGTGCACAGAGGGATGTGCTGTGTTAGAGGAGCCCCGGAACAACAGTGGTATGGAAAGGCTCAGCAGCGATGAAGGAGCCCACCACTGTCCCGTATCCTCCCTTCTTTTCTCCCTCAATCCCCTACTTCAAAGCCCTGCCTGTTTTATTTTCAAAGCCACATTTCTTGGGGTCGTTTATCTGAGATTTAGTTGTCAAAACTGGGCTGTTGGATGCTTAATGTCTAACCAACCCATAAAAAAGCTCCATTGTTAACGAAGTCCAGCTAACTTTAGTTGGACTTGTGGGATGCTTGGCGTCTGTGCTGGGCCAGGTTCTCCAGAGAGACAGGACCCATAGGACAAAGATAAACGTACATAAAATAAGGCATTGGCTCAGGCAATTGGGGAGGCTGAGTTGTCCCAGTATCTGCCGTTGGCAAGCTGGGCACTCAGGAGACCTCCGGCTGTAATTCCAATCTGAGTCTGAAGGCATGAGAACTAATGTTGGAAGTTCTGGTCCAAAATCCAGCAGGCTTGAGATCCAAGAAGAGCCAGTTTTTCCCACTGAAGTACAGAAGTGAAAAAAGGCCGATGGCCCAGCCCAATTACTTAAGCGGAAGGAATTGCTTCCTATTTAGCTTTTTGTTTTACTTAGATTGTCAGTTGATTGGAGGAGCCCACCCTCTTGGGGGGGGGGTGCCTTCTGCTTTTACTGAGTGTGCCTTTCAGTGTTAATTTTATCCAGAAACCGCCCTCCCCGCCCCCACGCAAACACACCCAGAATAATGTTTGCCCGTAGGTCTGGGCAATTGATGGTCCAGTCTGGTTGACCTGTATGATTAACCATTGCCGTATCCCGAAGCTGGTATGGGGGAGTCTTCCTATATCATTTCCATTCCCCAAAAGACTTAAAAAAAAAAAAAAAATCCCTGGTACGTGGAGGTGATAGAGTTGGGAGGGAGTGATGTGAACGGCTCCACTGGGTGTTAGGTTTTGCCGTGTACTAGCTGTGTGGTCCTGGCAGGTCTCCTCGTTTAAACTTCAGTTTTCTCAGCTGGAAAGTGCAAATGATAACAGCACCTGCTCCTTTGCGTCATTACGACGAGTAAGTAAGATAACACACGTAAGGTGCTTAGCGTGGCTCCTTGGACTGCGGCAGAACATACTTACTGTTGTTCCAGCAGTGGTCTGCCATGAGTAGCAGGGGAATGCCTAGAATCACCATGCATGATGGGAACCTGGGGTGCCCGGAGCTGAGTTAGGGGCTTTCTCTACGGGGACTCCCTGGTGGCCTGCCCGCCCCGGAAATAGGATCAGGTCTCACTATTCAATCTGTTCCCTCCCCTGCAGACCGCATGGATTGTTTTCCTTTCTGGAATTTTTTTCTGTTGTTTAAATGAGAAGAGACTTAGTTCTCTGGGGAGGAGATAGGTCGTCCTTGGGATGGCCTTGGCCCACTGTCCCCCTTTTTCAGGCCCATCCTCAGACTCTTACCCTGTCCTCAGAGTGCACTGGAGGATAGGGGACTTCGGCAGCCAGGCCCTGATGGTGACATGGCCTAGGGACCTTCAGCGTATTTTGCCATCCAGCCGGGTCCAAATTATAGATTATGTAAGATCGCCAGGTTGCCTTTCGAGCGCGCTCCTGCACGTGCTCGTTGGTCAGGCCAGTCGTGCTCCACAGGTGGTTCTCCGGTGACCAGCAAGGAGGAGCTCAGCTGTCAGTTGGATGTCAGGCAGCAGAAAGCACTGGGATGAGCTCTTGTTGTTTACATTTTATATTTTATTTTTTAAAGATTTTATTTATTTGACAGAGAGAGATCACAAGTAGGCAGAGAGGCAGGCAGAGAGAGAGGGGGAAGCAGGCTCCCCGCTGAGCAGAGAGCCCGATGCGGGCCTCGATCCCAGGACCCCGAGATCATGACCCGAGCCGAAGGCAGAGGCTTTAACCCACTGAGCCACCCGGGCGCGCCGTTGTTTACATTTTAAACAGCATTACAGGTAGGCATGGGCAGCGGGTGGTTAATTCCGAGGTCTTAACAATCTGAGGGGTCTCTGCAGGAATGATAGATTCATGTTCTTTTTTCTTGCCAAGACATTTTCCTTCTGTTCGTTCAGCTTGAGAATCTGGACTCTTTCCCGAATTATTAAGCCTGCTCTGGAAAAGGCAGGTGGAATGTACATTCCCAGCAGCTCGTGTTGGCAAATGCTGTGTGTGTGTGGCAAGACTTACCTGACACACTAGGCATTGTATTCGGGGTAACCCCGGGAGTGGGTGTGTTTTTCATGTTCCTTACCTTACACTTGAGAAAGGTGATGCACAAACTAGTTACTTGCTTTGCCTAAGGTTTCACAGCTTATATGTAGAAGTAAGGCTTATATTTAAAGAATGGACTGGCCCTTTGGGACAGAACTCCTCCCCCCCGCAAGGCACCATTTGCAGAGCTGTTGCAAGCTGAGCATGTTACTCTCTGTTCCATTCGTTTTTTCTGGGAGAACAAGTTTCTCAACCACTGGTATCCTCGTGTTCCTGACGGCAAATGGGGATCGCTGTGTGGGCTTTTGTCAGTGTCACAGGGGAATTTAAGACTTCGTGATCTTATATTTAAGAATGATTTTTCTGATTTATTCTTGTGGATTGTTAATAAGG
>CM052895.1:28222441-28302720 GCA_028534135.1 Potos flavus
CCCCCCCCCCCCCCCCCCCCCCCCGTGTGGTGAACATTCCTTTGGTTCCCATTGTACAGTTGGGAAGAAGCTGGAGCTGGGACAGGAAATGAGTCTGACTCAGGATTTTGTGCTGGTAACCAAAGTTCTCCATCCTTTCCCACAACAGAAAGCATTACACTTGGGCTTTTTGGAAATTTCCATTAAAAAGTATTTTTTTAAATTTAAATTCAGTTAGCCAACATACCGTCCATTATTAGTTTCATACGTAGAGTTTGGTAATTCGTCAGTTGAATATAACATCTAGTATGATGAAAAGTTCCATTTAAGTCAATGACGAATGCAAATGATCATTTTTCAGAGTTTTGGTGAAGTGTGCTCAGAGTGAGGCTCTTTTGGACCATATTTCATCCAAAATAATGAGGTTTAATGCAATATGTGTTAAAACGCACCCCATTTGAGAATATTCGGAGAGAAACGACCTGGTTGATTTTTACAGTGGGCATAAACACAGTGGGATGGTAGATGAGACGAGTTCACGTAATCTTTGGATTAAAATTCTGAACAGTCAAAGAGCATCTTTTGGGAAAGGTTGGATCTCCGGATAAGCTCCAAATTATATTCCCACCTTATTTAAGAATTTGTGTTGGCAGGTTTAACAAGATCTTGGCACATTCTAATTTGAGATTTATTACAAGATGTGTGCAAGTTTAATAGGGGCTTAATTATTCATATCCACATCTTCCTGACAGTAACTTACTTCAGCTGTAGATAAATTCCTGGCGCATTGGGAAATACCGGCTTCTACTGTTGAAAAAATACAGTGAAAGGAAAATTAAATGCATATGCAAGAGATTACCCAGGCCAACAAGCAGGAGCTTGGAGTGAGTAGATCTCCACATGGCTTGAAAGGGGCTGCAGAAAGAGAGCTATTTTGTGCCCCTGCACCGGGAGGCAGCCCATAACTACGGAGCCCAGGCTCTGGAGTGAGGCCCACTTGAAGTCAATTCCAGTGATAGCTTAAGGATTGAGTGCCTATCTTAAAGTCTTTCTTGAAGTCTGTGGGCTTCAGTTTTTTTTTTTTTTTTTTTTTTTTTACAAGCAGAAGAGGGTAATTAACGTCTCTCTCAGAAGGTTGTTATGAGGATGAATGGAAACATCTATAAAGTAAGGAGCATTGTACATGCTATAGTGCTATAGGAAGCACAGAATGGATGCTGCCTTCTTACATTTCCTCCCATCATCCATTCTTTAAGTCTCTCTCTCCAAACCTCTTGGAGAAAATAAAGTAGCTATGTATAAATGAGATGCTAGTGAAAATGGTAGGGTGGTTGGCATTCTCAGATGCTGTTGGTGAATGTAAATTGGTTATAGCCCTTGTAGAGGTCAACTTGTTGATATCTATCAAGATAAGAGATCTCAGGGCCTTTGCACTTGCTGTTTCCACTTCCTGGAATGCTTTATACACGCTGGTTTGCGTGGCTGGCTCAGTCTGTATTTCGTTTTTTCTTTTTCTTTTTTTTTTTTTTCCAATTTTATTTTATTTTTTCACTGCTCCAAGATTCATTGTTCATGTACCACACCCAGTGCTCCATGCAATACGTGCCCTCCTCAATACCCACCACCAGGCTCACCCAACCCCCCACCCCCTTCCCCTCCAAAACCCTCAGTTTGTTGCTCAGAGTCCACAGTCTCTCATGGTTCATCTCCCCCTCCGATTTCCCCCAATTCACCCTTCCTTTCCTTCTCACGATGTCCTCCATATTTTTCCTTATGCTCCACACGTAAGTGAAACCATATGATAATTGACTCTCTCTGCTTAACTTATTTCACTCGGCATAATCTCTTCCAGTCCCGTCCATGTTGATACAAAAGTTGGGTATTCATCCTTTCTGATGTATTTCATCCCTTGGCTCAAATGTGACCTAACTATTCCGTGTAAACTAACTCTACTCTTCAATCTCTGTATTATTTACCCTGCTTTGTTTTTTCCCATAGCTTTTAACACTCCCTGACATTTTTACTTACCATGCATGAGTTTGTATGTCTATCTCCCAAGCACGTGATTCCCAAGAAGGCAGGTCTTTGTTCCATGCCTTATGTCTAGCACTGAGAGCGGCACTGTCTGGCAGCGTGGTACTTAATTAGTGATTGTTGAATACTCTAATTACAAGTTACTGCCTTTAAGCTCTGTTTGGATAAACACTTCATAGAGTTGGGCTATTAGCTCCCAGGAACCACATACATGCTATTAGTTTGAGCAAAGGTATAGGTGCTCTAAAAAAAAAAAAAATACATGACATCTGGCTCCCTTGATGACAAGAGTTTGGGGTCATTTGTCCTGGTCTCAAAGAACAAAGGACAGTGAACTGACTAGCCAGAAACTGAATGGCTGGCCAAGGACAAAAGGGTAAAATATCCCTGACTTGAGGAATACCAGGCAAGGGAGGGCTTGTGTCATTTTATATATCAGTGACACATATTGACAGTATGCCCCTGAGCAACATGGGGGTCAGGGGTACCAAACCCTGCACAGTCAAAAACCCACATATAACTTTTGTCTCCCTCAAAACTTCACTCTTTATAACTTGCTGTTGAGGAGAAGCCTTACTTATACCATGAACAGTGGATTAATATAAGTTTGTATGTTAGGTGTGTTATATGTTATATTCTTACAATAAAGTAAGCTAGAGAAAATAAAATGTTAGGAATTATATGGGACAGAACATAAATTTATAATAGTGTATGGTATTTATAAAAAATTCACATATAAGTGGACCTATGCAGTTGAAACCTGTGATGTTCAAGGTCACCTGTAATTTATTGAATCAAGAAATTTTATTTTCATAATTTTAAATTTCACAATTAAATCATTTTCTTTTAAGAGATTCTAATATGACTCCCAAGGCTAAAGTGTCTTGACCACCTCTTACCCAGCAGCCCCCATGTTCTCCCTCTCCCCTGCAAGAATATCAGTTCCGTTACTAGTTTGCCGTATGTATTTACAGACACACTTGTGAGCATTCCCACACACAGATCCCTCACTCAAGGGCTGCAGGTGGGTTGAAGAGCGTTCATCTTCCTCAATGAATGCTGACCTCTCAGGTTGCTTTCAGGATTGAGCCATGAAACTTGTCTATAGGGTTAGTGATGGCGGTGCTTTGCTCTCTTTTTCTTTGGAAGCTAAATTTTGGGATGGGGGAAAACTGCTTTTGAAATGGTTTGCATCTGGGTTCTTCTGAGACTTCCAACCTAGACAAGTACAGTTTTTGGTTTTTCACTCGGCTAATATGTATAATAGGAAACCTAACTTCTTAAATTTTTAAGTGTACAGTGCAATATTAACTGTATGCACATTGTTGTCACAGAAGGTCTCTAAAACTTGTTCCCCTTGCGCGATGGACACTGTATACCCATTGAACCACAACTCCTCATTTCCCGCCGCCTCCCCCACTCCTGCCCCTTCCCGTCCCTCAGCGACCACTGTTCTTCATGCCTCTAAGCTTGGATTATTTTAGATATCTCCTATAAATGGAATCATGCCGTATTTGTCCTTCCGTGACTGACTTATTTCATCCAGTGCAATGTCGTTAAAGTTCATCCATGTCGTGGCACATGACAGGATTTGCTTCCTTTTAAAGGCTGAATCATAATCCATTGTGTGTATATATACACACATCTCATCTTCCTCATCCATAGATGGACACTTACGTTGTTCTGCCTCTGGCCTGTTGGGAATAATGCTGCAATGAACACGGGAGTGCAAATGTTTCTTACTTGTGTCCTTTAATTTCTCTGAACACAGTTTGTAGTCTTTGTATAGAAGTCTTTAACCTCCTTAGTTTACTCCTAAGTATTTTATTCTTTTGGATGATATTATGAATGGGATTATTTTGTTCTTGTTGTGCTTTTCTCCCTCCCTCCTTCCCTCCCTCCCTCCTTCCCTCCCTCCCTTCCTTCCTTCCTTCCCTCTTTCCTTGTGACCTGCTTTGATTATTAATTCTAATTTTGTGAATCTTCTCTAGGTATTTCCTTTGTGATTACTATGGGACTTAAGTATGACATCCGAAGCTAATAACAACTTAGCTTCAATCACAAACACTCTACTCTTTGACCTCTCCCTGTAAACTTTGTCTTGATTGTTATTGATGCTACAAACAAAATCTTTACTGTGTATCAGTTTACTTATTTTTAAGTTATTTTTATAATTTTGTCTTCTAAGTCCTCTATGAGAACTAAAAGTTATTTATGCACTACGGTTATAGTATTTGTGCACGTATTTTTACCATTGTTTATACTTAAAATGCTTTCATGTTGCTGTCTAGCATCCTGTCATTTCAACGAGAAGTATTCCCTTAAGCATTTCTTGCAAGGCAAGTCTCGTGGTTTTTAAACTCCTTTAGTTTCTGTTTGTCTGGGAAAGTCTTAATTTTCTTTCATTTTTGAAGGACAGTTTTGCTGGATATAGTATTCTTGGTATTTTTTTTTATTTTTTTTACTTAGAGTATTTGAATGTATCATCCCACTGCTTTCTAGACTGCAAACTTTCTACTGGTAAATCCACTCATAGTTTCATGGGGATTTCTCTTGTATGTGTTGAATCACTTTTCTCTTGCTGCTTTCTAAATTTTTTTCTTTGACTTTTGGGAATTTGATTATAATATGTCTTGGCATATATTTTTCTTGGATTCATCTTAGCTGGAATCTGTTTGGCTTATGAAATCTGGATGTCCATTTCCTGCCCCAGATGTGGCAAGTTTTCACCCATTATTTCCTTAAGAAAGCTTTGTGCTCTTTGCTCTCTCTTCTTTTTCTAGGAATCCTGTAGTGTGTATAGTGTGGTCTTATTAATGAACTTCCCTAAGTCCTTTAGGCTTTCTTTACTCTGTCATTCTTTTTTATTCTTGCTCTTCTGCCTGGATAATTTCAAATGACTTGTCTTTGAGTTCTTGGATTCTTTCCTCTGTTTGATCAAGTCTGCTGTTGAACCCTTTTACTGAAAATTTCAGTGCAGTGAAGGGGTTATTCTTAAAATATTCTGTCTCTTGGTTGATATTCACATTTTGCTCATGGATCACTTTCCCGAGTTTGTTGAGTATCTTCTTGATGGTTATATTGAATTCTTTGTCAGGTGATTCATATACCTGGAGATTTATTTTGTGCCTTTGATTGGGCCATGTTTCTTTGGTTTGTAATCTTCATGTGGTTTGTAGCTTTGTGTTGAAATATGCACATTTGAAAAACAAAACAAAACAAAACAAAACAGCCATTGCTCTCAGTGCTTATAGGTTTGGATCAAATGGGAAAACTTCACCAATCAGCCAGGCTAAGATTCTGGGGGCCTCTCAGATCTTTCTGGGGATGTGTAATCTCTGGACATCTGTATGTAATTTCCCAGTTAGCGAGATTGCGTTTTTTGTTTGTTTGTTTGTTTGTTTTCCAGGAGCTTATTGTCTCTTAAACCCCCTGGTGTCTGGGATACTCGAGGTTTGGAGAGAGCCACTGAGCTCTCTTTTATTTTTTCTGGCCTCCAGGTATTTAATAAATGCCACTTCCATCAGTGTTCTGAGTCCTGTGAGACAGAAACCAGCCCCCCAGGCAGCCTTCTGAAAAGCTGGATTGTGTGATGCATGTTTCACCATTCTCCTTTCTAATAAGGGAGAAGCCACAAGCTGGGCCCTTGTTCCCAATTGCAGTGAGCTGTGTCAGTTTCCTTTTGCAGTATTACAAGGTCTCTGGTGCTGCCACAAGCTGCTGAGCTCTGTTTTTGCTCTCTTCAGCCCCCAGGCATCAGAGGTGTGCTCTTTCCTCTTCAGTGCTCCGAGTCACATGAGATAGAAACTGCTGCCTTGGGAAGCCCCTTGAAAAGCCAGAGCGTTGATGTATATTTCGTTCTTTCCCTCCCAAGGTTGAAGCCACAAGTCGGGCCTTTCTTTCCGATTGCTAGCAGTGCCAGGTTGAGGGAGGATTGGACATGGTTGATCGGAAATGGATTTTGTTACCTGTTTCAGTATAGTTATTCTTGGTCTTGAACTTGCCTGGAGTACTACGACTTCTTAATTGATTTCTGGAGTTCTTACGAAGGATTTATGGAATGTGGATTGTTGTTGGTGTTTCTGTGGGGAAATGAAATCTGGGGCTTCCCATTTTGACCATCTTGCTGACATCCCTTGAATACAAAGTATAGTTTTATAGCACTTCCTAAAACTGGAACCCGGTATTACTGTGGTGGTAACGTAGCTAGTTTGATAATTGATGCCTTTTAAGAAATCATTTTATAAGTATTAAGACTGTGTCTTCCAAGGATGTCGATCTATTACTTACAATGAGCAATAAACATATTGGGAAAACGTACTGGATGAAAGAAAGAGGTAATGAATTGCTTTAAATTAATAAGTGTTTCATCCAATGCTAGCCACAGAGTATTGCTTGCAAATCAATTAAAGGCCAAAGGAAAGGTCAGTTGTTGAACTCACTGTGAGTTTTTACTTACAGAGAGATTTTTCCTCCAGATGCCCTTTGCCTCGGAATCTATGAATCCTCCATTCTCTGGGGAGAGGCAGCTTAAAATTCAGCTGGGTAGTTTTCATGACGTCTCACACAGGCTCCATAATCTTTGTGATGTATGGCCTTGGAATTTGCGTGCACCTTCTCTTTTCTCTGAGGCAAAGATTGGACAAACTTGAACTGCTGAGGTGGGGAAAGTGACTTCTGCTTTTTAGCTTACAGCAGCATTAGTTGGCAAATGTTAGGGGCTCAAATGTGAATCGTAAGCCCTGAGCAGAGTGGTGTCCACACAGCCTCCTCTGTGACCAAACAAGTCTATAAATGAATGAAGTTTTATTTCCTTCAGTGAAGCAGATGAATCGGTCAGCAAATCCACAATATTGAGCCTCTCTGCCCTCAGCAATATATCTCGGGGTTACGAAAAATTTTCTTTCTACCAGGTGAAATGTCCAAAAGGGGGCCGACTCTGCTCTCCTCTGCGTGCTGTGGTTTTGAGAGTCCCAGCTCTTGCCCTAAGCCCCTTACATGTAAGAGGACAAATTCAACAAGAATTCCCTTTATATGAGGGGGCGGTTTTCTTACTCATGTCCTAGATCTCTTTCTGTCCCCACTTAAGATGCACGTGGCCAGCTAAGCAGTGATCTGGTTCAGCACTCACCAGAAACTTCATTACAGAGAGAACCGCCTTGAGTACTCCGACGTCTTAAGGTACTGAAAGCAGTTTGTTCACAAGGAGGAGGTGGGGTCCCTCACTATCGCCGCCTGGAAATAGGAATTCTGCTTGACATTCTAGACGATAGACCCATACTTTTTTATTATTTAAAGACAACCTTTTCTTTCATAGGTAGGCAACAGCTAGCAATTTAAATGAGCTTGCTTTATGGATGGCTGCAGAAACCCTCCTCCCTCAAACCCAGTGTCTATCCGTCAGGCATCATGCAGCACTTTACCACCGAGGCAAGCAGGGGGACAGCTCGTCAGAATCGGCCCAGTGGAATGTTATGCTAGAAAAAGAGGAAGAGATTACATATTTATGTGGCTTTGAAAATGCAGTGGGACAGGAAGATTGCTTGTACCATATGCAGTTACGTTAAATGACTATTCACCTTCACTACTTGTGAATGTCTGGCGAAGATGTCTGTGCCTCTGTGTGTTGCGTGGCTTGAAAAATTAATGAGATGTTTAAAATAACCGAATTAAAAGTACTTGTTACCCTAGGTTCCGGTGAGCCATCAAAACAAAATATACATGGGAGTGGTGGTGGGAATTAGAGCTATGTAGACCTTGGAAGCTAGTTTCATCTGCGTGAGTAGAAAGAAAACGTGTCTTTTGCAACTTGGTTTCGTTTGTAGATGGTTGGTGAATGGGTTGGTGGATGACCTCTTTTGTTATAAATGTATCACACTCTGGTGAAAGAAGGCGGTCTTTGCAATAAGGTGTGTTTCTGTGGGTGTCAGACTTTTCTCCAACCTGATGGCTTGTAGGGTTACTTTGCTAGACATGGCGAGGAAAAATACGAGCTGAGCTGAGCTTTCTACTTGTGGAAATGGGATGTTTCGAAGATGCTCTTTGCACAAAGACAGTTTGACTCTCTGTAGATTCAACCGCCCTGGGAAACTTTGTCTTGAACACCCCCGCCTGACTTAAAGAGAACACCTTTCATCCATTTTTTGAAATTCATCCCTTCCTGATATACTGGAGCCCTCATTCTCCCCAGTACCCCGCACTGCACCAGCGCAGCAGCGAGGCAGGTGAGGGGCAAATTTTTGGAGCCCCCGAAGGTTAAAGACGATGAATTCTCTCTGTCCTCATTCCGTGGCCATGAGATGGGAGGGACGAGAAGGTAAGGGGCTCCAGCAGTTGCACGGTAGGGACTAGGAACAAAGGCCTTTTCTGTTTCCCACTTTGACATTGTCCCCGCTACAAAGCCCTTTATGTTTATGTGGCTGTAGCGGAATCTGGGGAGGAGGAGCAAGGGCTGTCTGTTGGTGACCAGGGACTCTATGGGACATTGGCTCTCCACGCCACCGACAGAGATGCCCCTCTGACTCAGCCAGGCAGTCTAGTGAGGAAACACTTGGGTTATACCCAGAGCCCTCTGCAAAAGGCGGGCTGTTTGTTCTTCCTGGCCCAGCGACCATTCATAGCCCTTCCCGACCTGGAAAAAAGGATAAACCTTAGAAGGATCAAAGCGTCACCCCTTTTAGATGACACAGCACTGTGGGGGCTCTGGGTCTTCCACAGATCTCCTCTAAAAGGCAGGTGGATGTGTTCTCCAGGTGCACACAGCAGGCTCATGATGAGCACAGAAACCATGTCATTCTCACTGTTAAACGAGTAAAACAGCATGTTACGCGTTAGGCTAATTGATCTGCAGAATTTGGGTGTCCTGCAATTTAACACTCTGTCCTGGGCATGAATGAAATATTCCGAGGGCAGAGGAGCGGGGGATGAAAACCTGCAGGGAAGAAAATCGTGGTTAGAATATGGTTTGGCAGGTGCGGTTGTGAATTCCAGGGATTGAAAGCAGAGGCGTCTGCTCTCACGTCTGTGCTGTGGCTGGGCTGTTAGTGAGGAACTGAGAGCCCCGGGCCTGGTCGTCGGCCTGGGAGCCAGCACCCAGGGGATTACAGCTGCACGGCTGTCCAGCCCTTAGCTGTGCGGGACGGAAGCTCTGCTCGGAATTTTGGGAATCAGGAGACCAAACGCCAGGAAGGGAGGTCTCGTGGCATAGCTGAGAGAAGGGACACCTCCGGGTGTCCAGGAAGGAAAACCAAAAGTTGTTTGTTTTGGAAAGAGGATTGGCTCTAGCTGGCGGAGACTCCAACTCCTTGCCTCACTGCTCAAAATGGGGTCCTCTTTCCAGCAGCCTAGACATCACCTGGGGCCCTACTAGAAATACTGACTCTCACTGTCCACCCCAGCCCTCCTGAATCAAAGTCTGCTTTTTAGCAGATGCCCTGGGGACTGGGAGGCACGGTGACATCTGAGACGCACTGGGGGACAGGTGAGCTGTCTCCATTCTCACCCCGAGTCTTCATGGGGACAAATCTTAGCTGCCCAGTTAGTGTTGGACCCAGTGAGAGGGGGCGGACTCTGTGTCTGGCCTAAGGAACGTCACCGTCTGGAAGAAAGGGCAGCAAATAATGGTAAAATGAGATAAACTGATCTCATAGGTGTGTTCGTGAGAGCTTCAAGCGGGGATCCCAGGTGGGAGTGCTCAGCCTCTCTCAGCTTCTGTTTTCTCAGGTAGAAAATGAGGGGCCCAGAGAGTGTCTACTTCATGGGGCTAAGATAATTCAGTCGATGTTTGCCGAACGTCTCTACCCCAGACGGTCCTTGCGTGGCACTGAAGACCGCTCACAGGCTTATGGGGATGACAGGATGAATCAAATTTAGCCCCATGGAATATGAACTGGGCAGTGGCCCTGGCGATGAATATCACATTCCCTCCGGGGTGAATCCTGGAAGGCTTCCTAGTGGAGACAGATGGGTTTACAGCAAGGATGCTGCAGCTCTTGGCATCGTCCTGGCTCTAGACGATATGATAGTTTGGTCCTCTCAGAGCTGCCTGTGGTCATTGATAAACTCCCACAGAGGACACGGGGGACCTGACGGGACTGGCAGGGGTAAGCACACAGACGAAGGCTCTGATTTTCGAGACGCGGCAGAATTTTTCAGGTAGCTAGGTTTGGTGCATCCCACAGATTTCCTACACATTCCTGAGGATGCCTCACTGTGCCAGGTGTTGAGACCCGGCCAGTGCATGTGGATGGACAGACGGCTCTAAAGGCTGCTGAAGTCACCAAAGCCAGTTGAAAACATAGATGTGTCTTGTGAACTTCATTTGTGGAGCACCTGTAGGGTACTGAGCTTGGGAGAGGATGGGCTTAGGGGAGTCAAGAGGGAAAACACGCTCCATGCACTCTGAGAATGTTAAATACGGCAGGGTCACTTATGTCTTTTTTTTTTTTTTTTTTTTAAGATTTTGTTTATTTGAGAGAGACAGAGAGAGAGAGCATGAGTGGTGGGGCGGGACAGAGAGAGAGAGCATACTCCCTGCTGAGCAGGGAGCCCAACGTAGGGCTCGATGCCAGAACTGGGAGATCATGACATGAGCTGAAGGCAGACACTTAACTGACTGAGGCATCCAGGTGCCCCCCACATATGCCTTTGAGATAGAGCCAGGCTATAAGATTGTAGCTGGAGAGAAACAACAGACAGCTGACAGATGTTGATACTGCTTTTGAAGGAGAATAGAGTGTGTTCAAGGGATTGTGCTCAGTAGTTCATAGATGGCATTTCTAATTATTTTTTTTTAATCCCCCAAGCATTTTTTTTTTTTAATTATCTCTGTTGTCCGGATAGGGAGAGTGGGGCTCAGAAAGTTGTGAAGAGCAGAGTGCAGATTTGAACACACATTTCTCCCGTGGCAAGTCCTGAAGTCCTGTCTTTTTTCTTTGGGACCTTGGTGTTCATTTCGAAATCAAGCCCGGAGAAGCTGGGGCAGTTACCGTCATGCAAAGGTGGGCGTGTCGGTAGGCTGGGTTTTGGAGTTCTCTGAACCGTATCAAGGGAGTTTCCGGATTATCCCAATATCCTGTGTGGGAGTTCTGTTTCCTTGCTCTTATTTGCCCCGAACCAGTGACAGGCCTGGGTGCCTTGTGCAATGATTCCAGCCAAGTGGAGGGAAACAGGGGGGTCATCCTTTGTGTGCAGAGGCTTGAGGCACCATAGAGGCCCTTAGAGGCCTCCTCATGGCAGGGCTTGTAGCAGAAAAGCAGAAATAGGATGAAAATAATCAAGCCCCAGGGCAGGGAAGCCTTGAGGGGTCAGGCTCAGAGCCGGAGGCCAGACTGAGTTGAGGTGATCCAGGGGCCAGACCCCTCCCTGAGAGACAGGCTGGAGGTCTGCCATTTGCCAGTGGCACGGGGCAGGGGTGGGGGGCAGGATCCATCTGAGAAGGCCAAAAGGTGGCTCCACATCTCCCCGTGGGGGCGTCTGTCAGTTCTGCTGCTTTCTTCCCTGCGGAACATTTGTGAGGGGCTCCTCCTTTCCCCCAGGAGGTGCTGAGTCCTGCAGTAAATGACTGGAAATTGCCAGGAGAACTGTTCCTTTTCCTGTCCCTCAGGGACGCAGCCCCTCGGCCCAAGCAGCTCTGGGAGAGGGCAGGGTGGGCTCCCGGCCAAGGGGTGGATTGTGGTCGACTTGATCAGTTTTCCCCATGGCGTCAGTATTTGTGCAGCATGGCAGTGTGTTCTGGGAGCTAAGGGGAGGGGACCAGGTTCGTTCTGAAGGGTTCGAAGAGAAGCTGGAGGCTGTGCTGCTTCTGAGGTTTTGGTGCCTGTTCCATTGGCTGGGTGTCCCCCGTTCCCAGCCGCTTGCCGATCGTTCTCCGGGACCCACCACTTGGGGCACTTCCTGCAGCAGCTGGGCTGGGCTGGGCTCTGTCGTGCTCTCTTCCACCTCGTCCTCCTGGCAAAGCCTTCCTCTTTGGGCTTTCCATCTAGCTGACCGTGGATAGGTAGGCCTGGCCCGGGTTGCCTATTGTCTGCTGGTGGCTGTGACTTTCAGATCCCCCCGTGAGTGGACATTTCTCCTCCAGGGGTATTTCCTCTTCAAAGAAAGCCTCCCTTCAGTGGAATAGTTATCAGATGGGGATGATGAAAGAAAGATGAAGGTCGGATTTTGGAGCAAAGCCATCATTTCTTCTCAGAGCCTCGGGACTTTGAGCCGCCACGGGCTCCTTGGCTTTTCCCTGTACCACATTCCCAGGCTGCCAGAAGCATGGGGCGTGTTGGTTCTGAAAGAACACAGAACCCAGAACCATTCTAGACTCCCGGCAGCTGTGGGCTCTTATGTTGGCACTCAGTTTCGTCGTTTTTATAATGTAGTTTCTGAATTTGGATTACGAGAAAACAAAACATCTTGCTCCTTCCTCACTGGACGTGTGACTCTCTGAGGGCGTGAGCCTGGGCCAGAGCCTGGTCTTTGCAGTCTGCAAGGCACCCTTTGACCCCACCTGCCATCTTGTGCTGCCGTGAGCTGGGTGCTGGGACCTCTCTCAGCATGGTGCTGCTGCTGGGGATTTAAGGGAGCTGAGTCTGATTATTAAGCCATATCCCAGGGCCTTGCTAGGCATTTTTTTTTTGAAATGAGAAGTGTCTAGGATCCCTTCGAAAAAGAAGTACCCTAACAAATTGGCATATTAATGCCAGCTACTTGCCAAGCAATGAAAGGGTCTCCACATTTTCAAATACCTGAGTACCTGCTCTTTGTGGTCGGGGTATCTAAAGAGTAACTTCTGTCAGACAGCAGCATCTAATTAATTCAGACGAGCTAAGTAAATTGGGGCACAGGCAGACGCTGCCATGCTAGGCAGCCACTGAAATGATGCTGTAGAATAGTTAAGGACATGGGGCGGGGGGGAGTTCACGCTTTATTAAGTGTAAAAAGCAGGTTACAAAAGAGTGGGTACAGAATTATTCCATTTCGTGGTAATTTAAAACACATCAAGGAAAAGACTGACGAGGCGGACGTCGAAATGTTAGACTGGCTCTTCCTGGAGGTCGCTGTACAGAGGATTACTGTTTTTCTTCTTTTTGTGTATTTTGTTATTTTTTGTGTACCTGTGATGTTGCTCAGATAACGGGGGAGGGGCATTTGAAGCGTGTGTGTGTAAATACGAGACTCGAGAAAGGAGTGAATGCTTTGAACTTATTTAAAAGTATGTTGGACGAATGACTCGTGTTTGCAGATGACAAAACCAAGATGCTGCGGAGCGGGAGGGACCTTATCTGTTCTTCCAGCTTGTAATTATCAAAGGAAAACATCCTTTGTAAGGAATCGAGGGCATTAGGATTTTTAATACTCTCCAGGTGGCTTTCATAAACAGTCAGGACCGAAACCAGCCATTAGCAAGGGGCTCAGGAATAGACCTCAAATTGGGGTCACCCTTCTCCCCTCAAATCCCTCCCCCCCCAAAAAAGAATCAAGGGCGGTGCTTAACCCATAGTAAGTGCTTAGGGAATTTTCTGCCATCATCCTCTGCAATCTTTTACCTCTGCTCAGGAGGAAACCGTGACGTTCTGAAGCTAGTGGGAAAAAGAAGTGACTTTGAATTCGTCCCTCTTGGGTCAGTTGTGTTTATTAAACCAACACCAGAGGCTCTGTCTTGTGGCCTGGGAGATTAGTACGCACTTTGAGGTGTGTGCTTTTTAAGATGAAAATGCCATAGATTTCTAGACCAGCCTGCAGGAAGTTGGCTCTTCAATACGAGTAGGGTTCCCCGAGGCCTGTCCTCTTTTGAGGAGTATCTGTGTTTGGGAACAGAGCAATCCCATTACCTTCTAATATATGCCAAATTGATTTTAAAGCTTGTGTCTTACCTGCATCGGGGGGAGGCAGCCTCTCCTCCTGCCCAGCCTCCCAGCCTCTCATTTCCTGGGTTGCTTTTGCAGTATTTCACGGACATAAATAACTCAGTAGAAACTAGCCAGTGAATGTTCACTAAATTTTTAATTCGTTAATAAGCCCATTAAAGTCGGGCAGCTCCACAGTGATTAATGAGGAAGGCCCATCCTCTCAGGCACAGATTCCCACCTCTGTGGAAGGAAGCAGGCCAGAGACGGGGGAAATGCTGATGAATCGTTGGACGACACAGCTATAGACTTCTGCACAAATTCTCCTTTCGTCATTGAAGACGAGTGCTGTGGAGGCCCGCTTATCACGTGCGTGTTCCGGTTTTGATGATTAATGATTCTGGTGTGTAGATCCACCCTATTTTCTTCAAAACAATTATTTCAACTCTAATCTCCCCTGGGGAATTGCTTCTCATGGTTAATAAGCCAGCAGACGATATAAAATTCCTAAATGACAGTGACACTCCTGTGGTCCCACCTGGGTGCCATTTTGCTGTGCTGCTCAGAATTGCAGCGAGGTTTGCTTGCTTTTTTCATGAACTGAGGAAAGAATTGGTAAACTTCCCATCAATGGGAGTGACAGAGGTGAATCCTCAGAGTGCTCCATGCTGGAGACATGGGTTAAGTACTTCATATGCGTTTTCTCTCTTAATCCTTAGAATAATCCTTTTAAGGAAAGTAGTATCCTCTCCATTGTACAGAAATGGCCCAGAGAGGCTCAGTAACTTGCCTGAGGCACACAGCTCATGAGGGTACAACCTGATTTCAAAACACAGGACCCTGGCTCCAGAGTCAAGGAGGTTTCTAAGTTTCTGCGTGTCTGGGGTTATTGTGCAAAGAAGCAGGCATTTTCACAGGCGTGTTCTCTGATGACTAAACGAGTGACTTCTGTGTATAGAAAAATGACCTTGAACAACAGCCCTTCCCAGAATGCCTTTGCTGTGTGAGCGTCTCGAGTGGAGGCTGGACCTGTGGATGGTGTGGGGGTCCCACTCTCTGAGACCCCACTCCTTGGCGCCTGCTACATACTTCACTTGAGTTTTCCCTTTTCACCGTCATTATAATCCTATGTGATAAGCATCCGTAGCCTTAACTCGGAGCTCAGTGAAGAAAAGTAGTCTGCCAGAGGACTCGGGGATTTTAAATGGGAAAATCAGGATTTGGACTCTTTTGGAGCTTTTCAGAAACAAATGATGACAGTCAGTGGGAATCACACCATAGCATGCTCGATCAGCGTGCTTGGCAGACCCTGCGGTTGTGCTGTCTACTTGTGCCGAGAATAAAAAGAAAAGGAGCGGGCACCTTGGGAAAGGGAGCAGGAAGGCTTCTGGAGGAGGTGTTTGATTGCATTCCCACAAGGGAGCTGGAGGAATGGTAGAGAAGCCGTGGCTTCCAGTGTCCTCAGGACCAGTCTGGAGTGACCAGGAGGGCCCCTCAGAGCGGGTACTGGTGCCTGTGACCTGAGCAGGGAATCTAGCAACTCTGGAGTCCTTCCTTATCCTCACGCATGCTGTCTTCCCGGGGCGTCCCTGCCACTGCTGTCACCTTGCCGGGAGCGAGTTTGGAAGGCCTTCTCCATCAGGAGTCCCTGAGTTGTGCAGAGGACACGGAGCAATGCCGATCAAATACATGACCCTTCCCTTCTTTCTGAACATCTCTCTCCTTTATTTTTCCTCTGTTTTTCCCCCAAAATGGAATTAGCATTTTTAGTGTTCTAATGGAACAGTAATTCCTACCGAAGACAAAAGAATCGTACTTTTCAGAAAAGCACAAAGAATTAAAAAAAAACAACAAAAAACCCATAATCTTACCACCTGGAGAGAAGCCAAATCAAAATTACATGTATATTTCTACAGTCATTTTTTAAGTGCATATATGAACATATCTTTTAATGTCTTTTTTTTCTGAGGATAATGCTGTTCCGCGGTCCTCATATTGTCTCACCCCAGCCCTCGGTCCCCTCTCTCTGTACATTGAGATAGGTATCATCGTTCCTAATGGCTGCTGAGGGCCCCAGTGAGTGGTGGTGTAAAAAAATTTTTTTTCATGTATATTGGTCAGGGTCCAGTTAGGAAAACAAAAACCACTTTAAGTGTTTTCACTGGAGAAGAGCGAATACGGAGAGTTGTTTCCACAGGGGATGGAAGAGCTGAGACAAAGAGAAAACTGTTTCACTTGAGCTGCGGGGGCACATGGGAGGAGGCATGGTGCAAGGGTCAGGAGCCCAGACTTTGGCGAGGGCTGTGCTGCCCAGAGATGACTGCCCACAGGAGCTGGGCCACAGAAGAGATGCAGTTACTGCCAAGATGCCCCTGGAGGATGGGAAGGGGGTGGAACACCCTGACTTCTCCCTGTTCCCAGCTCTTCATCACCCCACCTGTGCCTCTTGTGGGACAGGATGACCTTGCTGCACCTAGAGGTCAAAGAAGTTGAGCAATGTCTTTCCCTCTGATACAGAGCAGAGGAAGAGCAAAGAATTGCTCTGACATCAAACAGGCAAGTGGCTGGCGAGATGGGAATTGGGCACCTTCATCCCAAGTATTGGTTTTTTTTTTTTTTAAGGTTTAATTCTTCCATTTGAGAGAGAGCAAGCGAGTGAGAGAGAGCGTGTGGCAGGAGTGGCAGAGGGAGAGGGAGAAGCAGGCTCCCCACCGAGCAGGGAGCCCGACTCGGGCTTGATCCCAGGACCCTGGGATCATGACCTGAGCTGAAGGCAGATGGTTCACCGTCTGAGCCACCAGGGCGCCCCCCCAAGTACTGTTTCCGTGCATTGGGGAAGCCTGGGTAGAATTGATCAGGTGCTGTTTCTCCTGCACGGTAGGACACCCTGCACTGCAGTCCAGTTGCGCCATGGGGATAAGAAGAAAGCTAACAGCTGCTGCTCATTGAGCATTTACTAACCACCAGGCACTGTGCTCCGCACTTCTGTGGATTGTCATCATGAAACGGCTTTCCGTTTCTTCCGAACACTTGTCTCATTGTGTCCTTAGATAAATGCACCCTCGTTCAGTGCGGGATGTGTTCCTGGAGGTAAGGGCTCCCTGAATCAGCCCTCTGCAAGGCGGTGCTCCCTGAGCCCCTCCCGTGCTGGGGGTAGCCTGCAGAGGGGGCGCTTCCCCCTCGGGGCAAGTCCGTGAGGTCACGTGGGCCTCTGCGCTACCTTCACTCCTGTTCCCTGTGGCTCTGGGCGCATCCGTCCAGAATGCGGCCGACGGCACAGTGTCCTCCCAAGGTCCGCCAGGTGGTCATGAATCCTGGAGGGTCTGCTCGCCTGTGTTCTCTGTGTCCTGGAAGTTTTCATACATGAAAGGCAGATTTTTTTCTTCTTAGTCCAGATTCTTCCTTTGCCTCCCCCTTTTTGGCAACCATGACGGGTGTTGACCACATTGAGGAAAACTGTTGACCAGAACACAGGCTCTCTGGGGGGAGAAAGAGGCCCCAGAGTGAACGTGTGGTGCAGGGTTCAGTCAGCCCAAGACGGTGTGGGAGAGCCCTCCCTGGCAGAGAGGGTCCGCTCCACAGTGTGTGCGTTCTCCCTGCTTGGGAACCAGACAACTCTAGCAGCAACTGGAGAAAAGAAGATGCATATCGAAACAGTACCGTAGTGGCTGTGGGAATGTCTGGTTTTGGTTACGAGGAAGAGATTTCACAGGCAGTGGTTAAGTGGATGGGCCTCTCCGTTAACAAAGGCCCAATTCCCCTCCGGTCTCGTTGCCTCATGACAAGAAGGACCTTATGTCCCTGTTTGCTCATGAGCACGTCTCCTAGTTCCTAGCACGGTACTTGGAAAAGCAATTTAGTTGGGACTGAATGTCTCCACTGCCATAGAAGCCTTCCCCATTTTACAGCCGAGAAAATTGAGGCTCGAAGAGTTAAACCATGGCCAAGGGAGTTAGATACATAGGGGATCTGTCTTGGCCCCTGAGGGGTCTTGCCTGAGGATACTGTGTATGTGCACAGTCTATTCTAAGACTACTCGGTTTTCCAGAGAATGTCAGCTCAGAGATGGATAGTAGCGCAAGCATGGGTGGATCCAGGTTTTGTGGGGCCAGAAGCTTATACAGTTTAGGGTTTTCTCCTTATGACAAACACCACAACATGATCTGGGCCCAATTAGCACTAAAATTATCTGCGGTTCAGGCTGAAAAATAAACATCAAAAAATTACACATTGTACAGAACTGACGCATGTTACAGGCATGCTCCAGTCCAGAAATCAACAGATTTCTCTTGTAAATTAACTGCCTGACACATAAGCATAAGTTTTCCTTTGTATGTTTTTCGTTGCGTGCTTTTTCGCTATCTCTTTATGTGATGTTAATTTTGTAATATTTTCTACAGAGAGATTAGAAAATAAGTCAGTCTTTCCTCTAGCACAGCCGATGAAATCTGTTTTTTATTTTTGATGATTGGAGGCACACAGCACACCACTTCTCACACAGATGTACTCACTGTGATGTTGTACCCCCTTGAGCACGGGGATTCTAGTTAATTCTGCATCATGTGGCTCCCACCAAGAAATAAAGGGTTGAAGCTTGTGCATTTGCAGCATACTGCATCATCCAATGTCCTCCTGTTGGGAGAGAACTTTTGATCAGGACAGAAAAAGCAGTGTTTTACGTGGCTGGTTGCTGGAGGATGGTTCCACAACCCAGAGTCTGTCTCCGGAGGTTTCAGAGCTCGGTTCTTCTTCACTCAGATGCTTCTGGTGCTGGGTGCCAGGAAACATCTTCCTATCTTGACTTGACTTCTGGCCCTGCTCTGTGTTACCATGATAGCGGGCGAAGGGGAATATTTATGAAAGCATTCCCAGACCACGAGAGCCAGCACATAAGCTGTGCCCACAAACGCCATTGTCCTCCTGCCTCCACGTGTCTCCACCTGGTTCTTCCTACCTGGCCTCCACGGCTAGCCGGAACAAGGCGGAATGGGACAGAGGGGGATGTAGCATGGAAGGGACAGAGATCGTAACTGAGTGTGGGTAAAAGATCTTCCTTTTGCACCTCGTATGCCGACATGTATCCCGTGAATCATGTCGACCAAGAAGAGGCTGCAGAGCAACCGAGGGTGTTTATTTTGGGTCTTAGGGTTTGCAGTGCAGGAGACGGTCCACCAAAATCTGTTAAGCATACTCCAGATTGCAAGCAGGAAGGGCAGGCTTTTAAAGGCCCAAACCACAAGGTCACAGACCCTGCTTTGCAGGAAGGATGATTGGTGCTGACGGAGTTAAACCAACTAATACATGATTGACTATTTAGCTGATAGATGTTCTCTTATCCCTCCTCCAGTCCAAAGTAGAAGAAATGTTCCAGGAGAGGGTGGAGGTGCACTGAGCAAATGGCAGTTGAAAGTAAGTCAGAAGGCCATGGGGTTCAGGATAGAGACAGGAGATGTGGATACGCCGTGACTTGCAGTATCCTCCCCACACTCTTTTGAATGATCTCTTAGCAAGGCTTACTTCCCCTTAGAATCTTCCTGGCCAGCATATTGCTAGGTCCCTGCTAGGGCTGGGGGAGGAACATGTGTGAGAAGGGGTCCTGAGGCTTACGGCCTTCATGGCATGCCTGCCTGGAGTCGGAGGGACTCTGGAGTGCCGTCGATGACGGGAGTGGTCTTCCCGAAACCTGTCCGTGTTGCTGATAAAAGTCCACAGAGCTGCCGATTCATGGAGCACGTCCTGTAGCCAGGTACCGTGTAAGGACAGCCAGCCCCTAGCTCACTAAACCTCCCTGTTAGGTGTTGAATTGTGGCCCCAGATGCTGTGTTAAAGTCTGAACCCCCGATACACGTGAGTGTGACCTGATTGAGAAACCGTGTTTCTTGCACATGGACTCCAGGTAACATGAGGTCGCTAGAGTGGATTTATGTCCTTATAAGAGACACAAAGACACGGGCACATGAGGGAGAATGCTGACGGAAATACAGATGGAAAGGCTACGGCTGTGAGCCAAAGAATGCCACGTGTTTCCAGCACCTACCAGAAGAGGCAAAGAAGGCTTCTCGACAGGTTTCAGGGGGCGCACGGCCCTGTCAGTGCCGTGATCTTGGACATCTAGCCTCCGAATCTGTGAGACAGTAAATTCCTCTGGTTGAAGCCGCCTGGTTTGTGGTAGTGTGTGACAGCAGCCCTGGGAAGCTAACAGGCCCCCGACAACCCTGTGAGGTAGAGGAAATCCTGGCCCCCACGGGCAGGTGGGGAGCGGAGGCCCAGAGAGGCCACGTCACTTGCTGAAGTCGCACGACCAGCCACAGCAGAGCCTGGTCAGCCTCACCCCCTCTCTTCTCCGGGCGGAGGCGATCCTGGTGGTATTGGCGCCGTGAATGAATCACTGGCCCGCAGCAGCATGGGGACCTGGTCCTCGGAGGACCCAGACACCGTACCCACTCACCCACCCGCGGGTCAGCCTGCTGGTTCCTAGTGCCACACGTACATAACGTACCTAATTTCCTGCCGCTCCAGAAATTCTCCTTTGACCTGTCCGGCACCTTCGGCAGGTCCTGTGCCCCAGGACCTTACTTAAGACTGTTAGACTTGGCAGAGCATGTGTCTTCCCTTTGAGAGCTTCTGGAAGGCCATGGAAGCCGGAGTGCTGGGAAGCCTGCACCAGGCCTTCTGTATTGTTGCTAACAAGGGTTTATAGGCAAACGTGCTGTGTGCCAGGCCCAGGGGGAGGTAGACAAAGAGAACGTATGCCTTTCCTACCTTCAGTGTTGGGTGTGGATTCAAGCCTTTGATCACCAAAACCTAGTTTTGCATGGATAAAAATACTTGAGTACTTTTTTTTTTTTTTAATCAGCAATGCTGCCTTTGTTGTTTTTAGTAGGTGAAGGCTTTTTAATGTTTTAAGTTTTGTTCTTTGCTCTCCTTGTTTGAAATTTCTGTTTCCTGATACAATAACAGTATTTTCAACCGCTTGTCTTTGTTAAGCACCTAGCTTGTACCAGCCCTGTACCTGTTAATGATTCTGAAAACAGAGTGGTGAAAGTGGCTGGAACAATCCTAGCCTTATGAGTCCCCCATTGTTATGCGCCAGCATGGGGTGATAGGGTGGGAAACAAGAGATGCATTATGGAGTTCTTTAACCTTGAGTCATGAACTTCTAATGAATGTGAGAGTCCCTGGACACTTTAGAGGAAGTTTCTCATTTGTAATGCATGTGTGTGCATATGTACTTCTTCTTTTTTTTTTTTTTTTTTTTTAGCATTGTGCATGCCTTTTATTTATTACAGATCACACTGTTTTGATTATTTAATCACCTGCTGGTATTTTGTACACTTTATTTTAACTTTGGATTAGGAAAAAAACCAAAATTTAAAATTTATTACACTGCAAAATATAGGCTAAGTGCTTTACATTGCAACACTACATTTAGTCCTTACACCAAATCCTGTGAGATAAGTACTGTTACTATCCCCATGCTACAGATAAGGAAAGTAAAGCACACAAAAAAATTACGAAACTTTCTAGTAGTAATAGAGCTCATAAGTAGCAGAATAGAAACTTGACCAAGTCCTTTTTGTCTCAAGATCCCAATCTTTTTTTATTTTTATTTTTATTTTTTTCCCCAAACAATGAATCTTGTAACACCGAAAAAATAAAAGTATTTGGGGATATGTACTTCTTTTTCTTGGGAGAGAACATACAGTTCAATTAGACTTTCAGTGGGATCTAAAATGGATTTAAAGGAGCCTTAAGGTTAACTCCCTTTGTAAAATGAACGGGGTCTTGTGTGATGTGCACCCCCCACCCCATAATTCACTGGTTCAGAACTGCTGAAATCCAACTTGATTTTTCTTCTCTGCCTTGACATTCTGATTCTAGCAAGTCCCATTTCCACGACGCAGGGCCAGCGCGAATTCTGGTTAGTCTGTTTATAGGTCCTGTAATACTATGCACTAGTAAGTTTAGGCCATTTATAAGATTCCTCTTCAAGAGTCAGTTCAATTTTATAATGGTTGGAAGCATATCATTCTAGAAATGTCCTGACCCTCAGCATTGCGGGCCACGTACAGTGTGCTCGTGGATGTCAGTCAGCATACTTAGAGCCCTTTGTGTCTTCTCAGCATTTAAATTATTCACCTGTAGGTTTGAAACTGTGCTGTTTGGGGAAACTTCATGAATCTGGACTTGTCAAAATATAGACTGGAGAGACTCATGTCTTTTATTCTCTAGATTGTCTCTTCTTACAGGACATCGTGTAAGGCAAAGAATTATCTTGCCAAACAAAGTCCACAAACTGGGTGATTCTTCTTCCTTTTGTGGCCTGAGTAGTGCTTGCCCCAAACGAGAACAAACTGAGACCGATAATGATGAATTGCTTAATGAGTGTGTTTGCTCATAAGAGTTCCTAATGGCCTCAACCAGAGTTCAGACCCAAGAAAAAGGACATGAGGAGTTACCGCTTTAGTATTTACTGTTGTTCCAGAATACACCAGGGGAATGATGGTGGAGGTAGAAGGGACATTCGCATGGAGTTATTCCTGTTTCCGAAGCAGTTTACCACTGGTGTTGGCAGAGAACATTACTCTGTACACTCCTGCTCCAAACAGTGCTCCCTGTGGCTGCCCCAGGTGCACATAGTAGGATTGTCACGGATGCCTCTTGGTTGATAAATTGCTTTTAGCGACAGCAGTCCCTAATGGGTCGTGGGCAGCCATGAGCAGCTTTAGAGAGCTGCTCTTTCATTAAGCATCCAGGGGCAGAGCCTGAGAGCATGAGCAGAGAGGAGCTAAGATTCTGTGTTGAAGAGGGAGATTAATTCCCCTGGGAAGGCTCTGGACATCCCAGAGGTGGGGGTTCCAAGGCCAAGAGTCTAGAGGTGGCATGGTTACGAGAACAAGGGGTCAGTTAAGGGACTGGAATTTTCTCAGGAGTAGGTCTCTTTCTTTCTGTTTTGCTGAGGATGAGCGTTTTCCTTTATCAAGACCTCGTAGTCTTAGACTATTAAAGAAGTCTCTTCTCTCTGAGGAAATAACCCATTGGTTTAGGTATATCAGAGGAAATGACAAGGAAATTGATTCTTGAAAGAAGAGAATTGCCCTTGATAAAAGTTGTATTTATATGGCTTTTTATTCAAGGTACTCATTAGTTATTGGAGCTTGGGGTGGTTAGAAATCAAGTAAAAGACTGTGCTAATAGTGTGTTGGGAAGTTGGGGGCCAGAACACTGGGAAAGTGAGGGAGGAAATTTCAGAAAGGAGGGAAACACAGAATGGGGACTATGAAGATCATTTTTAATTTTATCCAAATTATTGGCTGACTTCTGAGCTTACATGAATGGGGGAGACTCTGAGGTTCCCATCAAAAAGCAACTGATGAAAGGCTGAAGGAATTGACAAGTTTTAGTTGCTAGCCTTTGGAGGGGAGTTTGAGTGTAGCCGAATTAATTGCCTGCTAGAACATAAAATATTTTCAAAAAAAAATCGAAGAATTGAGATCATCTATGATGTATCCTATACAATATCAATACAATAAAAATTAATGTAAGAAATAGGAATGTGTGAGCCATGGTGAAGAGACAAAGCAGTTAACAAAACTGACTCTGAGATGATTCAGATATTGGAACAAGGACAGTTATTTTAAAGCAAGTGTGTGTGTGTGTGTGTGTGTGTGTGTGTGTAATTCAAAGACTTAAAGGACAAGGTGATCTTAATGAATAAACAGATCAAAGAATCTAAGCAGAGAAGTGAAGCTCTTTTAAAAGTGCAAGTTCTAACACTGAAATATATCTGAAATGAAAAGTTGATTAGGTTGTGTTAACAGCAGATTGGAAATGGCAGAGGAAATGTCCAATGAATCTGAAGTTGGATCAATAAAAAAGTTACTCAGTTAAAAAAAAAAATGAACAGAGCATCAGGGACCACTGGAATATATATGTATGTAATTGGAATACATACATAATATATATGTAATTGGAATCTCAGAAGGAGAGAGGAGAGGGAGAATCAGGCAGAAAAAAATATTTGAGGAAATAATGGTCTAACATTTCCTAAAATGAGTGAAAAAATCAACTTAAGGGTGTAGCAAACTTCCCAAACCCAAAGCAGGATAAATACAAAGAAAGCTGCCCTTAGGCACATTACAGTCAAAGTATTAAAAACCAAAAAGAAATCTTGAAAGCACCTGGGGGAGAGGAAAAGAGACATTACACAGAGTGAGAATAATGATCCTAAAAATGAAACTAAAAAACTGGAAATAATGGAGACCAGTTGACAATGGAACAACATCTAAAATACTAAAAAAAAAAAAAAGGAAAAAAAAAACTTTAAAAAGATCTGTCATCTCTTAAATCTATATCCAGCAAAAGTATGCTGTGAAAAGTAAAATATGTGTTTTCAGTTGAGTAAAAGCAGAAAATTTGTCATCGGCAGTACTGATGAACAGGATATACTATAGAAAGTTCTTTATCCGGAGGGCAGATGACAACACAGATCTATAGCAACGAAAGGTATATTTTATAGGACTGTTTATGTATGTTTTTTCTCTTGATTTATTTAAAAGACATATGGTTATTTGAAACCAAAGGGAAACTACTGTATTTGACTTACAATGTGTGTAGACTATAGTATATGTAACATATATACTATATATATATATACATATATAGTATATGTAACATATATACTATATTCAGTATAGTGTATCTGTATTTTCGTGTAAATGAACTTCAACAAAGGCCCATAGGAACAGAATGGGGGAGTAATGGAGTTATCTTGTTTCTTTTTCTAAATTTAAAAAAATTTTAAACTTTTTAAATGTATTTATTTGAGAGAGAGTGAGAGAGAATGAGCAGTGGAGACTCAGAAGGAGAGAGAGAGAGAGAGAGAGAAACTTTTTCTATTTTTATTAAAATGAAGTATGCACAGAAATCCTTTGTATCTCAGTTGAAGGCACCTGCTGACCTTCTTAGATATAATCTAACACAGATTTATATGTATGTATGCACATATGTATGTATACATGCGTATTATATGTATATCGTGCATAAATTATGTATGTGTACATAGATATGTCATACAGATAATACATAATTAAATTATATATATATATATAAACATACACACACATTCTTGTCTATTTTTTTTGCCTTTTCTTGAGGTTCACTCAAGCTAAAACTCTTTAAGCAAACATATTAAGATTCGTTGGGGTTAGCTATTGCCATCCACCCTTCTGCTGGAGGCCTCAGGTGGCCACGTGTCGGGAATCCTGCCCCGAGGTCCGTGCTCATCGCTCTGTGTGCTTCCTCAAATCCTGGGTCCCCGGTCTCTGCTGCCTGAGCCTGTGTCAAGGTTTTGCCTGGTGCTGAGCGCACCTTCTAACCGTCTCTCTGGGAAGATGAATTGCACTAGTGGGGCATCAGGACACCTCCACGAGCCCTTGCAGAGGAAAGCCCTAAACTGGGATTTATCTGTGCTTGTCACAGATGAGTGCTATTCACTTAGGAGGGCTGCATTAGTTTCAGGCCAGTGGAAAAGCCTTTCCATCTACCAATTCACTGGGCAGCCCTTGTCAAACAATAATGTTCGTGGGCAAAGCCAGGAGCACAACTTCACAGCCTCGATGCTCCTTTAGTTCGTATTCAGCCAGCCATGCCACATTTTGTGGCTGCCCATCACAACTTCTCTGTTGTCTGGACATCCTTGCTGCTTGACTCCCGACTTTCATAAATAGAGATTATGTCCTTTAACTAAGCACAGGCTCTGACTTTGAATTCCAGCTTCACCTCTGTTCATCGACATGACTTGGGACATTTGAGAAGTCCTCTTGCCTCTCTGTGCTTCAGTTTTCCCAGCTTCTTACCAGGAATCATAATAAAAGCCACCTTCCTGAGTTGTTTAGAAGATTCGATAAGATGATACATGAAAGACCTTTGTAACAAAGTGATTACCATGTGCATTCATTGTTTCATGTGTGATGTAAGTTCACTGATAGTTGATGGTATAAATCGGAACCCCCATCTAACAATACTTTTTTTTCCCCAGTAAAAAAGCATTATTTAAGCATGCCCTGATCAGTGAAGTTGAGCATACCCCCACCTCGTTGATCCCAGCTTTGTAAACAGTGTTGATACTTGGCTTTTATTTGGAGGAAAATGCATAGCTACTTCAGCAAGTACTGGGACCTTGAATTCTTAGCTCAACATGCAGTGGTGGACTTGTCAGAAATAGACTTACAGTTTTTAAGTAAAAGGACTTAAGTAGGACTTACTGGCATGCCTTTGTGGTTGAACTTCTTGGATCTAGCAGGTTTGATGAAATACAGACTTGACCATCTCTGTTTCAAGGGGACATTAGCTCTGTGCCTTCACTAGTGGAGCTCAGAGCAGGAAGGCTGGAGAGTAGGGGCAGGTATAAGACTTGATGGAGGTGGTGGCTTTAGGGCCAGACAATGATGACTGAGTAGGATTATGTGAAGAAGAGTTATTGATTTAATGACTGCAGGGACATGGATGTTTATTGGAGAATATTGGGGAAACCTAGAAAAGTGTGGAGAACAAATAACCATGCAGGTCAATTTTCATTGTATATCTATGTCTTTATTCAGAGTAGCGACTGAGTGCCCTTTTATGGGACAGGTGCTGGGAGACATCAGAGAACAAGACGGAATTCCTGTCCTCATGCAGCTTAGGTCCCAGTGGGAGCAGAGGAAGACAAATACTAAATAAGCGGGCAACACTACAGAGAAGAGTACAGAGAGTCAGCGCCAGGAGTACTGGCTTCTGGGAGTAGAAAGGGGACTTAAAAAATAGTGACAGAACTCATGTGTAAAGGACAGTTGAGGGGTGCCTGGGTGGCTCAAGTCAGTTAAGCATCTGCCCCTGGTTCAGGTCATGATGCCAGGGTCCTGGGATTGAGCCCCACATCTGGCTCCCTGCTCAGCGGGGAGCCTGCTTCTCCCTCTCCCTCTGTGTTCTCTCCCTCTGTCTCTCAAATAAATAAAATCTTTTTTTTTTTTAAAGATTTTATTTATTTATTTGACAGAGAGAGATCACAAGAAGGCAGAGAGGCAGGCAGAGAGAGAGGGGGAAAGAGACTCCCTGCTGAGCAGAGAGCCCGATGCGGGGCTCGATCCCAGGACCCTGAGATCATGACCTGAGCCGAAGGCAGAGGCTTTACCCACTGAGCCACCCAGGCGCCCCTCAAATAAATAAAGTCTTAAAAAAAAAAAAAAAAGACAGAGGAGCAGAGATCTCAAGAAAGAGTATGTCATGTGGGTATCTGAAGAAGGAGCATTTCAGGTGAGAAGTAAGCTGGTGCAAAGGTCCTGAGGCAGGAGCGTGCCTGCTCTGTTGCTCCAGCAGAAGGCCATTGTGAGTGGAGCGGAGTGAGCAGAGGGCAGAGAGGAAGGTTTGGGGGTCGGCACCAAGGGCCAAATTCTGCAGTATGTGGTTGGCCCCTGGGAGCTTCTCCTTTTTCTGTGTGATACTGTGTTTACTTAGAGAGCCCTACGTAAGCATACTAGTCGATACATGGAAAACGATGAAAAATGTCAGGAGCTGAGGATAAGAAAGGTGACAATTCCATGACCTCTTCTTTGCAGTTTGAGTTGAGCTCACGTGTGTGGGGGCGGCGTGTCGTAGTGGAGACAGCATGGTGTTGGAATCGCAGGATTTGGGTTCACACCTTCACTCTGTCATATCCGGCCTTGTGACTTGGACCACATCTGTAGCCACTTCGGGCCTCAGTTTCCTTATCTCTAAAACCTACCTTGTGGGGTTTTTGACAATAGTACGTTCTCCGACCATGCCATTTTGCTAATGTATACGGATAAGACAAAGAAATTGCTGAAAATTTGTCAGAGATGGAAAGTACTATGTATGTTCTCATCCAGTTACCTTCCTATTCCTAAATGCTGCTCTTCCATCTAGAGCTACATAGTTCAGTAAATAAGCCAATAGGCACCCGTGCCCATTTAAGTTAAAGTGAAACGAAGTAAAACGAAGCATTCAGTGGCTCAGTCCTTACTAGTTCCGTTTCAAGGGCTCATCACCCACACGGGGCTGCCGGATTGGGCAGCGCAGAGCACACAATGTTCCCATCATCTGCGGAAGTTCTCTTGGATGTTGCAATCCTCCAGCACGTGCCATACCCTTACTTGTCCTGAGCTCTTGTCCACGTGTGCGGTGAGTGAGAATACTGTTGGGACATTTCATAACTCTTGTTTCTGGACCTCCGCGATCCCGTTCCCTTTGGGGAGCAGCTGGGGTAGGATTTCTAACACCCATGAGAGATTCCCCAATTGCAAATTTCTGAGGGCAAGACAGATGTCTCTTAACCATTTCCTCCATGACTGCAGTGCAGGCTTAAAGTGTGCAGTCTGGGGCTCCAGGGGGCACGGTCAGAATTAATTAAGGCATGTTGCACAGCCTCAGATGGTCCGATGATGCAGGCGACAGAGTTGCAGAATATTGTTACTAATTGCATTTTGCTTTGGTGAGTCTGTTGGCTTCCTCCTGGTCCACTTGAGATTAGACTAATTTGTTGGGCTCTCCTAACTTCCCTGCAGATAGCATTACATGTGCTCTCATAAAAGCTGCCTACATGTTATTTGTACTTTCAACATATTCCTGAAATAAATGGTGCTCGGTGTCGGTTTATTAGATTTATTTAAGAAAAATAAGCCCAATACCCAATGGCCCATATAGTCTACATTGAAAACCACATTCCACCAACCAACCACAGAATTGAATTAAGCAACATTGGCCACAGTTGTCTTACAGGAACGTGCCAGATGGGCGGTGGCCGCAGGGGATTACTAGACCAAGAAGATAAACAAGATGAAAATGGAATTATTTCTCCTTCCAAATCAGGATTTTCCACTGTGTTTGCAGCAATGACTCTGGGGGAAATACAGCCCATGAAAAGAGTTTACTGTCGTGGTGCCAGTTCTGTGTGTGTGTGCAGAGATAAATCAGTGGATTTATGGATTTAATTTCCCCTTACTGCCGACCCCCTTCCTATCTGAAGGTAGGAATTTAAAAGTTAAGGTGCGTATCTACAGGTAGTAAAATACCATTTTGTTTTTTTTCTCTCTGGCTGGCTCTTGTATGGAATTAAAATTGCAGGAGAATCTTGTTAAAGATGGGTCGATTCCTTACCCCGTACAGAGTCATTTGTAGGAGCCAAGCCTGGCTGTGTTGGGTTCTGCCGTGGAGGGGCTTCGATCTGACAGCTGTCTGCTCGGAAAGATGATGGGTGACTCCTCGGTTTCAGGTTGCTTCTGCACCGTGGTAGCTGCCCCAGCATTTTGATCTGGCTCCCCTCTACTTTTTTTATTTTTTCTTCCTGATTTGTTTTGCTTTCTTTTATCCGCTCCCCTCCCACCCCCACTACACCAGTGAGTGGAGACACCAGAGTTTTCTCATGAATCCTTTCCCATGAAGCCGAGCAAGGGTTTTAGGGGTTCAGTTTAAGATAGTTATGTTGTAGAACCTTCCTTAGAGGTCATTCAGACTGCTCTGCTTTCCCCTTTCAAGCTGCCATGACTTGTTTTGAAAAATGTCCCTAAATCGTATCTTATTTGGAGACCCGTGCTGTGTTAGATCTCTTACAATTGCACGGCACTGAAACCCAGTTCAGCCTAGCTTAAGGTTATGTTCCATGGAATTTGAAAGTCCAATGTTGGACTTCAGGCCCGGGTGTATCCAGGGCTTGACTTGATTTTGTCTTTGTTTCTCCAGTTTGACACACTGGCTTTATTCTTAGACACGCTTTCCCATGTGACTGGAAAGATGTTCTGGAGAAGTTCCAAGCCAGCTCTTCCTAACAGAGTCATGTGGAGAGAACCCTCTCTCTCTGGCATCCGTATGTAAGCTCAGGGAGGACTCTCACTGATTTGCAGGGTCCCGTACTGATTCCTGGGTGAATCCCTGTGGTATGGCCAAGAGGATGGACTTGGCCAACCCTGAGTCATGGAGCCCTCTGTGTGGCTGGTGGGTATGGCGAGCCAGGCCAGAATCATAGGTAGAGCTTTGTCTTGTAAGAAGAGGGGGGACCCTCTGGTACAGATGTCCACTCCACCACTCCAGGTAGGGCATCCTTGGGTCTCACTCCAGCGGTTGGTTGTGTAGGGATCCTTACACGTCAGCCTACCCCTCTCCCAGAGCAAGAGGGCTCCATTCTAGAAAGCAACCCCGGAGGTGTGAGCTCCCCCTCCGAAACCCCACTTCAGTGCTGGTGGTTCCCCTGGAGTTGCCATGGAAACACAGTGACGTCAGAGCCTATTCTGGCTTGTAGATTTCACTGATGTTTCAGGTTGTGGGAGTTGGGGGTTCATATCCTGCCTGTGCCCTTGTAATGTAAATGTAAGTGGGAACTTACATTTTCCCAGCCTCACTTACTACTTCTCTCCAATGGGGATGCTTATAGTAGCTGCTTGATAATGCTTTTGTGAAAATCAGATTTGGCTCGGGAAGAGTCCTTAATCCATTGCCTGGCACATAGTAGGTACTCTATAAACAACGGCTATTCTCTTGGCCTGTCTTCCCTCTCCCCGTGCTGGCATGAGTGCCTCTGCTGCAGTGGGTGATGGGGTTTACTGTTCTTCCTTAGGTGATCAGGTGGCTTCAGGTAGTGGCACAGCACAGCCCTAAGCCTGTGAATTCCGGGGCAAGACGACCTGGACTGAATGAATCTATGCTCTGTCCCTTGCTAATTGTGTGACCTTGTGTCAGCCGCTTAACTCCTCTGTGCTTATTTGAAAGGGAGGAATTGATGACAACTACATGAGTTAATCCATTTTAAGTGTTTAAAACAATGCCGGCGCTTAGGGAACAATTAATACATTGATTATTAGTTGTGCTGGTCCTAGGTCTCCCTTGTGCTTTTCTGGCTTCCCAGATGAGGATAGTGGCCCCCCCGTCTCACTCTGGGGGTGTGTCCAGCGGTTCATCTTGTGTCATCAAAACACATTCTGCCATGTGAATGTTTCCCAGAAATTTCTTTTTCTGGCTCCTAATACATCTTGATTTCCAACCAAGCAGGGACCTGCCTAGATCACGTACATACAGTGGAAAAGACTCTTTCTTTCCTTTAGTCACTCAGGATACCTTTTATATTAGAGTCTAACACATTTGTGTACCAAGTGCCAAAGAGAATAGACTTCCCACCAAGGGACCAGTGGAATCCGCACCTGGGGGAAGAGACCGGATGTTCCTGGCACCCGTATGTCTGACTCGTCCTCCCTAATCTTACCTCGTCCTGACTTCTTCCCCCTCACTTCTTTCCAGAGGGTACTGCTGTTCTGACTTTCCATTAGCTGTTAGTTTTGCCCTTTCTGAACTTGGTGTGGATGACATCGTGTAGTTCACGTCCTTCTGTCTGGTCTTTCCCCGGTCGGTACGATGCGTGTGGGGCCGTCCGCGCTGTAACGCGTAGTGGTAGGTTCCCTTGTTGGCGCTGCTGCCTGGCCTTCCCGTGTGTGAACGTACCACACTGTATCCATTGGCTGTTGGTGGATATTTGAGTCGTTCCAGCGAGGTTACTGGGAGTGTTGCTGCTGATGAGCTTTCTTGTATCAGCCTTCTTGTATACCTGTGCTCATTTCTGTTGGGTATCTTCCTGGGAGTGGAGTCTCTGGGTCAGAGGGGGACCTGTGACCGTCTTCAGTTCGTCCCGTCCAACGGTTTTCTGACAGCACGTCAGGGCCACACTCCTGCTGGTGAGCATGAGAGTTCCATTTCTCCGACATCTGTTCTGTGTGTGGTCGTGGTCAGGTGTTTTAGCCCTTCTGAGGATTTTGCCCTAGGGCTAGTCCGTATTGTGAGTGCCTGTGCAAATCCTGTGAGGGTATTTTTTAATACGGTCATCTTTCTATTTCTTGCAGATTTGTGTACAGTCTTTATATTCGGGATACAAGCCATTTGTTGGTTTTAAATGATGCAACTATCTTCTCTCATTCTGACTTGTTTCCTTCACTCTCCTGGTGTTTCTTGATGAAAAAGATGCTTTATGAGTTTTCTTCTTTGCGTGCGGTTTCCCTTATATATTATACTAATTAATTTGTTAAAGGTTTTATTTATTTGAGAGAGAGCACAAGTGGGGGGGGTTGGGCAGAAGCAGAAGGAGAGGGTCAAGCACGCTCCCCACTGAGCAGGGAGGCTGACGCAGGGCTCGATCCCAGGACCGTGACCTGAGCCAAAGGCAGACACTTCACCAATGAGCCACCCAGGTGCCACTCCTTTGTATATTTTAAAGCCGCATCTCCAGGAAAATGGGCTTGTCTCCTCCTGCTGGGAACCGTGGGCCGCTCTCTGCAGCTTTGTTCTAGCTCCAACCCGACACATCTCCACCTGGGAGACTTGTGGTCTTTCCTCTGCAAGAATTGCTTTTTCTCTATTTTAAAACAGAACCACCTTTCCTCACCTTGGCCTCTGGCTTACACATTAGGTTGGGTTTTTGCTTTCTCCTTTTTTAAAGACTAAGTCACTGACTCTTTGAACCTGCTTTCAGACCACGAAGTCAGAGAATGCGATGTGTTAAAAGAAAAAGCGACAGGCCAATCAAGCATTGCCTTTAACTTTTTTTTCCCTGAAGAGGTAATGAGGGGAAGCTTTTGAAAAGGAAAGGAATCTAGGGTTAACGTGCATGTAAATGGGGATCAACTATTAAACGATAATTATACTTACAGTGGCTACTGTTTGTGACCATTCATTCATCCTTTGGCCAAGCACTGTACATGGACTCCCTCATTTGGACTCGGTAAAGTCTAAGAAGTTGGCCTCATTAATAACCTCACTTTATAGACTGGAATAGCGAGGTTCAGCACCTTTCCAAAGGCACACAGTCAGTACGTGCTGGAGGAGGGTTCAGAGTGGGCTCTGCTGGGCTCCAGAGCTCTGTGGTCTGGCCCGCTGTCCTGGTGGCCAACGGGCAGCCTTGCTCTTGGCGATTTGGATCCAGCCAGCAGAACCACATTGCAGGCCTCCTGCTAGGAATAGTTCAGTCCTCATGTAAAAATCGGGTAGCTTCTCCTTCCCCAGCTCTCCCTCTAAGAAATAAATCACCAAAGCTGATTGTCTCCTTGGGGCCTTTTCAAGTTATTCTATTCCTCCTCATTCTGGAAGGTGCCACGTCTTGTTCCCCTCGTGCAATCAAGAGGACCTTAAACTTTGGGATAAAATATGCTGGGCTTCAATGCTTAGCAACAACCTGGTCTAGAATTGTGTATGTGAAAATCATTGTGAGTCCAGATTTCCCTTTTAAATGTAGCCTGCTGTCCCAGCATAGCATCTAACGATTGCCTGGTCTCAGAAACCTGGAAGAGACCGGTGTCGACAATCTCTGCTGCTTCCAGATCCTCTCTCTAGTCACTGGTTGACGAACTCGTGTTTCCAGCCTCCTGGTCAAGTCCTCACAACTCTGAGGGTGGGAATTGGCCCTGCTTGGGGAGAGAGGACCCTTCTAGGGGAAGCAGTGAGTAGGAACGCGGATATTGTGCTGGGCCCTCTAGGTTGTGGGCAGCTTATTGGCAAGACTTGGCAGAAAGTCAGGGTTGGGTATATGCAGGGGTTCCCAAGTCTCTAAGATTCTTGGCTTATGGCTGGAGGGGTAGAACAGCTGCCATTACCTGGCCTTTCAAAATGTCAGCAGCGCTGTGCCTTGAGCCGCACAATTTACTCCAGTTGATTGAGAAGCTACCTCTGTGTCGTAGAGTTGTGTGCATGGAGGGAGAAAATCAGAGAAGCTGTGGGCGGGTCTGGCTCCCTTTGCTGGGTGAGGCGCCTCGAGTGCCCTGGGGACCATAACGGGTGCATTCACTCTGGGACTGTCGCAGCTCACTGCCTTGGCATTTGGGGGTGACTCTTGCTGCTTGCCTTCTCTCCTTAACCCCAGGGGGTCTTGTCTTATTGTGCTCCCCCTTGACTATTGATTACCTCTTACGAAGGGACTTCCCTTCACATTTAACTTGAAAATAGTATTTTCTCAATTTTATGGCTTCTGCCTTTCCCCCCTGCCCGTTGCTTCTCTCCCCATGTAGGAACTGCCTAAAGCATAAGCGGCTGTTTTCTGGGTAATTTTCCACAGTGCCTTTCGAACATTTAGCCGTAGCGGAGGGCTCTGGGAATGATTGCCCTCGCCTGAACCAGCCGTCCGTAGACACGACTACAATGGCAGCATGAAGATTGGCTGTTTAGGGACTTCAAAGCTTAGTAATTGCGGAGAGCAATTTGCTTTCTCTCCTCACTAGTGTCTGTCTAGAGACAATTGCAGAAACTTAGTTAGGGGCATCTGAGAAATCTTGTCCTTGGAGTTGGAGACAAAAAAGGAAAAGGCAGTGCAGTTTGTTTCCCTGGTTAACTCATTCCTGACAATTTAACGAAGTTTTTTGCCCAGAGAGATCTCAGGAGGACAATTATGAGTGTGTGTGTGTGTGTGTGTGCGTGTGCGCGCGTGTGCGTTTTCCAGCTGGGTAGGATGTGGGAGAAAGGAGGTCTCATGGGTCCTTAAGGACCCTTCCCCAGTGCTGTCCCTTCAGGGAAGTGTCTCCAAGTGCTCAGTCAGCAGCCGGCCTCTGCGTGGCCGGATTTGTCTCAGCTTGAGACAAGTGTGGACCAAAAAGTCTGAGCCCGGGAAGTGGAGTGCACGTCTCAGCTCACACGGGTGGTCTGGGGGCTGGGCCCCGGCTGTCTTTTGCCAAGGAACTCTGGGTAGAAAGAGTTGACGCCAGAACAGCTGTGCGGGGCCTTTGTAGGTCCCCCTTATGTATGGGTGGGGGAGGGGCAACGGTCAGGAGAACCGTGGCCGAGGAGCTCACAGGAGCACCTGAAAAGTCATCAGAAAGAGTCTCCTCCATTTTGCTTTCAGGTTAGAGAGCCCGTTTGGTTAAGGATGGAACCTAGACCGTTTAAACCTCGAGATGGTAGGGAAATTCTCCAGCTGCTCCTGGCTTCCTCTAATATACCCTGAGATCGGAATCACCAAGAGAGTCCACAAATGTCTGTTGAACCAGGTAGAATTTGTGTAAATGTTCCTTTAAAATACCGAGTTTTTAACATTATCGCCTTTTGTGACAGTGTGCGTGTACGGCCCACGAAGGCAAAAATATTGACTCTCTGGCCCTTTAGAGAACAGGTTTGCAGGACCCTCGTTGGGAGGGTGAGCCCCGCCTGGCACAGGTAGCAGCCCTACACCTCATATTTTCCTCTCCCCCATCTCCTGCCCGGTCTCTCCCCAGGTTCTCCCCTGCCTGGGCATTGGGTGCAGTCAGCTCCCATCGCCAAGATCAGCCACAGAGGCCAGAGCTGGCCTAAAATAAAGATGCGTTCACAATGGAAGTGTGTAGCCGTTTTGTGTTGTAGGTATTTTTTTCCCCGCCTTTAAATAAGAACTCACTGAGGACCACGTGTGCTTGGGGTTACCACAGGCGTGAGTAGCTTTCACCACTTCCTAATAAATAATCATGTTTAAGCTGAGGATTAGTGGAACATTTTTCTGACAGTTTTTAAACTGATTATTTATTTTCTGGGAGCAATATAACCCAGAATGGCGTGGTAACGAGCTGCCGCTGGTATTAACGGGGCCGTTCACGTTATGAGGAGGAAGATTTATGTTCCCAGGTACCTTTAAGTTGTGAAAGATTTAAGAATAATGGGGTCCTCTAAAGAGCAGAGAGACAGTGTTAATAAGCCCAAAAGGTCTGGGTTGCTGTGGTTGAGGATGCGGTCATAATTTATTAGATATTTTCTCTAATTCTACCATTCGGGCGTAATTGTTGTGTGGAAGAATGGAAGGATCAGCAGGAAGGCAAGCAATGACCCCTATCAGATTTGCATCTGGTTTTTAGTGGTGGACCCCCCGGTTGGTTGAGGTGTGTGTGCTCACATAGTGATTGCTTGGGCGCCTCCCGGGGCCTGCTGGGCTGTGGGTCAGGTCCAGGTTTACGCTGCAGCAGGGGGAAGGGGTGCAGTGGTCAGGGATGATTCGTGGATCACGCTGCAAACCCCTGCACTTAGCCGGGTGGTCTCCCTCCGAATGTGGACGGGCCCTGCCTGCACCTGCTCCAGGCTGTGCGTCTTGTCGACCAGACTCCTGTTTGCTCCTCTCTCCTCCAGCTTCACCCAGCAACCACAAAGAGGTCTGCTGTAATAGCATGTCCTCCCCCCCCAATCCAAGGTGTCTCCTGGGATTTCAGTTCTTCTCCCTTCTCTTCCCACCCTCTGGCTTCACCCAGATCTTAGCCCTAGAGGCTCAGCTTCCCCGGGCTTTGTTAAGGGTAGGCCTTTGCTTTCAAAAGAACCCAGAGAAGCCGTCCTTTTTTGACGTATCAGCTCTCATTGAACGAGTAGCTATTCAGAGTCCCCGCTAGTTGGTGAGGATTGAGCTGGGGCCCGCAGAGTCCCCCCTTGGGGAACTGATGGTCTAGAACTTGAGGAGATACCCCGCCGTCTTGGGCGCTGGCTGATCATGGCGCGTGGGAAGATGGCACGGCTCTGCAGTTGGACAGCTGGATTTGGTACCCTGATGTGTGACCTCAAACGAGTTAGTTAACCTTGGAGCCTCAACTGTGAAAGGTAGCTGACCTCTCCATCCTTGCAGAGTCCTTGCGAGAACACAGGCTTGAGTTGCTGTTTTCTTGAAACTGCTCCGCCCCCCTGAAAATGGCAGGACAGCAGCACCTCCGTAGACCCCGGGTCCTTGTTCTACTACCCGGTGGGTGTGTTGTGGATCTGTAGCGGAAAATATTCTCACGTTGCCGGTGGTCACTCTCCTGGTCACTGTATCTTTTCCCTTCGTGGCTCTTTGCAGACTCTTTGATTCTCTTCCCCTCTCCCGGCTCGTTCTCCATCCTCCTCACCCTTCTGCCCTTCCCTGGACCACCCTGACCAGGTACACCATAAATTCAGGGTGCAGCCAAGGCCCTCTCCCCAGTTACTCCTCTCCTTTCTTCTGTCAGCTGCTCTGGCAGGATTTTTCCACCTTAGGCTTGGAGCCTTCATTGACTCTGAATGGCCTGCGAACTGTCACAGTCCTCTTGACCTGGCTCTGAAGAAGGGTCCAGGAGCAAGTTTTGATGAGCGAGCACAGGGCAGGAGCCCAGGAGGGCACAGAAACCCAGCTGGGAGGTGGAGGCGGGAAGGGCAGAAGCCTTGCCTCAATCAAAGCCACCCATGTTTAGGGAGCTCCGCCCCCAAGGAAAGCAGGAGTGAACCTAACTTTCGTGTTGCCGTTAGATTCTGAAATCTCTGTTCTGCAGGTTCTGCATTTATCCAGAGCATGAATGTTATAAGGACCTCACATTTCCTAGTCACTTCTTGGCGCTTTTCAGGGCAGGTCTAGGCACATGGAAAACCCTGGAATTTCAGAGACCCCCATCATAAAGGAGGTAGATTTAGCACAGCATTGCCTGGCTCCCTCCTTCGGTGCTTGGTCTGGCACTTGGCGCTGCTAAGTCAAAAGTGGGCTATGTCACAGCCCCCGAGGAGGCTCCATCCCTACCGGATGTGGGCCGGGAGGATTGAGCTAGAGATTTCCTCTGGCCCAGACTCTGTTGGGAGCCCCTGTGAGCTGAGGACGGCACCTTTAGCAGCTGACTTAGACCCTGGCGGCTCTCCCCCGGGCAGACAGGTCTGTGTGTATTATCACCTTATTAGGAAGGCATCGCTTCCTTCCTGCCGAGTCTGTTCCCACCGATAGCGGGAGTGTGGGTCCCATCAGGAGCTAATGTAGACGTTTCCAGGCAGGACGCCTGCAGAAGGCTGGATGGACTGCAGCGGCAGCCGACAGATAATGAGAAATCCATCACACGTGTGGGCTTGCTTGCAGCTCTGGATCACATGCAGTAAGCTGTGAGTAATGTGATTACTTAAGTGGCATTTTATTTACACTTCCACGCAGAGCGGCGGCGGCTGCTTTTCCAAAGCCGCCATACCCAGATTTCATTTCTTAAACCATCTCCTCAGAGTCGGGATGGCAGGATCAGAAATAGACTGATCCAGAGGGCGCTGGCAGTCTGATTTTAAAAACGCTGTTATCCGCTCAGAGTGCAGGACACACGGAGGTCAATTAAAAAATAGAGTTACCAGTTTTGAGTGCGTGCCACGTGCCAGGCATTTTGCATAGACGTCTCAAATAACCCTTGGAGTCATCCCTGTAGAGGAGGCACCGTGGCCCTCATTGTATCGGCGAGGAACCCAGTTTGCGGAGGTTGAGTCACTTGCCCAGAATTGCTTAGGCAGTGGCAGCGGAGACGTTAAGAGAAGGTACCACCGAAGAGCCTGCCATAGGCCTTTGTGCTCTTGTATGTTTCCGATCGGGAAGCAGAGCCATTGATGTCAGCTCCAAGCTGGGTTAAGAGCTGAATTCTGTGAAAAGAGAGATGTGGGAAAGGAGCCACGAGGCTTTGATGGGCAACACCAAAATAACCCACATGCGGTATTGTTCCCAAATAATTCCAGCGGGTGGCCCTGACAAGGTGCCTCCGGTTCTCACTGGGGTTTGTGTGTCCTGCTGGTAAATCAGATGAGGGGTCTGAGCCTCGGATGCCTTATTAAATCGAGCCACAATTTGGGTGAGTTGCTGGAGCTGTCACCGCCTCGTGGGTAAATGTGTGATTTCTGCCACGAGCGCTGGGCCTTTCTGTGTGTTTCTGCCCGGGGCTGTGGGCCGCACGCTGGTGAGTGAGCTGAGGGTCACCCCCTGTTAGTCCTAGGTCTTTCATTCCCCGATGGGGTAGCCCCGGTGCCAGGACAGAGGAGCAGGTGGTTGGCGACCCAATGTGCCAGCCTGCAAACAGGCTCGTCATAAGGGTTTGTGGTTCCATTCAGCTGCCTGGCAATGCCCTAAGTCATTGTCCTTGGTCACGGCAGCCCAGGAAGCTCTTCAATGGTCCTTCCTCTGTCTGGGGCATGGGTACATTTCTCAGCCTAAGCTGTGGATTTTATGCTGCAGATTATGCTGCAGGTGTCAGTGCTGTGTGAATTCAGTCTAGACGATTGTACCTCTGTGCCCTCGAGTTGCCCCATCCATAATGTTCCAGCGATGCTGGCCTCATTTTCCCCATCCCGCAGAACTCTCAATGAATGAATGAGTGAACAGATCAGTGATTGGCAACACACAAACACATGAAGTCATTCCCGTCATATTTTTTTAATGGAAAAATAATAAAGTAGAAGTAGCTTCATATTCCCCCAACCATCGATAACCATTTTGATTCTTCTATAGTCCTTTCCTGTGTGTTTTTTTTTTTTTTTTTCCCCTGCTTACTTTGGGTTGTGGACACTACTCGAGGATGTTGAGATACCTAGAAAATGCGACCATGCAGCTGACTGAATGAGAAAGCGAATTTAATGAACAGGACCCCGCACCGCTCAGACGTAGCCATCTTGTCCTGTCACGGGCATGTCGGTGCTGTGGCTGTCCCTTCTTCTTGCCCAGGCCTCTGAGGAGCAGGGCTCTGGGCCCCAAGAGGGCGTGGTTATGGAGTGGATGAAGAAACTACCTTTACTTCTTCAGCGCTCTTGACTGCTTCTTGGTTTTCTATATTCTCCCCACGTCATCGTATGTGATTTCTTCCAGGCATCTCGCGCCCTCTCACGAGAAGGTAACTGAGCCAGAGAATTTGATCTTGGAATTTTTTTCCCTAGAGATGCCATCTCAGTCCCACCGGGCGTCATGTGGAAAAAAAAAAAAAGTCTAACTGGACTCTTTCTTGAATGCTCATAAGTTATTTCATAGAAAGATTTTAAAGAGCTAGGACATAATTACTGTGTGTGTTCCTATTAGGTCCTTCCATTTGGAAGCAAACAGAAAAATCAGAGCCAAGCAGCTGACTCCTTTGCTCTGTCTTCGATTCCTCTAGTACATTATAATCCTTGCTACCCTGTGAAAATTGCTCCTACTTTATTTATATAGAGCTTTCAGGCATAGCTGATTATTTGACATAGGTAGAGTCACTGAATGTTGTGGCCGGAAGAGCCTTGCATTATTATAAACATTCTCGTTATTCCCCCAAATAATAAGTGAAGAAAAGAGCGTAAAAAATTAAGGTGTTACGATGGCCTCTGCCAGCTAAGTGTTCCTCCATGAGAAATAAACGGTCTGTTGAATGTGTGTTTGGTTACCATATAAATGATCTCACTTTTTTTTTAATTTTTTTTTTTAAGATTTTATTTTATTTATTTGACGGAGAGAGATCACAAGTAGGCAGAGAGAGGGGGGAAGCAGGCTCCCCGCTGAGCAGAGAGCCCGATGCGGGGCTCAATCTCAGAACCCTGAGATCATGACCTGAGCTGAAGGCAGAGGCTTTAACCCACTGAGCCACCCAGGCGCCCCATGATCTCACTTTTTAAGAAGATTTTTATTAATTTATTTGAGAGAGAGTAGAGCAAGTGAGAGAGAAGCCGAGTGGTGGGGGGAGGGGCAAGGGGAGAGGGAGAAGCCGGCTCCCCACTGAGCCGGGAGCCCAACAGGGGACTTGATCCCAGGTCCCCGGAATCATGACCTGAGCCGAAGGCAGATGCTTAACCGACTGAGCCACCCAGGTGCCCCTAACTGATCTCACTTGATAATTTTGCCCTGGAGGGTTCTGGCTTTAAAGGATAGGTAGAAGAGCTAATGGTTCACCTCTCTCCCCATCCTTGTCCCCTGCAAACTAGAGTGGAACCTTTTAAAAGTTGAGTGAAAGTCTTAACGTGTATCACTGACTGAGGGTCGGGAGGGCGCACCTAGTTTCCAGAGCACAGTCACGGGGCACGGCCTTTGTTCTCAGGAAGCTCACCTCCAAAGGGAAAAGATGTAAAGCTGGCAGTAAGTCTCTGTGGGATGGAGAGAAGGGCAAGCATGCAGACAAGCTGGCTTCCGTTGGGGTCCGTGATGACCCTCACGTCCTTAGCAGGTGGCTGGCGACTCTCGGTTGATGAGGTTGAGAGGGCCTGGGCATGAGCTGGTTCTCGGCCCTGGGGTCGCATGCCCACAGGTCAGCATGGCTCTTCTAGACATGGTGTCATGGCTCAGCCTTCCAGCTAGAGTGGGCAGGCTGCCCTGGTGCCGGCGAGCAGCCACAGCAGCCGCGGAGCTTCCTAGTCCCAGAGGAAGGGACAGACGGAGCAGTGCGATGATGGCGGTCTGGGGATACTCTGAGCAAAGCTGGCTCATGTCTCTGGTGTCTCGTCTCTGTGGCTTCACCTGGGTTCAGTCTTTATTGCCTTTTGCTTGAGCTGATGGCCGTTGCCGTGAAGACTCGTGTTCCTTGCCTGCCGCGCCTGCTGGTTCCCTTGCCTGCAGTGCCCCTTCCATCCCAGTGTGCGTTCTTTGCCTGGAACCTGGCTCGCCTGTCCAGACCCAGCTTGAGACCCACTGCCTCAGTAGGGTCTGTTCTGGTTTCCGGGAATAACGAGTGGCTTCCTCTTCTGTATTCCTGTAGCTTTTACGATGATAATTATTATTATCGAAATCACCACACTACCAGGTAAGGCTTGGCTTCATCTGCTTGCGTCGCTGCGTGTTTCCCCCCTGGTTGGACTGTGGGCGTCCTGAGGGCAAGCACTGGCTATTGCTCATACCTGTTTTCTAGCACAGGGGCAGGTAGGTAGCAAACGTTGCATGAATGATAACGGTGAACATGCAGAATGAACTTCTTCACTGCTGTCCTTGGTCTGACATGGGCTCCCTCTCTTTTGTCCCCACCAGAGTGAGGCCAGCACGCTTTAGAAAACACCAGTTTGATGGGGGTCCCTCTCTAAGTGCGCCCTCTAGTGGCTCCTCAGTGCCTTGACGTCTGCTTCTCTGATCAGGCCTTGAGGCCCTCGAGCCTCTTGCCCCATTTCACTCTGTCTCTGTGGGTGCTCCAGGCCCTAAACGGGCATGGCCAGATGGTAGCAGTTTCCCTGGAGAGGAATCAGACTGACCCATGTTCATGGAATAGACCTCCACGTGGATCCCACAAAAGAGGGGGCTGGACCCGTTAGGGGACTCGGCACGCATTGCCCTTGGTATGAGGACAGCTCTCTTGCAGCTGCTCTGGGCTCTCCATCCTGTCCCCTGCCATCAGGACATCATCTCTGGGACCAAGAGGTCCAGTGAGCATCTTCCCAAGTGGGGAGCCTGGCTGCGGTGCCTGGTGGTCCTCTGAGTCTCCCGATCTACCAGGCATCTTTTCGGTAGTGCTGGGCGTGAGAGCCTGTGTTCCACCCACCACAGAGCTGTGGCAGTGCTGGTTGAGTGAGAAGAAAGGGAGCCTGTCTCCGAAACCAAGTGATCATTGAGCCCAGCAGCTGTTGGCAGCGTGGGTGCTATGGGAGTCCTCACTTTCAGAGGGTTGTTCTGGTTTTAGCAATGGCTGTAACCTCAGCGAGGGCCCCAGCCCTTCTCCATGGAAGCCTTGTTGGCGATTGTCGAGGCAAACTGTGGCTCAGGAGTGTGGATCAGGTTTTGACAGGCTTGCCTGCTCTGATTACCACTTACCATGGGGAAATGTCAATTTAGAAGTTGTGAATATCGGATGAGCGCTCAAGTGGACTAAAGACATTGACCAGATACATTTCTGGGTTTTTTTTTTTTTTTTTTTTTTTTTTTTTTGCTGGGGAGTATCTGCTGTGTAAGTGGTCCAAGGGCCGGAGCCTCGGGATGCAGAGGAGGGTCGGCGGGCGGCTGCTAGGACCTTTGGGGACACAGTGAAGGGAGTCTTTATTGCTACGCCTCCCAGATGTTCCCTTGAAAAGAAGAGGCTGAATGGCAGGACTGGGAGGAACTGTAGCAGGCCTAGCTGTGCAGCTAATGAAAATTTCATGCAAAGTCTGTAGCCATAGCTTCCCAGAGAGATGGCTGGTGCCAAAGCCGCCACCTCGTCCATGCTGCGCCTTGATGTTGCATTGGACACTTCGCTTTGAACTGGGCCCCAGGGAGTTCTGGTGGCAGACAGGTGTGAGTGCTCAGTCCAGAGCACGCAAAGAGGACTTCTGAGGCTGCTTTGTCAGGGCTGCTGGCCATGGTTCTGAAACCCTGGCTGCCATCTTGGGTAGGGGTGGATCAGGGAGTGAGGGTGTCCTCCCTGCTTTCTTGGAGCCAGGTGCATGACAGGTGGGCTTGTAGTCCGATCTCACAAAGGCCATGTGGGGCAGGTGTTTACACCCCCATTTCTCAGATGGGAGAGCTGAGGCTTCAGACACACATGGGTCATGGCAGCAGTAGAGAGATGTCTTGGGAGACCTGTGGTCTATGTGCCTTCTCCCATCTCTTGGTTTCTCTTGGTGGTGTCTTCCCAGGGTGGCCAGCCCCATGTCCTCTCCCTGGGGTCTCCAACCTGCACGGACCTCGTGCCCCTCCCTTCATAGGGGGCCATTGAAATGGTGTCATGTGATGGTTGGAGCATGATTTTCAGAGTCAGGCAAAAGTGAGTTCAAATCCTCTTCTGCTTCTTACTCGGTATGTGATCTTGTGTAGTCACTTGCTCTCTCTGAGCTTCCATCTCCCCAGCTACGTCACAGCGGTCCTGATGGTGCCTGTCTCAGTGGGCTATTGTAAGGGTTCATCGGAATAAAACAAAGGGCTTAGCACACTGCCTGGCACATCGTGGCCATTCACACATGGTAGCTGCTATTATTAGTACATGATTACTATTAATACTCTTACTTTGATTTTTTGGATTTGATTTCAGCCGTCTCACATGAACTTTAATTTGCTGCAAAGCCTGACTTCCAGCACAGCTGTGGTGAGCCGAGTCGTGAAGGCTACTGGTTCCTTGGGGTGATTCAGGCATGAGTAGATGTAGGGTGAGGGTGTCGGGCAGAGCTCCACCCACAGGTCTCCTATAAAGCTTGGTCAACTTCCAAGACCTTTCAGCGTCACCCCGCTAGTCCCAGGTTTCCATCCCCCCGCCCCTTGAAATCACTGCCGGGACAGCTAAAGGAAGGGAGAGGGAGGAGTCCATCCTGAAGCCTGGGTTCTTGCCTGGGCAACTGGCGGACAGACGGGCTGTGTGTGGAGCTGGGGAAGCCATAAGGGGTTAGCCTGAGAATGGAAGAGATGACTCTAGAAGGTTCTGGAAGCTTTTGGTGGGCTGCCCCTTGTTTGCTATCCTTAATGGGCCTGACATTCCTGGGTCACCCTTCATTTCCTGGGATTGAGTTGACCTGTGGCTTCCTTTAGCCAATGAGGGCCAAACATTAGAATCATCTGGGGAACACAAATACAAAAAACAAAACAAAACAAAAAAAACCCCAAACACTATGGAGGCCACAGCCCAGACCAGTGAAGCAGCTTCTCCTGGCTGAGGCATCCGTGTTTGGAAAGCCCTCCAGTGACCCCAGAAATCAGCCAAGGATGACGATTGCTGCTTTCCCCAGGCCCCACTGTCAGGGCACCCCCTTGTAGGATGGGTGGGGAGGAAGGAGCAGATGGTAGTTAAGAGCTGTATCTTACACTCTAAAAGGTAGTGTCTGGATATTGATGGGGGTCGCCCGCCTAGGGGTGTGGCAGGAGTGGCCATCACAGAAAGAGGGCAGAATCTATTTAACTTGGAATCTGTGCCACTCGGACAAGGCTGGGCCTCATGCCAGCGTAAGTGGGATGTTGTTTGAAGTGAAGGCTCATATGCTACAATGTTATAGGCGCCTTGGTTGGTGTATCAACAGACAGACCCTTTCCGAGTTTCTGCATTGGTTTTCTCCATGGAGTGATGTCACCGAAATTTTGCCTGTTCATGGAATGCCCAATTCCCTTACCAGGTTATAGTTACTCGTGATTGAACTTTAATTTAGTTATGCGTAATACTTAATAATGATTTAAAACTTTCCGGTTGCACAAAACAGCTCTCTGGTGTATCTTTTTTTTTTTTTTTTTTTTTTAAAGACAGGGTCACTGAATCTTAGAGAATCTAAGCCTGACCTTTAAACACAGACATGCCTGGAACTCAAGTTTTCACATTTCACTGAATTTGTATTTTTCTCAGCCACTCTTCATACGTGACAGTAATAAAATCACACGCATTTAAAGTATTTCATGATTACTGTTCCCGGGTATGCTTCGTCTCCCCGCACTTGGGTCTCATCGGTAAGATTCAAATGCACAAGAAGTCACATTATGGAAACTTTAAGCATATTACAGTTAATTCTTAAACAACATGGGTTTGAACTGTGTGAATCCATTTGTGCCTGGCCTTTTTTTTTTTCTTTCGATAAAGAACAGCCCTATAAATGTATCTTCTCAAGATTTTCTTCCCATTTTTTTCTCGAGCTAGCTTCATTGGAAGAATAGTATCTTATACGTGTAACATACGGAATATGCGTTAACGGAATATACGGAATATGCGTTTATGAATCCAGTAAGGCTTCTGATCAGTAGTAGGCTATTAGCAGTTAGGTTTTGGGGAGTCAGATTTTCAACTGCATTGGGGTTTGGCTCCCCTCACCCCCGGAGCTGTTCAAGGGTATTTGACTGTATTTCCACAAAAGCTGTTCAAGGGTATTTGACTGTATTTCCACAAAAGCCCATTTCTCTCCATGTTCCTGGGACATCTCAGTACTACAGACCTCTGGCGGTGGACATCAACGTGTACATCTTTTATTTATTGAGTAATTGTCTGTGTCTGACAATATCCCAGGTACTTGGCCATGTTAACACGCGTCACTGCGTCCCGTCCTTTAAGGTGGGTGCGGTGTCTTGTCCTGTAGCAAGATAAGAGAAAGATAAGGGGGGCTGAGTGGCTCGTACAAGGTCACGTAGCCAGTGAGTGCTGGAGGCAGAATTTAAACCTCTATCTGCTTCAGAGCCTGTCCTGCATATTCTTTCTCCCTGGCCTTTGCCTCCATAGTCTTGGCTGTTTCTCTCCTCCTGGCTATTCTGAAGGAGGCTCCTGGTTAGTAGAGGCATTTCGGTAATATGGCTAATAAGGTCAGGGAGATGGATGGCTTTGAGTCAGGGGAGACACCCCTTGTCTTGGTCAGAGTACACGTGGGGTCTCACGTACCCATTCCTATTCCCAGAACAATAACCCCGTGTAGAGCATATTTTTGGAAAGGAATCTCAGACTCAATTTTTCTCTCTGAGAAGAGAACAAGTGAGCAGGTCACTTCCCCCAACCTCAGCTTGGATGGACGGACTGGGAGACACGCAAAGTCTTGAAGAAGCAGGAACTCTCTGCGGTGATGGTAATCCTTTAATTGGCTGGGGGCACCATGACGATCTTACTCATTGTACTTATTTCGAAGACCCACATTCATGTCTGTCTCAGGTTTTAGACCCCTTCAAGCTATTTTGGAGCTACAAGGCAAAATGATTGCTTTGCAGAAATGTTAGAAGGTCTGTTACTCGTGGTCTCTGATGTCCTCTCTGGAGTTTTACTGAAATTGATCCTTTGGACCGATATCGCAGGAAATTATTCACTTAAAATTCTCATAGATAGTCATCATGACGGGGTGTTGAGATCTAATCATGATTTTGCTAGCTTTTCTACCGTAATGACGCAGTGCACACTCAGATCGCTCCCCACTTGTGCTATTCTACCCGATAATGTCTTTTCCCATGAACTTAACGAACGATGGAACTTTTCCAAGGGTATGATGGTCTGTGACTTGACGGAAAATATCTGCGTATGACCTTTCTAATGTTATGATGATATGAAAATTTGATGCAATTATCGAAAATGTTTACATTCCTTCCGATTGTTTGATGTGATTCTTTTATTTTTTTTTCTCATTCATAATGCTTTCGTACTCAGGAAGTTGAGGTAGGTTTTTGACTTTTCAACTGTATGTAGATATAGCCTCCCCATAGTTGCCAAATAAAATGTAAATTTCATTCTTAATCCTAAATCTCACTGGTAAATATATGTTTTAGTTCAGCGAACCAGCACGGCACACATTTATTTCTCATTGGTTTATCCGGGGGATGCAATTCATCAAACGCGTATAAACAGTCCATTTGCTGCTTTATCTTTTCTCATTAGTTATAGTACAAGTATGATTGTCAGTTATTATCTGTGTTTTACTGGTGTGTTATTTATTGAAAGAGCAGAGCAACTGACATGGTTATTTTCTAAATCATTTTGTCTAGGGCCTATAGGACTTTACACCAAATGTCAGACCAATTTATCAAAGAATCGCTCTATTCAGGAAGAAAGTGATTTAGAGTGTCTCTATAAACATATACCCACCTGTATTTACACGCTCACCAGTTACAGTCGGGGGAATTTTGCAGGAATACAAAGATGTTAAAGCTGAAACACCTTACTTCTATTTTATACAGTTTGGGTAGGATTTATTGGGTGCTTTTGAGTGATGCCTTGGGGAATATGCAGGTGAGTAAGATCTTCCTTCCCTGCTCAGAGGTAGCTGAGGCTCAGGTGTGTGGGAGTGATGTATTTGCATGGAATGGCATTCATGCACACGGATCCCAGTCACTGGTGTACACAGTTCTCAAGAGTGGGGTCTGTGGAGGGAAGCCTGGTGGGGCCTCGAGTCACTGCCCAAGCCGGGCCACTTGTGCGAGCTGCTTCCTTCCGAAGGATTGGATTCCCACTGGGTGGGGCTCTTCGCCTAGGATGGGCAGGATGCGCGGAGTGGGCCTGATGGAGAGGAGAGGGGCAGCATGTTGCTTGCCCAGAGATAGAACCCCACCAGCTCAGTGATAAGGTGCTTGAATGGGAAGCCAGCTCCTTTCCCAGTAAGTAAATGGAATGTTTGGTACCTCCCAGTGGCTGGACTAGAAGACATTTCCATTGCACACCAATTACAATTCCAGTCAAATGTTGAATTATACAGCCGATGCACTTAAATAACGTCATCTGGAAATCTCACTTTTCCTGCGACTTCTGTTACATTTCAGAGACACTCTTTCCACCTGCCAACCAGCCCTTCTTCCTATTCTCTCCAGTCAAGTAGTGTGAAAATTAACTGAACTACTTTGCACTGAATCCTTCTTAGAGCGGTTTGCTTACGGTCCCTTAATGGATCTCATTGTAAAGGTGTTGGGTTCTGTAAAGGGGGATGTCCCCTACCCAGGATCTGCAAACCCGACCTGACTCTGCCTGACCACGAAAAGCAGCGCTTTTCCCCTTGGCATTTACCTGCCAAGGGCCCACAGATGACCCCACGGAGGCTGTCTGCCTTCGCCTCACCTTCCTTCCTTCTGTTGGTGTCCCTGTGGCTCACTCCTGCTTGAGACAAGTGAGGCTCCCATTTATTTTCTGGGCTGGGAATCTGTATGATCTCAGGGAATCTCCAGATGAAACTGCAGCTTCAAATTCAGCTTCACTGAAATATGTATGAAGCAGAAGTGATCTTTTCCGTGAGAGCTAAGGGTCTTTGATCTGTAATATCTGGAGCCGTAAGGTAGCTAATGAATTCTATCATCATGTTCGGAGGTGAAAGGGAGGCATTTGGGTTTCAAAACCGGTGTCCATTTCGTTTTGCCTCCCCATCGCCTCCTCACAGTCTGTTTTGACATTCCGTGGGAAGCACCTCTGGAAAAGCAGATCTCTAGGGAACATTTGAGCTAAATTGCATCCCCCATTTTGGGGCTCTGGGGCAATGCAAGAAAAATTCAGGTGCCCGTTCAAAATGGGATGGAACCAGAGATTTTTCCAATTGGTTATGATCATCCATGATGAGACTTAATCACTCAAATTATAGCAGATATATATGTGTGTGTGTGTATATATATATATATATATATATATATATATATGCATCATTTCATGTTAGGGAGTCTTAAAGACTTTATCGGAAGATGAATTACAGAACAGAATAATTGTATACTGATTGTGTAATAATATACAGTAGTGTTCTGTATATATATTTTGAATGGACTTCCTTCCCCATGAATGTTTATCAAAACAGTATCTCTAAAGTGGTCAAAAACCCAGAGTTAAATTTCTCAGCACTGGTCACTGGCTGACAGTACTTTAAAAGGATTTTCCTTTTTTCTGGGTTAGTAGGATACTTAACTAGTGAAATCATTGGAGAAATATGTCCTTTTCTGTATTGATCAGCTGCAGAGGATTAAAATAATTGGGGCTGTAATCTTTCCAGGGCTCTGATTCTGTCTCTACCACCAGGACCACACCCCCTTCTTTCTCATTCTACATGGGTCATGATGTGTCACTTTCTTTTTTTTTTTTTTTTTAATTTATTTATTTGACAGAGAGAGAGATCACAAGTAGGCAGAGAGGCAGGCAGAGAGAGATGGGGGGAAGCAGGCTCCCCGCTGAGCAGAGAGCCCAATGCGGGACTCGATCCCAGGACCCTGGGATCATGACCTGAGCTGAAGACAGAGGCTTTAACCCACTGAGCCACCCAGGCGCCCCAAGATGTGTCACTTTCTTACCGTGATTTTTTTTTATGCTGACTTTTCATGCTTTCTTATGATGGCTTTATCCTGCCTTGAGATAGTTCATGATTTTGGACATAAGTCAGTGGGCTCGAGTTTGAGACTGCTTCAGTTTCTAGGTTCTTCCAGATTTTCACAGTCCCTAAAGAGTTGGGTAATTTTCATGTATGAAGTGGGGTAGTAAAATGGAATCAGCCTTTTCTCCTCGGGTTAGACTTTGGAGGAAGACTGTTCTCAGGCCTGCCCAGTAGAGGCCTGACATTATTTTATGCAGTGGATTCCATGAAATATACATGTGTAGTAACACTGCCATCTTTCATTCCTTAGCCTGTATAATGCACCACGTTACTGAATTTAATAAATGCCTGTATTTAGATAAGCATCTTTCTGTTGAGGTCTTAAAAATTAGCTCTTGCTGGGGTCCTTGCAAGTCATTTTTAAAAGCCTAATCACTAGATGATAAAATGACCAGTGAAGAGGCCGTCTTCATTGCATACACCTCTCCTTGCACGTTGGATGGGACTCCTCTGTTGTGCCTTCCGCCACAGGCTGAACGCCAGCAGGTCACCACATTCTTGGGCCAGAAAGGAGATGAGAGGCCAGGGCCCTTCAGGTCCTGCACTGTGCGAGTATCTGGAAGGGATTCTGGGGTCCGTGCAGCAGGAACACACTTGAGTGCAGTACAGAATTGGGGTGGGATGGGGACAGGCACAGTACTTGCCAGCGTGGGAGTTGTAGCTCAAGAAAATTGGCACCACTGTCCACAGCACAGGAAGTCCTGGGTCTGTTTTAGGACAACAGAGAGAGGATGTAGCTCTCTCAATTTAGATAGAAAATAAGAGACAAGTTGGGGAGGTAGCTCTCCTCCTCACCCCCACCTCCAGTCTTGGGCCCTGGAGAAGTGACCAGCTCTGGTATTGATGGAGTGTTGGTTCAGTGCCCCCAGACAGTTGTCCTTCTCTGCCTTGAGCATCCCGATATGGGGACTTCTGATAGGAGCACGTGGTCAGGAGGTGCGGCTCTAGAAGAGGCAGTCTTCTGTCTGTGGCTTTTTTCACTTGAGTGAAGATGCTGCCTCCCTGGGCATTCCCTCACATGTGGAGGGGATGGATGGAGACAGCGTCTGGCTGCTTGGACTTGCCCTTTGTGCAGTCTAGTCGGACCCAGTGGGTACGGTGTGGCAGGGTACTCTTTGTGCTCGGACATCTCAGCCTCCACTTGGCTGCAGCTGTGCCCCCTCCCCTGGGCTCCCCGACCATCCCCCAGGTGGGCCCTGGTTCTAGCGTACTTCCTGCATGTTCATGATCTTGGCCTCCAATAGGGGTTTCTCTTAGCTCTAGCCAAAGAATGGCCCTCAAGGTTTTACCTGCTCCTGGCTCATTGGTTTTTGCTTAGGCCATCCACTTTGCTAAAGCTGAGCAAAAAGCATTAATATGCGAGGAATCGTTCTCCTTCTGGACTTGGCCTTACTGGGCCGGGGGCTGCTTGAAGGACCCACTTTGCATAATGAGCGTTCACTCAAGGTGCACTTTCACATCTTGGCAGCAATTAGGCCGTATTATTACCTTTGCAATCAGCTTAAAATATTCTAGTGCAGATACCTGCTTTTATGACTGAAAGGCTTTGTATTTGAAATTGGGATTTTTTTTTCCCCCAAGAAATTTGTAAAAATGGCCATTGTGGTTAACCTGGAAAAGTGACAGGGGGCCCAGAAGTGTGCTTCGCATGCCGGCCAGGTTACAAAGTCGGTGGAAATCCTTAGGGAATATTCACTTCTTGAGACTTGCTCAAACCTTTCCTTGACATCAAAGGGAATGTGGCATGGGAAATTAAAGTGAAAGGACTTGTCTTTGGCTCCAGTCCTTCCCTGTCAGACACACATCCTAAGCTTCCAAGGACTTCCATGTAATCAGAACAGCATGTTCAAGTAGAAAATATTTCACAAGATTCCACATTGCCATTGGACAGGAAGCTGGCCTCTCTGCAAAGAGGGCATTGATGGACCACAGTTGGAAGGATTGATGATGTTTTTTTCTCCATTGATGAGGATGGGTTCTTCCTGGATTAATTCTTCTCATGTCCTCGTGAACAGAATGTGTGGGTAACACGCTTGTGTCTAGGGCTGAGAGCGCATTGGCCATCCAACTAAGAAACTGGGTGCTAAATTTTTCCCACCTAGTACCCAGCCCTTAACTTATACTCATTTAATACTAGCTATGGCGTCTCAGACCATGTAGTTCAAAAGATTAGGATTATGTTTAAAATCATAGGTGGACAGAGATATGGCAGACGGCTTGTTTGGAACTTTCTCCATGACATTTCATGGTGTGGCCCTTGGAGACTTCCTAACCAGATGGGTGAGGAGGTCATTTATGTCGTAACATTAAAGCCAGAGCAAAGTGGGTCAATTCCATGGAGTTAAAAATAATTTAATGCTGAATCCCCAGGATCCAGAGGAAACGGTTCATGTTTATTCATGCTCTGGAAAATGGAATCACTGCCCAAGAAGCAATATGTTGTGATTTTACTCCAAATCCAGTTTCCTAAAATCTATTTAAGGGCTTAGGTGAACTCAACAAGGATCTAATAAGGCCAGGTAATTGAACGACACAGAGGCTGATAAAATTCACAGGCGATCATGTCGGAGATAAACTGCAGCAGGAGGCAGCACGGCCGATAATTTAAACTAATTGTGCACTTTGATGTAAATTAACTTCTCAGGAAGAGAAATTGAGGCCTCGTTGTAGGCAGCTCTGTGAAATTGTCTGCAGCATGCAGAGCACCTGCCAAAAAGACTTCCAGCAAAATAGCACCAGCTACATGGAGGAGGAGATTAATAGGTGCACAAGCCCTAAAATGATACGGGGATGATAAACACAGGTGAAGCCTCTTCACCTGGCAGTCCCATTGCGGGGACAGTGGGTGTGCTCAGGCTGGTGGCTGAGTGCTCAGCTGGGGTGGGGGGGTGGAAGATAAAGAGAGCAGGCAGCAGTTAACAAGGAAAGGTTGTTAAAAGTGGAGAAGAAGTTAATGTAACCGTGAATAAGGGAGTGGCCTAGACCCTGGGAATTTCAAAGTAATGAAATGTCTAGCCTTAGAGCATAAATTGATACAAGCAGCAGGCAAGAAAGACACAGTTTTGAATTGACCAGCTTAGCCAGCCTTTGTTACTTTATTGTTACACACCTAGAGCCAATGGTAGGAAGCTCAGTGCATGCCCGTGGTTCATTCTAACCCTGGAAGGGCCAGTCTGTTTTTAACTTTACTGAGTGTTGGAAAACTGGAACTGCACACCACGAGTTCCGTGTCTCCACATGAAAGGCATGTTGACAGTTGGAATTATCAGCTGTTACAAACACAGAGGCTTAATCATAAGTGAGGGCAGCAAGGCATCACCTGCAGTATAATTGATAGCAAATCCACCTTGTACTTAGAAGGTGTCACGGTTTATCTGTCAAGCCAAGAAGAGCAGCGTTGTTTCAATATTAGGTTGAAATGTTTTTACTATTCCTGGTGTTTAATCCATACAGTTTGAAAAGACAAGAATTTGAAAAGTAAATTGATATTTTTGATTTTACATGCATGTCTGTTTGGGGAAAGATTTCGAAGCCGTGTGTGTTTTCCTTTGTGTTTTGGGAGGTGGGGAGAAAGGCAGGTTTTTATGCAGTTACATGAGATGCTTTCTGAAATCTGACCTTCGTTTTCTATTTTTTTTTTCCTTATATAGGATGATTATTTCAGAAACTGGAATCCCAACAAGCCCTTTGACCAAGGTAAAGGCTACATTATTTCTTGTTGTATATTCCATGGGAAATGCAGTCTCATTTTTCCTTCCTCACTTCCTCACACACTCAATTACTGCTCCTAAGAAGGCCACAGAGCTGTCTTATTTGACTGACTTGGGGGCCTGAAATGACTATGGTGATTGAAACTATTTTGTCAATTTGGTTATTTGTCTGAGATCACCTAAGAGATTCTGAAACATGTATTGAATTGACTACAATGATCGAATGTTCTTGTTTTGTTTGTTTGTTTGTTTAAACACCACCACTACAAAAGAGTAAAATGCTTATCACAGTAACCTGGTGAATTGGGTGGAATCCAGTGATTTCTTTCCTGGAAGGGTCGGCCTGGAAATGGTGTGTAATCGACATGGGCTATAAAAATGAAACTTTGTTTCTAGAAATGGGAGGCTTTCAAGGGGACTAATGTTTCATTTGTAAGTAACTTCTTCATGGTTTCTAAATAGAAGCTTGTTTCTGAGTCTGCTCACTGACCACTTGGGGGTAACCTTGGCCTTCAGAGGGCTCTTTGCACTCATACCAGCAAGCATGAAGCCCGGCTACTGATGGCCATTGTAAGTCACTCCCAGTGTACTCCTGTGAGTTATTTAGGACACACCGACGACCTGCCGTGAATCATGTCCCTTTCCCTATTGTTCCATGTGTGGCTTCTGTAGCCACAGAATCGGCTGCTGAGAATGATGCTAGGTTGTAGTTGAAGTATGTATATGCAATTAATACCAAAACATGGAGGGAAAAGATAACTGACCACATGTCAAAGGTTCACATTTGTGAGGATGAGCTTCAGTTCTGTGCCTTGAATGTTTGATGCGATCCTGATCGTTGCCCTGACGAAAAAAAAAAATCAAGAAAGGAATTGACATGTAACATGGTAGAAGGCGCCCCCTTCTCCTTTCTCACTTTAATGGGTCCCTCTGTCCCTGGGCTCTGGGGTTTTCTGTTGTTGTTGTTTTATTTTGTTTTTTAAAACAAAGTTGGTGTTAGAATTTCTCCATGTGCATTTTAGCTCATGCCTCGAAGTCGGGCCCCATTGTATTCATTCATTCATACATGCATCCATTCATTCTCAAACGTTGAATACCCACTGTGTACACAAGCACCAAGCCAGGTTCTGGGAACGAAACCAAAAAGCTGTGGTGCTCGCCCTGGGGGAGCTCAGAGCAGAGCGCGGGGAGGAAACCCGGTCAGCAGTTTCGGCGGGATGTGTTCAGGGCGGTAAGGCAGGTATGTGCAGGGTGAGTGTTGAATCTGTAGGTGGGGAACTTACCATGTGTTGCATGCGTCTTGGGGAGCAGGTCCTGGGAAAGCTTTCCTTTGGAGATCAGTCTGGGCTTACCCATATCTTAGCAGCCTCCATGAGCCTCTCTCCTTTGCAACTTTACCAATGACCAGGTCGTCATTATAAGCCACATTAAAGCATACGAAGATATTTCTAATTTAATTTAGGAATTTACCATTGAAAATGGTCAAAATTTCTCAACATTACTTTTGAAAGGATATACCTTCATTTCAGAAGAACTCTCAGATACAGAGCAATGCACTCTCTCTGTATGCCTCACAGATGAGCCCTTCCTTGAACATTCCTGCTAGGATTTTGCCTACGGAGGTCTCTCAACTGATAGTGGCAGTGGACTGATTGTTTCCAGCCCTGAACTGGAAATGGGTTCTTGTCCTTTGAGGATCAAGTATTCTCTAAATAACAGCCGGATTGACTGCCCCAAAACTTGCAAACAGATACTTAAATTTCACCAGGGGAAGACATTTTCATTTTCAGTAGTGTACGTTGGAAAAGATCAGTACTTGAAGGTGGGCTACATTTGCCACTTGGGGATGTATATAATCACTTGCCTTGATTCGGGGGTTAACACAGAAACTTTGAGCATCAAAAAGAGCATGATATTTAAATCTGCTGCACCAAGAAGTCCAAAGAAGGATTTTTCTCTCCTAGGAATGATGGCAAGCATATCCAGCAGATTCCCGCCCCTGCTCTCTCTTTCTCTAGCTCTGCAGGCATGAAAACTGGATCTGCTTAGATAAATCTTACTTTGATAAAACCTCATGACTTTATGGGGTATGATTGAGGACCTTAGCCGAGAAGCCCCACTTTGTAGCTCAGGTGTAGCTACTGTTGGCTATTTATATACAGAGCCATGGGGAGAGCAGGCAGAGCCGAGAATAGCCTTCACTTAAAATATCAGCCCCAGCAGATGTCATCAATTACATTGTGTGCTGCTCAATAAAAATGGGAGGTTACTATATCAGTGATGACACCCCTTGGTGAAATATAAACCGTAGGCATGGAAGATGTAGAGCATTTCATCTTCCAGATAATAGGAGAATTGCTGAACTCCAGTGAAAGTTGTCAGCTGCAGCGAGATGTCATTTCCCCTCCTAAGTTGAAAAGGAATCAAATATGGTTCCAGTGGTTTTGGGGTTGGGGAAGACTTGGAGTTGGGAGAAAGTGCACTTGTTGAAAAACGTCACAGGGTTTCACGTGACAATTACACAGGGGTTTCACAGTACAATTACACAGGTTTCACATGACAATTACATAGGGGCATGGCGGTGGACACGGCTTCCCGATGGCCGTGGGGGCGAGGTGGGCTAAAAATGCAGGGGCGAAGTGGGGAGGGAAGGTGGGCCGTGAGGGATTGTGGTAGAGAATAGCCAGGACGGTGGGTTTGAGGCAGCTTTTGAAGGATACTTCCTACCAATCAGTGAAGTTTGCACTTTGTTTTCTTGGCAGTGGGGAACCAGAGAAAGGTTTTCAGAGGAATGATGTGGCGAAGGCAGTATTTTAGAGGACTGAGTTTGGTGACTCAGCAGCTGTGATGAGGAGCCCAAGGCGCAGGTGCTAGATGACGTCCCTCCCACGGACTCCCATGTGACTTGTCCGCGGCCCCTTCCATTGCCTCGGAGCTTTTGGCTTTGGCTGTCGCAGGCGGTCAGGTTCCGCATTCAGCCCTGGAGCCTGGTCTCTGAAATGCCCCCGGAGCTCCGGCTTCTCTAGGTGTTGGTGAGAGTAGTTAGGGCACTCGTAGTATTTATGAAGCAGTTACTTAGCCCTAATTGTACTCTCTGCTTCGGGATATTTACCGAACTTGGAACAACAGGGCTTCATAGAGGGCACTTATCGTGTAATTGACTGGGAGGCAGTTAGAAGTAAAGTACCTCACTCGGTGGTCTCCTTCCAAGAGACTGAAAAAACGTCTTTAACTTGTTATCTTAAAGCGAATCATTAACGCTTCTGTCAGTGGAGTACAATAGCCATCAACTTCAGGGCTTGCGGAGAATTCTTTGTGAGATTTGGATAAGTAGTATATCCCTTTCTGCGTGTGATAATGATTTAATGCCAGATCGCCTCACAGAAGGGTCGGAGAGGAGTTCAGAACTGAAGGGAACGATGACTCACTCAGGTGAGACATTGCCTCTGTGAAGTCCACAAAGCCAGACGCCCTGAGGGGACAGCTGGGCAGGCTGCCCAGTCGGAGAGGGCACGGGCTGTCGTGCGTGGTTCCTGTCTCGCGTGGGCAGGAGTGGAGGCCCTGGGGTGGACCTCTGCAGGAGGCTGAGGCTCTAGGGCTGGGGCACGTTCCCACAGTTTTCGGGGCCTCTGTCACTCTGCCCTTCAAGCATATTCTGTAACCCGGCCCCGAGCAAACCTGGGCACACATCATGGGTGTGGAGCAGGTGTGAGCTTTCTGTTTCCAGAAGCAGTGTCTGGTCCAGCAAAGTGCTTCTCTAAGAAAACAGTCCTTGGTCCAGTAAGTTTGGGACCCACATAAACTCAGTGCTTCTCCTGGAGAATCACAGGGCTCATTAGCAATTGAAAAGCGCAGAAAAGTCTTTTGGTAAAGAAGAAATTTGGAAATTTAACTTGGCATTTTTCTCAATCTGCCTTTGACCACATGCTTTTATTTTTATTTTTTCACTCCACGCCTGTCAGGTACCCAGAGAAAGTAGTGTGTTCTGTGGGATGCGCTCTGGTAAGTGCGGTGTCCGAGGGGACTTAGGGTTTGCAGTCAGACTCTCCATGTTTGGAACTTGACTTTGCCAGCTCCTAGCTGAGCGGTTCTGGCAAGTTCCTTCACTTCTCTGCTTTGAAGCCTTCGAATCTGGCAACGGCACCAGCAACGGCAGTGGGAGGATGAAATGAGTTAATGTCTGGCATACACCAAGTGCTCCATAAGTGCTCCTTCAGCAAGTAATTGATCTTTTTCATTCCCTCTTCTTCCTGTTTACCTGTCTCTCCCCGTTGCTTCCTTCCTTTTCCACTCAGGTTTTATTTCTCTCTTCCTTTCTTCCCGTCCGGGGGCCTTCAGAGTTGCAATGCTCTGAAGCTCTCGGGGTAAGTTGGAGCTGGCCTGTTTTACACCGGGGAGGTGGGTCATCGCAGTGGTGCACCCCACATCCACATTTTTGGGGCTGAAGAGGTTCAGCCTCTTAATACCTTCCTTTCTTCCGCATATCTATCCATAAACAGTTATCAAATGCTCCATGTTCACTCGGCTGTGCTAGATCACAGGGACCCCAGTAAAAAAGGCCTCTCTGTGGGACACTCCCAATTATCCATCAGTCAGAAGCCATCCATTTAAGGTCTTAAGCACGGAGAGCGTGGACGTACTGGGAAGGGGGTTGCTGGGGGCTGGCAGCAAGAGCCAGGGCTGGTGGGGGTGGGTCGGGCGAGGAGTGTTGGTCTCGGAAACTGGGAAATCCATAAGATGTCAGGTGATAATACGAGTGACATAGGTCAGTGTGAGCTGAGGTGACATTTTCCGTTACAACTTGGCCTCACTCAGCCATTGCCTGTGGTGTGTGGATCAGGCTCCCTGTGCTCTAACTACCAGTCTTCCCTAGTAGCAGCCCCTTTCAGCGTGGTGATAAAGGTGCTGTCCCAAAGGTTCTCTCTTTCCTTAGAGTGGGGTGGCTGAGGAAGGTAATCCAAAGGGCTTGGAGTGGAAAGGAGGAGACAATTTATCGAACCACGGTGTTGTATTAAAAGACTGAAAGGTGTCGCTTTATGTCATAGGATAGAGGATGAACAAGAGACAAAGTGAGTTCTAGAAAGTCGTTTCAAAGTTTCTTGACCAGTCTTTTATGAAAAAGAAATTTGAAGCTTTCATCACAAAGTTTTTGCTGAATAAAAGGTGTTTTTCGTTGTTGTTGTTGTTGCATTGGGAGGTTGGGAAGGTCATTTATGTCTGTAATGAATACCTTACTTTTAGAGTACAATTCTGATTACTCAAAGGAGTCCTCAAGTGATGGGACATTAATTCATTGAGGTTCTTTCCTACAGCCATGGTCCACTCAGGAAAGAACCTACCGATTTATGTGGGTATGAAGTTCCGTTCGAGGAGACAAGCCTTTTGAGGACACATGGCTGAGGGGAGATTTATCATGAAACTTTTTGAAACAAGTGGGTTCCTTTAATGTGGAATAAATGAATGTTTTAGATAGAGGGTATAGCTGTTGGTTTTAAGGATAATGTTTTTCCTTCTCTGGTGAATACTAATCATTCTTCCCGAGCAGCCAGGCTGTGACTAAATCTCCAATGATGCTGGTGATCTTCAGAGCAGAATATGAACTTGTAGGAATTGATCTCCAGATAAAAATAAAGCTCAGAAAGTCAGGGGCCCTTTTCACTCATGCTGTTCACTTGAATTGAGGAAAAGAAGAAAACCCTTGCCCTTTGACTTCCCATCTATTATACCAAGATCCCAACAAGCTCCAGTTCTGACCAAAGCCTTGAACTGTTTTGAAGCGGAAATTCTAAGACTCAAAAGGAGAGAGTCCTTTCCATGTTGCAGCTGTGATTCTGGAACCGGAGCCCCATGGATTAGGGCGGCATCCACGTTTTGTCCCAGTTCTAAAAGGGGTTCCAGGGGGACAAGATGGCTTATTTATAAAATGATTCTTCAGAGGAGGATTTTTTTTTTCCTCTAGATTAATCTGAAATTTTACATGCTAGGGTTAAAAGAAATCTTCAGTCCCCACAGCTTTCCTCTTGATGTGGAATTTAACCTCACCCCAAAAAGAGCCTCTGATTTGCATTCATACGGCCTTGAACATCTCTCAGTGTTTAAGGATCTGTTCACCTTATCTGATCGCTGGAGCTGCTGATTTTCAGAGGCATCTGGCCTGGTTTATGGGAGGCATCTTAATAATTTCCCCCTGGTCCTCTCATGTCTTGGTCTGCTTGGTTTCTCCCTCTTACTTTTGCCTTTCGCGTGCCGTCGCCATGACACTTTCCCCTAAGTGACAGTCCCTCTCACCTCCTGTGAGCCCGTTTCCCACCCCAGACCTTCCCGCTCTGCCCCAGCCCCATTAGCTTCCCTCCTTTTGCTGTCCCTTCTTCTCTTTCCTCATTGTGGCAATAAAATAGTTAGTTGTGTGTGTGTGTTTTTTTTTTTTTTTTTTTTAATTTTCCAAGTATTGATTTTTAAATTTTCGAGGTCAGTTCTGCCAGGGAAGAAACAACACTGGCGATTCGCATCTTGGTCTGCTCCCGCTTTTTACACAGCCTATCTGCTTTGAAGTTAGATCAAGTTAAAAGTCACAACTTTCATCTCTGGCTGCCTTGTACTGTTTGCTTATTTTAGAGAAATAAAACATCACATAAAAGATTGAAATCCAATGGGTGCCCCTTCTTGCTCCTTTTCCCTAAAGTGCCACATCATTAATGTACTTTTCTGTCCATGTTCTTATACTTTTAGGTCCTATGGGCATGTCTCCAAGCAAGATGTTACATTACACGTTGGGCCCTAGAAATAAATGTTTCCTTCTCTAACCTGTTCATTTCACTGAAAATTGTTTTTGAGGGTCTTTGGTGTGGTGGTCGTAGATCTAGTTAATGCCTTTCTAGTGTTCTATTGCATTATACTAATATGCTACCATTTATCCGTTATTCTCCCTTCGGCAGACATTTATGTTGACTCTATTTGTTTTGCTAGCCAGGCTGCTTTTTCTGAGCATTTTTAACCCACACCGACTGATTCTGCCCTGAAGGCACTTGGCCCGGAGAGCCTGGTATCCCAGGAAGGGGCCGAGATGGCTCATGACTCTGCCACCATTTCAATGTGTTAAATTCACGCAAATCACATGGCCTTTCCGGACGTCACTTAGCCTATTTGTGAACTAAAAAGGGGCTTCCCGAGGTCCTTTCCATCCTCGATAGTTAAGCTATCATGGTTTCAGGCAGCATCGAGTCTGTATGTTTTCCTCTTAAAAGAAGGAAAAGTGAAAAATCTGAGCCTGATGCTCGAGTTTTGGAGGTTACAGTTGAGCCAATGAGGTATGAATATAGCTGCAATAAAACTGGGGGAATGAAATGGGCCTTTAAACCATCGGGGGTGGGGAGGGAGGCTCAGAATAAAAAGTAAGAGAGGCCCAAGTGGGAGGTACCTGGGGGGACTCTTGGGGGCACTGCCAGGGGTGGAGGGAAGAGCAGGGTCTCAAGGGCTCCAGCTGCCGTCTTAGTCCCCCATTAGCTTGCTGCACACACCGGAGTAACTCACTTAGCCTTCGTCTTCTCATCTGGGGCTGGCAACACCTGTCTCGGGGGCATTCGTGGAGACTCAATGACATCATGCTGCAGAGGGCCCCACTGTATGGCTTGTGCCCACTTAACCTCACTTTGTTGCCAGCCGAATACCGTCAGCTCTGACTGTGCGGGCCCCACGTCCTCGAGGGGGTGCCGATGGCTCTGTCGGTGTCGTGTGCTGGCCTCCCCCTGGCTTCGCTAGGAGCTCCCGCCACCCTGTGCCTCCAGAACCAAGCCATTCTGGGTGGAATAATAGAGAATCAGGAAGGGTAGTAAAATTCCCCTTGCAATTATGGGGCTCTATGGCTTTCTGTTACTGTGTTTAAGAGGTTCCTTCAGCACGGACAAATCCATTTTAAAGACATGTTTATTACCTTTTCCCAAACTCATAAAGTGTAGTGTTAGTTTTATAAAAACGGGGGGGGGGGTGGTGGTGGGGAATCCTTCCTGCTATATTCCACCTGCTAGAACAACGGCCCCTGAATTAATTATATGGTATTTGTGGAGTCCTAATGAAACAGCCCTGGTTTGGGGAAATTCTCAACAGGGAAAAAAAGTCAGCTGAATTTTAAAATTAATCAATAATGCTATTTAAATTTTCCTCATTGGAGACCGTAGAGTGGATTAGAGCATTTTCACAGCCGGGAGGCAGTTGCTGGGAGGGACTCTGCCAGCATCACCTGTGTTCCCACAGGTCCTGTGCCTGAGGTGGAGACTTTCCTTTTGTTGAGGTCTTCAGTTGTGTTACGTGGCAGTTTGCTGCTGGAGGCCTGTCTGATGTCCGTTCGGCCCTAATTGCCATGCAGGGTGAGAGGCAGTGTGGTATATCAGAAAGGTTCTCGGTTCTCAGTCTCAGTGATGGGGTTTGATTCCCAGCTTTGGCCGTCAGAAAGCTGTGTGTGCTGAGGCAAGTGCTTAGCTTCTCTGAGCCTGTTTCCTCCTCCTCTATAAAATAGAAATTGACATTTCTTGCACCTATGATCTGTCAGACTCCTGATGTAGGGCCCGACCCGGTCTTCATAAAAGGATCACGATAAAGGTGATAAAGGCAACAAAGCTTTGGTAAAAGATGAAGGGACAGTGTTTTGTCCTGGATTCTCAGATTTGGAAGGTTCTTTGAGGTTTTTGCCATGCCCGCTTACCTGATCCAGCAAACTAGCTAATGGGTCAGGGAATTATCGAGTCAAGTGCTTAACCGATGACCAACCCGGTAGGTGCTTGGTGGTTCTACACGGGAACCATGAGGAGGAATGTCATGGAGGCCTTCGTCAGGGCATTTGGCATCTGTGTAGTAAAGAGTGGGATCTGTGGACAATAAAATACGCCCGAGGGTGTGTTTGAGGCATCCTGGATGCTCTGGGCCAGTCAGCAGCTGCGGGGTGAGCCTCAGAAAAGGGATCCAAGGAGCTGACACGGGGGCTTCTCAAGGATGAGGAGATATCTGGAGATAAGCTGGAGGGAGGGGGGCAGCATTTGATGGGAAGAAATGTTTCCTGAGAGCTGAGCCTTCAGTTGCTACCAAAGTGGAGTTTGATAGAATTGCTTCTTTGGAAAAACACATTTATTAAGAGAGATGGGGAAAGCATAAGCCGTTGCTTTCTCAGGCTGTTTCACTCTTTCCCCATTTGTGTCTCAAGCTCTGTCTGGCGGGTGCCCGGAAATACCCCCTGAGCAGAGATGGCGAACGGTGAGGTCTCCTGTGCAGGAACAGGGGGAGGATGGGGATCAGGACGAGCCAGCCCCAACTCTGTCTCCGGAGAGTGACTGTGACGCAGCCCCAGCCGAGGCTGGTCGCGAGGGTCTGGGATCCAGCAGTGACAGAATTTCTCATTTCTCAAGGGGAGCAGGAGATGAAGAAAAGTTTTGACATGTGCGTGGAACCCAGTTTCTCCAGTGTTTGCGAATAAATGGTTAAAAACAAACAAAAAAAAGCCTATGAGAGGGTAGGTGTGTCTCTGGACTCCTTGTCTGTGGCTTTTCTCAGAGAGGGAAGCCGGAGGCCTTGTGGTCAGACCTTGTCTTTGGCCAGTGGTGTGTATGCTCTGGAGGCTGGTGAGTCCTTGGGGGGTCCCCTCGCCCCGACCGGGAGGCAGTGTCTAGCAGAGCTGGGGACACATTGCCTGAGTGGAAGTCATCTGTGCGCAGGCTGCACTCGGACGCTGCGAGGCCTGAAGCGGAATGTAATGAGCAGGGGAGCCTGATGGAAACCCGAGCCCCAGGCAGAGTGCTGGGTTAGCACTGCTGCTTCTCTGTGGCCTCCCACACCACCTTGAGATGGATTGTTTTAATCTTGAGAAGAGGGACAGGGACACACACCCCTGCCCGCACGCAAGCACACTCACACTCAGGCAGTTCACTCGACCCAGGTGCCTCGGGGATTCGGAAGCACAAGCCACGCCCCAAAGAGCCCCAGCGAAGGCGTGTGAATCAGGAGGCATTTAATCGGGTGCTGAGTCTCCCTGCTGGGGGGGGGGGGTTGGGGCCGTGCCGGGGGCACCGGCAGCCTGGCCCGGAGGAGCCATCGGCGGGGGATGGGTATCACGTTGGGCAGCTGGCCCTATGTTGCTCCTGCTCTTTTTTTGGCCAAGAAGAATGACAGAAAGGGATAGAGAAGGTAGACATCATGAGAGGCGCTCACTGCCAAGGGGAGAAGACCCCGCTAAGGTAAGAGATGGTCCCCATGGGAGCCAGCGTGACATTCCAGCCCTGGTTTGGCCCCAGGTCAGTGCCGTCCACAAGCCCTAGCTCACATTTACTCCAGCCCCTTCTCCGCCTGCTAACGTCAAGACCGGGAGAGAAAGGCACTTGTTTTCTCACTATATTCACTTCAGGTCCACGAATGCTCACTTCCCTTAGAGAAATTGACTTGAAATGTCGCTCAGCAGCCCTCAAATCTGTAACCAAATGCATGCCAGCCTGACTTTTTTTTTTTTTTTTTTTTAACTATTTTCTCTCTCCCGTTCTCGAAAATGGAACATTTGGGACTATATTAAGTATCAGGTAAGAAATGAATAGATGGACAATATTTGGATATAAGGAAACATAAGTAAATTAAATAAACCTGCAGCAAGGGTAACTGCTCAGAACACGTGCGTCGTCGATTTCCGTGCATTTCTAGAGCTGACTCTAGAGCTTCCTAACAACCAAAGGAAGGAAGGAAACCCATCACCGTGTGTGCCCTTGCAGTGAAGGTTAAGACTGCTTTTCAGGAGGGAGATGAGGGGGTCCTGGTACTGAGGCTACAGTTGCCTTCCTCCACCTGAGTTCTCGAACAGGCAGCTCTCCGGGGGCTGTGCTCTTGACGGTGACTGACGGTAAATACCACAGCCAATGGTCTCTCCCGATACATGATGGCTGACGGCCAAAGTGCAATTCTAGAAGTTAATTCAATGATAAGCCAGACTAATACAGAGTACACAGTCTTCATAAGGCCTGGCTTGATACACAGATAAAATTGACAACATCCGGAAGAATGGATGCCCTCTGTCTCCATCAGGGAATACTCTGATCGGTTTGTTTCTGGTAACTGATTAGCATTGGAAGTGAGAGTCCTGGGCTTTTCCTGGCAGGGACGAGAAGTTCAGACGATCTCTGCTGCCAATTAGCAGAAGCAAATGGATCTCTTCTTATCAGCCAGGTGGCAGGTAGAGCCAGTGTCCTTGGTCAGAAATTCAGAATCCATGCCGGAATTTTGATGCCTAAATGTAGAGTCCCCTTCCTCTATGCTGAGACTGTAGATCAATGCAAACCACAGGCAAGTGGGTGATGATGAATGTCAGCTTTCTTCCCTGGACCCCACTGCAAGCCCAGGGGGTTGCAAAGGTATCATGTGGGAGCTCCACACAGGTGGAAACACTTTGTGTGCGCGTTCATCCCTCGTCAGATGTGTCCAGATGCTGATATGCTTAATGAAATTCACATTTTATTTGAAGATATTGCCAAATTCATGTTATATTTTGTAGCACATACTGAGCCACCTGCAGAGCTCTGAGGATGATGGCTACTTTTGGGGGGCGGAGAAAGGAAGGATGCAGTTTACGCGTATTTACAACTTGACCCTGAGTTGTCTTTTCCATTGGTGATTAGGCAGGACGAGAAATTCCCAGTGTGTGATGAGAATGTTACGCTGTCAGTGTAGGGATGAACACTCAAACTGAGGCACAGATTCGCTCATTCGGAAATGGTTTCAAGTGCTTCATATGTAGTTTTAAAAGTAGGGGTGGGGTGGCATAAGCCTTCGGGCGGGGGCAAGCCTCCATACAAGCCAGCGTAGTGGGTGGAATTTTGAACTCCTTCGGATGTAAGAGCTATACTCAGATGCTGGTTGGGTTCATGTAGAGAGGAAGCTGAAGATTGTTTGGCACCCAAGGACAGTCCCGGAAAAAGTGGGAGTTGCACAGTGATAGATTTCAGCTCACTCTAAGTACAGCCTTTTCATAGCTCAAGCTATAAGGCGAAGGGGTATCCTCCACAAGGGACGAGTCACTGTTGCTGGGATGTTTGCACCTAAGACTGGGCAGCCACGCTGTCGGTTTGCTGTTGGAGGACGAGGGACTTATCATGGGCATTCCTTTTGACTTTTAATTTACGTAGTTCTATGATAAGGCAGGTCTGTTGAGAGTTGATAATTTATTTTATAATAGAAATTACTCCCTGTAGGATTTCTTCAAACACTTTGCTTAACTGGTACCTCAAGGTAGATTCATTTTAACAAAGGGCGGTCTATGCAGCTTTACGAGAATGCCTAAGAAGTAAAAGGGTTTGGTTGTATACAGTTGAAGCCTCATTCTTTGCAAATACAAGGGACTGGAGTAAGAAAAATGGCAGGATTGTTCGGTGTTCCTTACAAAGGAAAGTGACCTATCCAGTCCAGTTTAGATCTTCGCTTCCATCCTTTTGAAATAATCCTATTTCTATGAATGGATTCTGGTGTTTTGGCAAAAATGGCAGGGGAATCTCCCGCCTTGGGGCCATGTTTTATTTTGCTAGAGCTGCAGACGCAGGCATAAATTTCCAAATGCATGGAAGTTGCTCAGTGTAAGACTGTCCTCCATGGAGAAAGAAAGAGTTTTGCTCTCTGTTCGGATGCTTGAGGGTAAGGGTAGTGCATGAAGGAACCGGGAAGCCATCGTCTTTATAGAGAAGCCCCCTAGGGCCAATAGGAATAGATGAGGCCGGTCTCTACCTGCAAGGAAGGTCTGGTCCCTCCATGTGTCTTGGTGTCTATCTTTGGATGCCAGAGCCACATGGATGGATCCCCTGCCACAGCCTCCAAAGGGCACGCTTTCACGAATTCCTGTCATCTGACAGCTTGTGGTGTTGGAGAGATCTGAAGTACATGCAGGATTCAATGTGGTTTTGTTAGCATATCAAATAATGCCTCCCTTGGTGTTTAGAACCTCACGCTATCTCCGACAGCAAAGACGAGATCCTGAAACTCTCAGATAAAGAGGGATTATTATGTATTTGGGAAGTTGGTGCCTAGTGTTTACATCTGGTCAACACCCAGCGGGTCTGCCCTGGAAGAGAAAGGGGAGGGGCTGTCTCTGTCTCCAGGGACATTTAGGCTGAAGTGGCAGATCAAGAGGGGGAGGGGCCTCGTCGGAGGTGATCCTGGGCTAACTGTGCGTCGGGAGATTTTCTGTAGAGTATTCTCAGTGGCTGCTGTCTTCATGACTGTTACATTTTTCTTCTTCACTCTGTATGTTTTTGTTTTTCTTAGAACCATGATTTCTGCTCTCTTTGATTGTTTCAGTGTGCAAAATGGAAGTTGATCTGGGTGGTAGAATTTTCAGATAGCACGAAAGGAGTTAGAATTGTAATTGAGGGTGAATTACAGTTATCTCATCATTTAGTTGTGTGACTGTTTAAGAATTTACTGTAATATTGCAATAATTAGCAAATAGCTTGCCTTGGGGCCTGCACATACTCCTGTTCTCCGTGCTTAGCATATTCCTGCCCAAACCCACAGCATGTGGTGTGTCCAGCTCTTTCTTGAGGCCCCAGTTTGTATGCTACTTCCTCAAGGAAATCTGTTCTCATCGACCCTAGATGCAATTGGGTCATTCTCCTAATAGCCTATGCCTTACATCATTACGCAGTCGTGATTTACTAATTTTCTGGAATTATTTACTATTTGATTCCCTGACTGTGTCTTACGTACTTGCATATCTCCAGGGGCCCAGGGCAGGACTAGACACAAAGTAACTGCCTAGTTAGTAGTTGTCCAGAAGAAGAATAATTCCCATTAATTGAATATCTACTATATGTGAATACTGTCTAGTCTTCTTAAAGCAGAAAAGCGTGTACGCATGCATGATCTTGTTGATACTGATAAGCTGGGTAAAGAAAACATGGTTGCTCCCATTTTAAAATTGGCAAACGGAGCTCATATCCTGAGAGTGAAATATTCAGAAGCTTCTTTTAAACAAGGTGCAGGAAGTGTATACACCGTCACCTGGAAAAGTATCCCTGATATTGGTGATAGTCCTCCAAAAAAGCACAGTAGTGTATCTAATAGGACTTGACTCACTAAAATGGAGTGTTGATATATGTCTGTAGCTAAGGGGGCTTGTGTTTGCATGTCAGATATGTGAACGCCAAACTGTAACCTTTTATCTCTGACAAATGGGCTGGGAGGAGCAAGAGGAATTTTAGTTCTTACTTGATAATATTTTACATACTTTCTTTCTTTCTTTCTTTCTTTTTTTAGATTTTGTTTATTTGACAGAGAGAGAGACAGCGAGAGAGGGAACACAAGCAGGGGGAGTGGGAGAGGGAGAAGCAGGCTTCCCGCCGAGCAGGGAGCCCGATTCAGGGCTTGATTCCAGGACCCTGGGATCATGACCTGAGTTGAAGGCAGACGCTTAACGACCGAGCCACCCAGGCGCCCCTACATACTTTCATTTTAAGAATTTACTGTGAGTCTCTCTTTATAAATAGGGAAGAAAAGGATTTGCCTACGGTCTCCGAGGTGGTGTGGTGGCTGACTGGGGCTTTGAACCCCAGCCTGGCTTCTGGCTCTGAAGCCTGGGTTCTCTTCCTGACACCCATGATGTGTCTACAACAGTCGTTTCAACTGGGGAGTACCCCCCACCCACCCCTTGCTGGGGACGTTTGGCAATTTCTTGACACAGTTTTGGTTTTTTCAGCTGGGAGCCGGGAAGGGCGCTACTGCAGCTAGTGGGCTGTGGGCAGGGGCTGCTAACATCCTACTGACTGGGCTGGATGCCGCCCACGGCGCCCCAGCCTAACACGTCAGCGGTTCCAAGGCCGAGCCACTCTGCTCTCGAGTGACAGCTGGTCCCGAGTAGACCCTGGTGAGTCAGGTGCCCCCATCAGCCCCATGGGACCATCGGCCCCGTGGCTCTGGGATGCCTGGCTTTAGCCTAAGTCCCGGGCACAGAGCCTGTTCTGACATCACATCCTTTCAGTGCCCAGTGGAAACAGCAAACGTGTAATTATTTTAAATGATTTAACACAAAAACTGATGGCAGGCCAGGTTTGGCCCTGGATTTGGCCCCTGGGCCATAGGTTTCTGTTCCTGGTTTAGAGTTTCCTAGAATTTAAAGCCTTATCCTTACCCAAAGCTTTTTAGAGACAGAGACAGAGGCCTTTAGTAAGAAAGGTCCTGAGGAGTTACAGGGGTGGGAAGGAGCATCCTAGTGTCTTAGTGCAAACTGAGGGGAAAATAAGCGTTCTTTTAGGATGGATGATGATGTCTGGATTTTCCCCATCATCTCCTCAGATGATTTACAAGTTTATTGACTACCTGAAAGCAGGTGTCATGCAGGCATTGGAAGCTGAGTGGGGGCATCCTTCTGGTGCCCGTGTGATTCTGTCTCTGTCTGTCACTGGCAGAGAGTTCAGTACTGAGGGGACCCCTCGGGGGAGCTGCATGGATTTACAGTGAGCACGGAGGGGAGGGAGGCTGCTCTGCCCGAATCAGGGCCTCCGCTTTGTTGCTCCACCGGGAGGGCTCTTGAGAATCATCCCATTGCCTTTCTCGCTTCACAGGGAGGAAACTGAGCCCAGAGAAGGGAAATCATTTGCTAAGAATTAATGACTGGCTGGTCAGGACCGGTGGTCTTGTAGTCAGCCCTAAGACAGCAGCGGGAAGAGTAATTTTTCTAAAAGGCAGAGAGGCAAACAGACAAGAACATATTCTCCTTATGTGGGTGAGGTTGGGTAGGATTTTGTTCGAGGAGCAGGAGGTGGGAAAGCTGACGAGGGGGTGAGGGTCTTGCTGTTAAGTGACTCAGTACCGAGTGGTTCTCAAAGTGTGGCCCTCAGACCAGCAGGCCAGCCTCACTTGAGAACTTGTTAGAAACACAAATTACCCAGCCTTGCCTCAGAGTGGAGGAATGTGGAATGTGGGAGGCTTTGGGTTTGGGACCCAGCAATCAGGGGGATTCTGATGTATGCTCATTTGAGAGCCGCTGTGGAAGAGGATAGAAGACAGACTGCTCTTTCTGGGGTCCCCATTCCATGATCCAGGACCTTAGCTCTATCATGTGACCTCTGTGGGCCTTAGTTTCACTGTAGAATGGTGTTACAGTTTCACTGTAACCTGCAGAGTTGTTGGAAGAATCAGAGAGGGCAGGTGAGTGTGATTTGCACAGTATTACCCAAATAATCAAGCTTGGGGTGTGCGTTTGCTCCCATTCTCCTGGACTGGTAAACTCCACGGTCGCTGTTTCTTATGATGGGCCTTTGAAGCTGCTTTTGTTCTTCTTTGGCTGTAGAGTAATACAGCCTGTTCCTGTATGTCGAGGACATTCCACGTGTCTTCCTGAGGAGCTCTCTGAGATTCAGCCGCCCAAAGCTATGCGCATGCGCACAGGCCGCTTCAGGGAAACCAGGGAGGGTACGGCTAAGGGAGGGGCCTGGCTGTGCTGAAACACAGATCCAGGGTCTGTGAACGCCCCCATACGGAAGACCCGGGAAGACCGGCTCTGGGAAAGAGGATCGTGATTACAAGGGGCAGGTGTCCACAGCCTGTGCAGGACCAGAGAGCGTGGACATTTAGCCCTGAAGGTAATGGTCCTCACATTTATAGCTCAAAGTATTCGCTAACCACCACGTGACAGGCCCTGCCTTCTTTCATCTAATCTCTGACACCATCAGTGGAAAGATACATTAGTTTAGGTATCACACACAAAAATAAACTGATACGCCCTTGGTTATAAAAAAAAAAAAAAAGAAAATTCTGATTTTAATATTGAAATGTGAAAAACAGGGCACCTGGGTGGCTCAGTGGGTTAAAGCCTCTGCCTTCGGCTCAGGTCATGGTCTCAGGGTCCTGGGATCGAGCCCCACATCGGGCTCTCTGCTCAGCAGGGAGCCTGCTTCCCCCTCTCTCTCTGCCTGCCTCTCTGCCTACTTGTGATCTCTCTTTCTCTCTCCCTCTGTCAAATAAATAAATAAATAAATCTTTAAAAAAAAAAAAAAAAGAAAGAAATGTGAAAAACAGTATTTAAAAAAGTGCTGAATATTTTCCCCACATGATTACATTCATTCTTCACAACTGCCCTGTGAAATTGGGGCTATTACTGGTATTATTTGATAGTTAAGGAAACTGAGGTTTAGTTAAGTCAACTTAACTTTAGTTAAGTTGTATCGGTCAGAGGCCAGTAATCCTTTTCCATAAAGGGGCAGAGAGTAAATATTCTAGGCCTTGGGCCCTGTATGATCTCTTTTGCTACAACTCAATTTTGCCTCTAGCGTGTAAGCATCCTCAGATAATATGCAAATGAGTGGACCTGGCTGTGTTCCAATAAAACTTTATTTATGGACCCTGACCATTGAATGTCATAAAAATGTCACATGTCCTAAAATATTACTTACTTTAATTTTTCCACCATTTGAATATGTGCAAATTATTCTTAACTTGTGGGCCACACGAAAACTGGTGGCCGGCCAGACTTGGCTCCGGATGTGGCTCCTGGGCCTTAGGTTTCTCTTCCTGGTTTAGAGTCTCCTAGAGTTCAAATCCAGGTCCAAATCCAGATGGGTCTCTACAACTAGATTTTAATCTGCATTATACCGTGGATAAGAAGAGGTAGCTGTCAACTTGTTTTTTGTCAAAAAAATGAAAAACTTTAAAAAGCTGTCCTAAAAGTACTATTTGCCTTAATCATGAAGTTTGTCAAGTTTTTCAAGGAGGGTCTAATTTTAATTTCCTCTGAACTTGTGTCTTTGTAGCTCAACATTGATTAAAATTCGGGGAGGCATTTTGGCTTTTGAGCTGACAGCTCGAAAATGTGAAGTTTCTCTTTAAGTGAAACAAACAGGCGCATGGTGTAAAAAATTCACTTCAAAAGTATATAAAATAAAAAGTAAAGGGCTTTAACTCCCTTGTTCCCTTTTATTCCGTAATTATTCTTCCCATAGGTAACCACTATGAGCAGCTTCTTGGGCCCCACTTCTCGAAGTTGTCCCTAGGACACTAGCGGTGTGTGTGTGCCCGCTGACTTTGGTCTGCATCCCTCCATTTTTAGGTCAGCTCTCAGAGAGCTCTCCTTTGTCCTGTCATCCATTATTCTTAGTGGATGCATAGGATTCTGTGCACGTACTCCTAAAGCACTACTATGTATTTAACCATGTTCCCATTCTCGGGTGTGAGTTATTTCCAGTTTTTTCTAATTATGACCAAATAGGGTTCATTGACTATTGCTGCAAGTAAATGTGTCATGCTTTTATAAATATTTCTGTAGGATAAGTTCCTGGAAGCAGCTACTGCATCAAAGGAGAAGTACTTTTTTGATGCATTAATGTTTTTCTTACATGAAATTTCAAATGGGTTATACGCCTGAGCCAACAGTGTCTATAAAAAGAAGCAATCCTGGGGGGGGGGGGGAGGAATTGACTCCTGTAATGCTCTGCTCATCCATTGTGTTTTGTTTGGTGAGGAAATAGGGCATGTTTCATCTGCAGGACTTGGTAGAAAATTAGTAGGTAGAGAATGGTGACAGAGGGGTTTTGGGCTCTGGATCTCAACATGATCTTTGACTTTGATGTAAACAATAGTCCCCTTTTCTAGAAGAACCCAACAAATGTGCTGCGGGCCTGCCTGGCCAGGATTCTCTGAGTGGGAGGCAACAGTGGTGAGTGAAAACTATCGTCCATCTCTGTGAATTTTTCTCAAAGCCCAAAGCATGATTGTTAATAGCTGACAGACATCATTTGACGCCTAGTGGTTCTGAATATTGACGTTTTTCCAGCTTCTGTACTAAGCCCTTTATAGGAATTCTTTCATCGGGTATGTACGGTCACATTAGAAGGCTGGAAACAGGTTCACAGAGGCCCAGAGTCACAGAGCAAGTTAGGGCTACAGTCACACTTTGAACCCAGCTTTGACTCCAAAACTCCCACTCTTGACCACCAAGCATACTGTTTTCTCATATTAGTTGTCTTAAGCTTTTGTAAGTATCTTATATTTCATGATAGAGATGGGTATCAGTAGTTATCCGTGATCCCATAGAAATAGATGTTGCTTCTACTTTTTGCTTCACAGATGATTACGGAAACAGGCTTTTCTTCTTGACTGCGAGTTCCAAGGGCGGGATGGTATGTCACTCAGACCTGTGACCCTAGCGTAGAGCGTGCTTGGCAGATGTTGACCGAATGAACGAATGAAGTAGACAACTACAGGGAAAATACTTATAGAACAATTTAAGATTTCATTTTGTTGTTATTAGGGGCTAAGTAGTAGGATATACAGATAAAGATGCTATAGGACTTAAAGGGTGACAAGGGCACAGAAAACGTATACTTCTCTGCATTTTCTTCCCTAGAAATGAAACCCAAAGAATACATTTTAGTATATTTAAACTTAGCTTTGTAGCCAATTCTTGGCCTCCAAGTAACATGTAGGAAGATAGATTGGAGTTAACACAAAGCTTTTTTTCTAAGAAACAAGCATCGTTTCTTTTTTTAAAGTTCCTTGTAAACGTATATAGTGATGAGTAATTGCGTAGCTGGGGTCCAGAAGAGATATATCTGTTAGGTTTTCTGTGCTCTGGATTATTACTGAGAAGCAAGCAGAGGAAGATTGCTACGGAAATAAGATACTTGCATTCATTCTACAACCATAGGATGATGTGGGTCCTAGCCGGGGCTGAACCAAAATGTCTACGTGGCCGGTGGCACCTGAACCCAGGGCAAGTCTAGCCCAGACGAGATTGCCACTAGGCTACACAGGGGGTACGGGGCATCCGGGGGCTGCTCCCAGCCTCAGTGTGAGAACTGAGCTGCCTACATGTCAGGTCTTGGGCTAGCTCCCCCCCCCCCCCTCCCCGCCCCATCTATCTCGCCCTCACTGCTGCCTGCCTCACCCTTTCCACTGTGCCACCTAGCCTCCTATCCCAGCCTTGTTCTTAGCCTGGACCGTGCTCAGCCACAGCCTGCTGTGGTCCCCACTTCCCTCCATGACCCTCCATTGACCTGGCTCATGCCTCTTCATCCCTCCGACTGCCCTTCCTTGTTACTCTTCTTTAGAATCTTTTTTTTTTTCTTATCATAGATTCCATTCTTGAAGAATATCTGAGGTCATTTAAGTTCCTTAGAAGACATTTTTTAACCAAAGCAGCTGCGTGAGAATTCACGCTTCAGAGAATTCGTGATTGGGCCATGTGACCACAGTTCCCCCCCAAGGTGATTCGTGTCCCCACGATTGTGGTTCCTAGCCGCCTAGGTGCCTTTACAAAAAGTGTGAGCCCTTGTGCCTGGGCACCTGAGCGCTGAACTGGGACTTTTTCACTCCCGCCACTTCTTGATGCTTATATTGCCCTCAATTTTGCTTTTAAGGAGCGGTATTGAATGTGTAATTAATTCCCTCCTCTGTTTATGTCCTTAACTATTGATTAGAACCAACAATTGGTATAATAATCATTTGGAATATAATTATTTCTTATAAATGTTATATGAGTCCTGGGAATGGCCTTATAAAGCTCCAGAAAGTAATGGCAAGGTATACTTACGTCCATGTGTTTTTTCCATTTCTGAAACCAATTATTTTTCTAAAATTGCTTTTCAGATTGGCTATTAAGTTGAAAAGATCATTGATTTTTTTTTTTATACCGGCATCAAAGAGAATCCTAATGAAACACGATGTGTTTACAATTAATTATGCTAGCTCTCACCTGGCTGCTTAGTGCCAGGAGTGTTTATTTTCGGGTTTGCGTGGGACAGTTGGTCATGTTCACTAATACCTCCTCAACTTTTGCTGGGGCAGGGGAGAGAGAACGATGATCATTTTCATTGAAATTCTTGGAGGATTATAGTGTATTACTCACTTTGACCCATCCTGGGGAGCTGTTTTCTCTTCCTAGATGCAGATAAACTTTGTCCTGGATGTTGCTCGGTTGTAAAAATTAGTCTTTAAAACATCATTTGTCAAAGGTCTCGGTTTGAAAGAATCTGACTGGGACGCCTGGGTGGCTCAGTTGGTTGAGCGGCTGCCCTTGGCTCAGGTCATGATCCCAGGGTCCTGGGATCGAGTCCCACATTGGGCTCCTTGCTCGGCAGGGAGCCTGCTTCTCCCTCTGCCTGCCACTCTGCCTGCTTGTGCTCTCTCTCTCACTCTCTCTGACAAATAAATAAATAAAATCTTTTAATAAAAAAAAAAAAAAGAAAGAAAGAATCTGACTTCCCTGCCCCTTTGGGGTTCGACTTCAGTTCCCATGTGGGAGGGCGGCGGGCCAAGGTGACAGGTGGGTGGAGCATCTGGTGAGGCCGGGCCTGCCCGGAGCCTTGCCCAGTGGACTCATTTGCCCTTGTAAAGGTAGGTCCAGCAGCCCTGATTTCTTTCTTCATGTGTGTGTAGTCTCTGTTGAGGTTGGAACAAAACTCTGCCAACCACTGTCACGTGGGATTCTATCTTCTGGCAGGACACTCCTACATGGAGACCCAGAGACTTGATGTTCTTGTGATTTTACTTTATCTTATTTTTATTTTATTTTATTTAAAATTTTATTTATTTATTTGAGAGAAAGAGAGTGCGAGCACAAGCGTGGGGAATAGCAGGCAGGGGGAGAAGCAGGCTCCCTGCAGAGCAAGGAGCCCGATGTGGGACTTGATCCCAGGACCCTGGGATCATGACCTGAGCCAAAGGCAGCTGCTTAAATGACTGAGCCACCCAGGTGCCCCTGTTCTTGTGATTTTAAACTTGAGATCCCCCACCCCCATTTTTTTAGGTGTTAGAAAGCAATTTTTCCATTTTGCTGCCATGGTGTTGGGAAGATGCCTAGAAAGGGGCTCTAATTCACGCTGATACCTTTTCAATACCTAAATTTTTTTTTCTTCTTTCAAAATCTTCAATGTGTCTTTCTTGCTAACATCCTTCGTTTTGTAAATCCCGTAGTGGAAGCTACAGGCTCCTAATTACCCGAAGGACACAGATTCGGCAGTGCGGTCTCTCCTTGCCCCAGCCTAAATCTGAATTTTGTCCCCCTTGAACTTTGGGGGTTCATTTCCTGAGGATCCCTGTGCCACCAGCAGCTTCTCTTAAGTGCCTTGCTTTGTGCTTTTGCGTACCTGTATGGAAGGCAATATTGTGTCTTTATAGCCAACATGTTATTTTTATGGGCCTTACTTTATTACACATGAAATGAAACCATCTCTGACACTTTTTATACTCACTGAATTTTTATTAGAGTTCTATCTTTCATCAATAATAACATAAGCTGCAACAGCCTTCCCTGGAATATTTACTGAGGTTGTTGCCACTCTTTGGAAAGAGTGCTGTTGCCACCTTATTAGAAATGGCTTCATCCTCATTGCTTTTATCTCGTGAGATAATCCTTTAATCCTTGTGCGTTGCTGTGGAGGCCGCCTCCCCTTGCTGGTGCTACTAATGCAAGCCCACAGCACGGGGTGGTAGGTGAGGCCAGGCGGGCGGGCTGGTTTATCAGTTTCGAGTCATTACTGTCATTAGTTCTGGTGGGTGCAGTGATTAGGACCAGAGGTCTCATCCCTGAGGCCAGCCCTGCTCATTCATAATAAGGGATTTAGCAGATATTTATGCAAGCAGAAAATTGAATCATCAGCCCCATCAGTGCATTACCTGCAGAACTCCTGTAAAAACATCATAGTAGATTTGGACAGAACCGTTTCTTTGGCAGGTTCTTTGGGGGACTTTCGATAAGCCGGGGAGCTGGGGCGTTTTCCAGTATCTCAGACCCTTCAAACCCGTTTGTTTTTGGTTGGTCCCCACATACACATCTGGCAGTCTGTTGCTAGATACTAACCTTTTTTGCTGTCGATTGTGCAAAATCACCTTCTTAATGATGTCTTTGGTCCCGGGAAAATGAGACTGAAAACACAAGAAAACAGAGGCTCTAGTGCTGAATTTAAAATACACAACCCTAGCCTGCCTTCGACTTTCTGGTGGGTTTCACTGTAATTTTGAGACCTCTAAAATAGCTTCTGATGGCGTGAGAGACTGTGACCTCCACAGGCACGTGCTTTCCCCCCAGATGCTGGCTGTTGGGGAAAAGAGAAGACCCGGGGAGCTTCAAGGGGTTCAGCTCTAAGTGGGGTGAGGAACCTGCCAGGCATGTCTGCAGGACAATTTCTTAAAAAATCATCTCCCAGGAGATCCCATTTCTTCTTATCTTCTTTGTTTTTTAAATGTAGTTTTTAAGTAGGGGGATACATTCACATGGTTCAGAAATGAAAATAAATAGGAAGGAATACAGTAAAAAGTCTCCGTGTGCCCAATTTTCTCACCCAGTAACCACTGTTATTAGTGTCCTGTGTATCCTTCCAGAAATATTTTTAAGCATTTATTACTTGGCGTGTGTATGTGTATTCTTTTTCTTCTTTTGTTAAAACATAACAGATAGCTTATTATAATCAATGTTCTGCACTCCACTTTTTGCAACTGTCATTATATTTTGGAGCTCTTTCCATATCAGTGTGGAGATCATTGTTCCCTCTTTTTTCTTCTTGTAGAGCTGTGTCATACTGCCAGGTACAAATGACTTATTTAATCCATCTCTATTGATGGACATTTGAGTTTCCAGTATTTTACTATTGTAAGCAGTGCAGCAACAAATAACCCTCTGTATGTGGCATTTCACACATCATGTGTACATTCTTCAGATGGTAAACTTCCGGAAGAGTAATTACTGGATCAGAAGATACATGCATTTATAATTCTGAAGACTACTGTCAAATTATTCCTTGCCCCTTGATAATGCTAGGCATCTGAGAATAACTGTTTCCAAACAGCCTTGCCAAAGATACGTCTGTTCTAATCCTTTGCCCATTTTCTAGTAAGTCCCAAGTCTTTTACTTGTTAATTTCTAGAAGCTCTTTATATATTAGAGAGATTATGCTTTTGCCTGTAATTTGAAAGCAAATAGAAGATTTCCAGTGGTGGTGTTTACCTTTTGACTTTGCTTATGATATATTGCTAAGTAAAAGTTTTATTTTTATGTGTTTATATTTATTGGTGTTGACTTTCATGGCTTCTCGGATTAAAAAATCTGTGGATTTTTAGGCATGACTCAAAAGACCTTTTCTGCTTCAAGGTTAATAAATAATTTTCCCTTTTTTTTCCCTCTCCCATCATATTTACATGTGGGGAATTTATTTTCGTGTATGTTGTAAGATAGAGAAGCGGTATTTTTCTTTAGATGCTATTCAGTTGTGTTTACATCATTAGTCGAAAATACATTTTTCTCCCCACTGGTAGAGATGCTCACCTCTACTGTGTACTGAATTTCGATTGATTTTTGGACTTCATGTTTTGATCCATTTGTCTGTGTTTATAGTCAAATCCAGTGTCCCAACACTATTTTACCTTTACCTTATACTATTAAACCTTTATAATACGTTAGACTCTCTGATAGGGCCACACTTTTTGTTACTTCTTTTTCAGAGTTTTTTTTTTCTCTTTTCTTGATAGTCTTATATATTTTTCTAAATATACTGAATGATAAACTTGTGTAATTTCTACACTAAAAATGATGTTTTCATTATGAGAGCATTACATTTATAAAGTATCTTAAGAAAAAATGGACGTCTTTGTGAGTTTGTTTTACTGTCTAGGAACATTGTCTGTCTTTCTAATTGTGGAAATCTTCTTTTATGTCCTTTAAAAGGGTTTTAAAGTTTTAAAGATTTGCATATTTATTGTTCAGTTAATTCCTTGGTATTCTGTTTAATTTATTGTGGTATTTTATTTTATTATGCTATTTTATATCTTATATAATGCAGTTTTTTTTTAAAAACTGCATCTTCCGATTGGTGGTGGTTTGTATATAAGGAAGCTGTAGATACCTACAAGTTAATTTTGTATCTTGTTAGCTTTTGGAATTGTCCTTTTCATAGTTTTAGTTGACTTTTTTTTTATTTTGGCTTACCTAGAATACGATCAACTTGTCTTTAAATAGTCCTAATTTTATGTGACTCCTTTGCAATTTTTACACTTCTTTAGGCTTTCCCTGGTTCCTATTCATGTGATGTAAAATAAACAGGACGATAGTAAGCACCTTTACTTTGTTTTCATCCTGATTCTCGTTGGCTTGTTGCATCATTAAGTACGATGCCACTTTGGGATTGAGATAAATATATTTTATCAGGTCAAAGAAATACATGTTTATTTCTGTTTGAGTGATTGTTTTTGTTGCTATTAAGAATGGTCGTCAAATTTTTTTTTAAAGGATTTTATGTATTTATTTGTCAGAGACAGAGAGCACAAGCAGGGGAAGAGGCAGGCAGAGGGAGAAGCAGGCTCCCCGCTGAGCAAGGAGCCCGATACGGGACTTGATCCCAGGACCCTGGGATCATAACCTGAGCTGAAGGCAGCCGCTTAACTGACTGAGCCACCCAGGCATCCCTAACGGCTGTTGAATTTTATCCAGTATTTTTTCAATGTCCATGGGGTAGTTGCATGATTTTTCCCTTGAGTTCTTTATGATAAACTGGTATGATGGATTTATTAATATTGAGCAATCTTTGCATTACGTGTATAAATTCCATTTGGTTGTGGTGCAATAACCATTTATTGTGCTTCTTGATTCTTTGTGCTATTTTTTGCATGATAGTCATGAATGAAAGTGGTCTTGAGTTTTCTCTGATGCGTAATTGTTATGAGGTTTTGCACTCTAATGACAAGATTCTGTATGTGAAGGGGGGTTTTTAAAATAATTTCATGTTGTGAACACAGTTTTAGGAAGCACGTCTAGCTTAAAGGAACATGTAGTTTCAAGAACTTCTTAGGAGTGCATTCATGTATGTGGGTGCAAATTTAAACTCAAGGTCTCTTTGGGGAGACAGTTTGGAAAATAATTCACAAATATTTTGTTAGTATTAATAAGAACTAAGAAGAATAATCACTTGTTAACTAGATTAATTAACTCCCTGAATATGTAATAGGTTGGATTTACAGTTGTAGTTCATTTCGTTCCTCTGTATGGCCCTGGGAGGAGTTGCTTTGAATTACAGAAGGGTAAACTGACTTCGAAGAGGTGAACTTGACCCAGCCAGGGTCATGCAGCGAGGCAGGGGTAGAATCGCACTTGAAACCTAGATCTCTTTGACCCCGCCATCCATAATCTCAACCACATGCTATTTTTTTTTTTTTTAAACAAATTTGAGTTGTTATAGGTGATTAGAGGTAAGGCCAGGGTTTCCTTAAGCAGTGGCCTCCCAGTGGGGTCCCCAGACCAGCACCATGTGCATCCCCTGTTAGAAATGGAGATTCTCAAGATTCTTCAGGCTTCTCTTGAAGCAGAAACTCCAGGGGTGAGGCCCAGCTCTGTTTTATTTAATAAGGCCTGCAGGGGATCCTGATGTATATACACTAAAGTTCGAAAACCACTGCCCTAGGAAGGACAGACTCTTCTTCCCTCTGCAGTCTATGTGTTAGGAGTGGTTAACTTGTCAAATATGAGTAAGGGTGAATAGTCTTTACTTTCTCCATTTGCTGTCTAGAAATAAGGGCCAATCGTTTGTTTCACACCTTACAGCCTGTTCACAAAAGCGCGTATTTGCTGAGCCTTGCTCCCTGTGAACTTGGGACGATTACACACGCTGGTGAGATGCCCCTCTCAGCCCAGGCAGAGATCTTAAGCAAACTAATTAGATTTGGCTTCCAAGTGTGATTTCTTCACAGATTTGCCTGTTTTCTCCATCGGCCCTCTGTGCGTGATGCACCTTCCCGAGACTCACTAAAAGTGGGTGCTGGGAGAGCAGGGACCCAGCAGCCTCAGCTCTGCCTCCCAGACAGGCGCCCAAGGCCTTCGCGCCCTTTCCTGGAATGAGCGAATGCCAGGAGGGAGGTGACAGTTATGGGGGGCTGCCCACTTGACCTCATCGTCGCACAATGCCACCAAACTGAGGAAATAATGATAATTCACTTAACCTAAAAAGGCTCAAGCCAATTAATGATTTCCATGCAATTGCCAGTTGCTGGCCCTTCCCTTCTGGGCGCAGAATTCATTTCCCTGGCATCACTGATTTACAAAAGGCAGACCGCTTGCAAGCTAATTGGGTAAAGTCATTATCGAGGGCAGCGTGGCTGTGAGCTGGAGCAGTGCTAAAGTGGTTTTCGATAATGTGCCTCTTGTCCTTGCATTGGTTGTCACCCCCAGAGTAATTAGATCTGTGCGGTGTCAGTGGGAGGCCGTGAGGATGCTGGGGGTTTACCGGTGACCCAGCGTAGTTTGCTGAGACTAGCTCTGAATTATATTCAGGTACCTTGCCCAGGTCTAGGGGTTTCCAGACTGACATATTTCTGTGGTTAGTAGCCGCTTCGCTGG
>CM052895.1:28303220-28349207 GCA_028534135.1 Potos flavus
TCTCCCCCTTGCACACTCACGCTCGGTGACATATCTGCACTACTCTTAGGTAGAAACGCACATTGTCACCTGCCTGCCATTCTGTGGCACCCATCCCCCCGTCCTAAATTTTTGCACACACCGGTGTCTTGTCACAGACGTGTGTATCCAGCAGCCTTGCACACATAGACACACCCAGCTACTTCTGGTGTATCCACGTGCCTCCAAACCGAGGCATCTTCTGTCCGTGTGCCTGTACCGCGTAGCCGTGCTTCGTTCACCTGGGGTGTCCCTCTGACCAGCGGACGTCACCACTGCTGTTCTCAGGGCTCGGGTGACATCAGCTGCTTCAGTGAGGCCTTAGGGTTCCAGGCGCCATGACCTCATTGAAGGTCCGCCTTTGGCTCATCAGTGGGGAGTGACAGCTGCTCAAGTGGCAGTTACTGATGGCCATGAGGTAGTCTGGACCCAAACGCCCAGTTCTCCGCGGTGTTTGCGTGGGTGACGCAGTCCCGCTGAAGGCTGATGCGTGTCATCCGGCAAGGGCACGTTGCTTGGCCACGGCTGCCTTGTCTGGACGTTTCAGGAATCTGTGTAGCATTCCAGAGCCTCTCTCCCTTGGCACAGGGAGAGCCACCCAGAGAGGACTAGTGACCCCGGATCTCCCCGGGGGCTTTGCCTCCCACTTAGCCAGTGACTCAGCCCGTATATCCAGTCTCCAGATGACTGCCCCCTTGAAGGCAGATTCAGGTAGCTCACTCTTTACATTCAGGGGTGGGATGCTAGGTGCTTCGTGGAAGATTCCCAGGTGACCAGTATTTGCCCTAAAGCCCTTTACTGCCTATGCCTTGTCCACCCTAAAGTAAAAGCTGTGTGAGCAGAAGTTTTTGTTGGAGATAGGTTTCATAATTGGCAGTAGGATTATTTTTTTATTAATTTTTTAAAAATGAGCATTCATTTTGGAACCCTCTGAGATTTATGGAAAAGCTGCACAGACGCACATACAGAGGGCTCTGTGTGGCTGTCATCCGGCTGGACCCATGCGTAGGATCTTACGTTACTATCATCCATTTGTCAGAACCGAGCCTGGCATTCGTAAATCACTGTTAACCAAAGTCCAGACTTGCCTCGCTTGGTAGAAGTAGTCTTTTCCAGCCCTCTCCTCCATAAAGGTGCTACTTTACCTTTTGCCTGCTCACTTTTTTGAAAGCAGGTCGCTGCATCTAGCCCACCTTCAAGGGGGAAAGCCAGGAATTAAGCTCCACTTCCTGGAGGGAGCAGTAGCTCCAGAATTACTTGGAATTCTACTGAAGAAAGATTTCATGCACTCTCACCTTTAAACAGATGGAAAGGGCGTTGGTGCAACTCCGGGTCTGGACGAGATGGCGTAGAGTTGCTTTTCCCTGCTCTTCCTAGCTACGTGTGATAGTAAACCCTGGAAATAGCCCAGGAGGTAACCAGGGCAACTCTGGAAGGTGGGAAGCGAAAGGTGATTCTGTTTGGGATCCCAGCACTGGAAGAACAGCATAGCGGCAGGGCATCTGTGACTCGCCACAAACCTGACCGAGGGTGGCCCCGGCATGGTGTTTCCTGACTTACACCTTAGCATCAGAGAGCAGCCTGGACTCATCCCTCCCTTGATACAATAGGAATTCTCAAGAACACCACTGAACCCAGCATCTTAGCTTCACTGAGAATGGTAGCCAAGACAGGTGTTTCTATTCCCTGCTGGCCTGAGATGTCTGAGATGCAGGGTGGCTAGGGCAGGGGGACACCCCCAAAAGAGGCCTATCCACAATAAGGGGTCCAGCGGGGAGGCTTCTTTGTGCCTGGGAGCCTGAGACTCCCCTCCCCCACCCAGAGACCCCTGGCAGCTGGGGAAGGCCCACCCGACACTCAGGGACATCTCTTCAATGCCATGGGTCCGACTTCCTTCTCAACGAACAGACACCAGTTGGCCTGACTGGGGAAGGCCCTTGTCTCGAGGAATGTGGCAAAGAAGTCTGCACTCACCACTTGTGGTCGATAGAAGTTTTAGTCACTGCAGTAAGATGACAAAAAGAAATAAAAGTCATCGGTAGGGAATGCCACACTCCACTGTACTCATTTGTAGATGACATAGTTGTCTATGTAGAAACGCCCTAGGAATTAACAAAAGAAGGAAAAAAAGTCTCCTCGAACCAGTAAGTAAGTTCAGTAAGGTCACAATGTACAAGATGAACACAGAGAAATCAACCTTACTTCTGTATACTAACAATGAATATGGGAAATCTGACATTAAAGGCATCATTTATGATCACTGCAAAGAAAATGAAATACTTAGGTGTAACTTAAATCCTATATAGGATCTGCTTTTTTGAATATTATAAAACCGATGAAAGAAATCAAAGACCTAAATGAATAGAAAGAGCTACCTTATTCATTGACCGGAAGACTCAACATAGTAAAGATATCCCAAATTGATAGACAGTTTGAAAGCAATTTCTATCAAAATTCCAGCAAGGTTTTTTATAGGCACAAATAAGGTTATTCTGAAATTTATGGCGAAAGGCACAGGCCCTCAAATAGCTAAAAGAATCTTGACGAAGATAAAATAGCAGGAATTAGTCTACCTTGTATTAAGGCTTACTGGATGGCCACAGTAATCAAGACAGTGTGATATTGGCAGAGGGACAGACACATGGATCAATGGCACAGAATAGAGAGCCTAGAAATAGAACCAGAGAAATAAGCTCAACTGATTTTTGACAAAGGTGCAAAAGCATCTCCATGGAGGAAAGCTAGCCTTTTCAAGAACCGATGCTGGAGCAGTTGGACGTCCATAGGGGAAAAAAAAAAAAAAAAAAGACATTGCCTCAAACCTCATACCTTATATAAAAGTTCCCTCAAAAAGGAACATGGACTTCAATCTAAAGCTATAAAACTTGTAGGAAAAAGCAAAATCTTCAGGATGCAGGAATTTGCACTTTTGTACATTTCCACTTGGGCATAGACAACAATTCTTAGACAAAGAATTCTTGGACTTGACCACAAAAACATGATCCATAGAAGGAAAATGGGTAAATGGGACTTCATCAAAATGTTAAAAACCTGCAGTCTGTGAGGAACCATGCTAAGAAGATGGAAAAAGGGGCTCTAGACTGGAAATATTTACAGGCTACGTTTCTGACACAGGACCAAAATCTGGAATATAAGAAGATCTCTCAAAGCTCAAGAGCAAGAAAACAAGGCCATCGTATAAGGCGCAAAAGGCATGGAGAGTCATTTCACCAAGGAAGACACACAGATGGCAAATACCCACATAAAATGAGGTTAGACATCTTTAGCCATCGAGAAAATGCAAATTAAAGTAACAGTGGGATATTATTACACCGCTGTCCAAATGGCCGAACCGAAAAGGAGCTGGGGAGGATGTGGAGAAAGTAAGTCCCCAGAGTCACTTGTGGAGATGTGAAACGGTCTAGGTGCTCTGGGATGCAGGGACTGTGCAGCCCAGCAAACGCGTTTTTGGGCATTTATCTCAGAAAAATGGAAACTGACGTTCACACGAGACAACTGTATACAAACTTCTTAACACAGGAGATTGTTTTATGTGAATGACTAAGAGACTAAGATGGAAATGCATAGGGGATAATCAAGTTAAGTGAATTTTGTAACCACTGACCCGATGAGCATAATCAAATATATTGTACAGGTCACAGAGAGAAAAAAATCCCAGTTTCCAGATGGCCACATGAGTCCTGCCAAACCTTTCTTGTATTCTTTTTTCTTTTTCTCCCAGGTTTTTTGAGGTAGGATTGGCATATAACACTGTGCAAGTTTAAGGTGTGCATGCAAACATTGATACAGCTCTATTTGTCAGAGCTAAAAATCGGAATTGGGCGAGAATTCCTTCAGGGGGTGGATTTGGTTAAAGCGTGGCATATCCATACCATGGAATAAAATAGGAATGCCCCACTGATGGTTGGAGGGATCAGGATGAAGTCTCCGGAGCTTTGCTAAGTGAAAAAGCCAGTCCTAAAAGATCACATGCTGTCTACAGTTCCATTTATAGAAAATTTAAAAAATGTCAAAGTGTTAGAAATGAGTGAAAGAGGAGTTGCCAGTGGTTAGGGATGGCAGGGGACTAAAGAGGGTGAGGAGGCAGCAGGTGTGATTATCAATTGGTGATACCGGGGGTCCTTGTGGTGATGGAACTGTTTTGTATTTTGGCTGTGTATTTGGTGGAACACAAACCTACACATGATGGAAATATATAGAACTAAACACACACATGCAGATCAAGTGCAATTAGTGAAATGCAAATGGGACGAGTGGATCGTGTCTGCGTGAAGGTCTGATCGTGATATTATATTGCAGTTTTGCAAAAGGTTACCATTAGGTGAGATTGGATAAGGGTATGTGGGATCACTGTGGACTCTTTCTTACTACCGTGTGTCAATCTACAGTGATGGCCGTAGAAACTTCCATGTGAAAAGTTATGTAATGTGATGGAATCAGGCTTAATGCATTTTGAAAGTATTAAAAATGATTAAATAGGCCTTACCATGAAATGTTCAGAGAAATACACAGAAAAGGATGTGCAGTAGACTATCTGAAAGTGCTGTCCCAAAGTGGAGAGCTTACTAGACATTAATATATGCATGCATTTTGTTCTGATCTAATGATCAGATAACGATATTATGAAAATGATTTAAAGTGAGGCATCTTTTATTTTTCTTCTTGAAAAGCACTGAAGGTTCGTCATAGTTGGAATTTCCAAATAAGCCCAGAGAATAAAATAACCATTGCCTGTGTGTTTGCTTTTCCGTAGATGTTTAAGATTGCAATGTTGTTTTTGTTTTGTTTTTGCTTTTTCTCTCACAGTTTCCTGCTGTGGTTCATTTTGCAGCTGGTGGTTGGAACCACCTTTTCTTTCCAAGGAGAACCCCCACGTCTTTGGGTGTGAAGGTCTTTCTCTGCCTGGGCCTTTCTTCCCAGATGCTGTTGGTTTGAGACCAGGCTCTTGTACATTTCAGAAGCTAGCTGCTCATGAGACATAACAAAACTCGCTTCCTGTGTGCCTTCAGCTGTTTGGAACTGCTGTTAGATGGTAACTGGAGGGATGTCAATAGATATTTGCAGATAAAGAAAGACAGGGAGAGCTCAGGGTCCAGAGTATCCAATCCTGTCCTTGCTTGTGCTTTTGTAGGAGGGGAGCCCTAGGGAGTGCCAGATTGCCTTTCCTGCAGAGGCCAGAGGCGCTCTTCCTTGTCTGCCACCCTACAACAGTGAGGGGTCTGCTCTGGGCTTGCTTTGTCTCTTTCTGAGCTCTCTCTGCTGGGTCTCTTATTTTGTCCGCCCAAACAATAGCCATCCGCCTTTCTAGGAGTTGTGCTTCTCTTCCTCTGTGACCTTGTGATTCAGATGAGAAGGTCCTCTTCCTGTGCCCTTTGTTTCTTCACTCTCGTGGTATTAGGGGCCTGGGAGCCACCAGAGGTGTGCTTTCATGACCAGCCCCTGGTGCCAGTCCTCCCCAACACTAGGCACCCTTGGAGCTCTTTGTTTACATGAGCTAGTAAGATGAGTTCCCGATTCACACTCTCCCTGAGATCGATAGCCATGATCTTCTTCCTTTATTCTCTCCCGGAGCCTCCTGTTCTTAACCATCGAAGGCGAGGCCAAAATAAGTGCATCCTTCTTTTTTGTTCTTTCAGTTTCTCGCTGTGTCCTATGCCAGATCGGTTCAAGATTCTTTTGTGTCTAGGGAGGATCAGGTGCTCCTTCAGGAACTGCTCCAGCCTCATCAAGAATCCCCCCACAATCAGAACGAGCCAAGTCTAGTGTAGTGCAGCCTCTGTGTGCAGTGTGCGAGCTCATCTTGTTGTGAGAGAGATGGATGTCATCACCCAGGCTGAGGCTTAGGGAATTCACGCATCAAGACCTCTGAGCGATTACGGAGGTATATTTAGATTGTTCCCAAATTCTGACATTGCTCCGAGGTAAATCCATTATCTGGGCAGGAACTGCTGTGTAGTAATTAAACTGAAAATACGGTATTTGTATATGCTTTCTGCCCCCCCGGCAAAGCATATTTAAAATGCTGCTAGAGGTGAGTTTTTAAAATCTTTGCACTTTTGTACCACATTTCCACTTGAGCAACGTGCAAATGCTGTTGGGAAGGTGACTGGTGTTTCTGTCATGGATTGGGGGGGTCTTGCCGGGAGGTTCTGTGGGGTGTCTTCTCAGAGGTATTGGGGATGTTTTGGGAGCCATGTCTCCAGGGAGGGCGCTGCTGCAGCCGCCTCGGTCACGGATATTGACCGGAGCCCTCTGGGCACTCGTACCAGCCACGTGCCACCCGTGAGTCCCCATGCTTGTTTCGTTCACGGCTTCCCGGGTCCTCACGGGCAGTGGTGCCATTCCTCTCTGCCGGTAACTAAGGAGGGAGAGAGAGAAGATGAAACCAGGCCGGCTTTGTTCATCCTTGCAGTTGGGTTCATGAGCCCTATTAAGGGAATGGGATTTATTCTTGCTCTGTGTTCCACGTGGGTGGGGAGATGCCCAGATGGCAGAGCCGTGTGGTTTCCGTTCAGAGGTGTATCCGCCGCCCAGCGGCTGCTGTTCATCATGGAAGCTCCCGGGGAGGAGGACAGCAAAGACCCAGAGGATGGCAGGGTCTGAGACGCATGATCCTTTGTCACAAATCCGCCTGTGGTGGTCTGTAGTCTAGAGTCCGTGGTCGTATTGGCTGGAGCTTTGCCCCTATGAGCCATATGGTAACTTGCTCTCATGTCTGTTGGCAAAGTCCACAAGTCTGCCCTGAGACGTGGACCTCTTCTTTTCTAAGAGAGTCACTGGGTTTGGGTCCTGGCCTGTGTTCCCTCACCCTGCAGACGCCGCCATGCAGGGTGGTTTGTTCCTGAAACTGCAGTGGTGGGCCCTCGGCCTCCTGTGCACGTCTGAGCACCTGGCACCGAGTTGGGTGACAAGTTTCCAACGCCTCTTTTATTCCCATCATACCAAAACCAGAGGGCCACTAGGCTTTCAAGACCTTATGAGATGATCTGACATAAAGCATAATACAGCAAATGATTCCACTTGCCGTCCTTAGGAAGTTCTTCTCCAAGGCCAGTGAGACTGATGGGGCTGAAGCTTTAGAAAGCAACCACGACTTTCAGATTGCATTTTCTCTTTTCGGCAAGCAGCACAATCTGTTTCTCTGGCAAATGAAATTTCACCTAGAACCTAGTACATACAACTGATGAGGGCAGAATTTCTAAGGTTAGCCTAGCCCTCGCCTTCTACAAGGGATCCCAAAGCTGTTTCTTGGAGGCCCAGGATTGTGGGCTCCCCGCTTTGAGGCTGCTGCTTTAAGAGTCCTTCTGCACTGCCTTCAGAGCTCAGTAGCTCCCAGAGCCCAGAAAGTGGCCCAGAACAGGGTCTTCAGATTCCTCACGTGCTCTGAGCTTCATTCTTTGCTGCTGTTCTGGTGTCCCTGCTATGTCCCCTGATTGCGGATTTTGCTAGAAGTCCTCAGTCACAATGCCTCAACTTGCATATGGATAAAGGGGAGCCCTGAAAGAGGCAGAGAGTTGCTCTCCATTAGCTGTTCATTCATTCATTCATTCATTCGTTCGTTCATTTATGCCCCATTTCTAAATAGTTGCTGAACCCTTAGACCTATGATAAAGCTTGACTACGTTGTGGAGATACCCTGATCAGTAGGTGTCTCTTGGCCTCCCAGACTGTAATACAACTCTCAGAGCCCTGAATGCTCTGAAGGGGAGCTACAGGGGCCCTGGCCTGGTCGGCTCAGGCTGCTCTAACACGACCCTGGAGACTGAGTGACTTAAACGGCAGGTCCTTGTTTTTCACGGTTACGGAGGCTGGATGTCTGAGCTCAGGGGGTCCACAGACTGGATTCCTGGTGAGAGCTCTCTTCCTGGCTGGCAGGTGGCCCCCTTCTTTCTGTGTCCTCACATGGCAGAGAGAGAGCTCTGGTGGCTCTTCCCCTTCTTAAAAGGGCTCTGATCGCTTCCGGGGGGGGCCCCATTCTCATGGGCTCGCCTGACCCTAAATATTGCCCAAGAGCCCCACCTCCAAATGGCCCCATATTGGGAGTTAGGGCTTCAGCTTAGGAGGTTGGTTTGGGGTGTGTGTGTGTGTGTGTCCAGGATGGGGACACATTTCAATCCATAGCAGGTACTATTGGGCTGCACACTGTTGATGCCTAACCTGAGAGTGGAAAGATGAATAGGAGTTGAACATATGGAGGAGGCGGGAGAGGGCAGTCTTCCAGGCAAAAGGAACAGCTTATGCAAAGGCCGGGAGATGCCAGAGCCTTGAGCCCTTGGGTGCAGGTGCCTAGTGCTCAGGGAATGAGAGCTGAGGACCCATGAAGCCATGGACATAATCAGCCTGACCATATAGGGTTCATACGCCCAGCTTGAGGGTTGGGTCATCACCCCGAGGACATGGGGAGCCCTGCAGAGGGGAAAGCACACCTGAGGAGGAGCCAACCCTCAGTGCTGCTTCCTTCCATTGCATTAAAGCCCCCACCTGTATACATGGTGCTTCACGGTCCGGCATCACCTAGAATAAATGCAGATTCCTCGGCAGCATGGCACTCCAGCCCCCAGGGCAAGAAGATCAAGCCACATTTGGTGTGGTAAACAGATTAATTTGGTCAGCAGTTGAATTCTGGCAGCAGCTGAATGACATTATAAAGAATGCAGTGGCATTTCTACTGGAAATGTCTGCCATCATTTTCCTCTTGACATGAGGAAAATAAAAGCTTCCCAACTCCAGAAAGAATTCGCACGATACGTGCCTATCAGTCTCCCCGGGAGCAAGCTTGAGGCTCCAGGGTTGTGTTAGCACAGGGAGGAGGGGATGAGTGAGCAGGATGGCGGATGGCCCACTGGTAGTCTCATTTCCAGACACCCGCCCCTCCGCGGGGCCCGGCTGCAGTCTGGATGTCCCCGTTGGGCTGTGGCCTTGGGTCAGCTCTGGGCGGCTGCCTGCACGGTGGGAGGAAGCCTGCTGGCAGCCATTTTTGCTGCTCCCTTGGGAGCTGGCCCCTGGATTCGTCAAGGGCTCGACTTCCTTTGGTTCTGAGCTTTCCAAAGCTGGTTTTTGTTTCCCTCTACCCCTCTTTCCATTCTTAAGCTTGTCTCGTTTCTCGTCCTTTACCATAGTGCTGCTCGAAGTGTGGTCCATGGGCTGGCTGGTGCACCAGACCTGCAAATTCTCGAGTCTCAACTCCGACATACCGAATGCGCATGTCTGAGGATGAGGCTCAGAAACCTGTGTTGTAACCAGCCTTCCAGGTGGCTCGGTGCATGCTCAAGCTAGAAAGCTCTGCTTCAGCTCATGCATACGCTGTGTGCTTGTATACCCCATGCCTTAGCACATAAGCACGTGGGAGAACTAATTTGTGTGTGAGCCTGGGTGCACATGTCTGAACCATTCAGAGAAGGTTCTGTGCAGGGAAGTAAGCAAAGGGGGGCCCTGGGTAGGGGCCGAGTGAATCCTGAAGGTTCTTCAATGTCTGCTAGTAACTCCTAGTGATGTTGATGGTGAGAGCCAACAACTATGGAGCAGGTGCAGTGCCCGTGACCTCATTCCCACAGTTACCTCCGTCAAGTACTTTTCCTATACCCTTATTATAGTGAGTCTCGTAACAAGTAACTCAGTCAAGGTCACCCAGCTAGAAAGTAGCTGAGCGGAAACCCTGAGCCCAGGTCTCCGTTGTGTCCTAAGCCTGTGTTCTTGATGGCTTCTGTCTGCACCTCCTCCCGCTCTTGGCATGCCAGCGCTTCGGGGCGGGGCAGGGAGGGTGGCCCCATTTAGCAACCCCTCCCTTTCCTGTGTATGGCTCTTGAGCTGGCTTGGTTGACTGTTTCAGTATAGAGTCCCATGGAGGGTTTGAGCATGAAGGGCTTTCATGCTCTTGGAAGAGAATGGTACTTAATCTCTCCAAGAATACCTTTAGAAGCACAAACAGGAACCAAGGAAATGAACTGTTTTACACTTGAAATGCACCATGTGTGAGCGAGTGCCTATTAAATTGGGCTGGGTCTGCGCTCCTGGTCTCCTTGATTGGGGCCATTAAAACCTGCAGGGGTGAGCTGGTTAATTGTCTTCCCAGGCTGGTGCAGCACTGTGGGAGAGGACAGGGGTCTCATGCTGCCTGTACGTTTCTCTGTGGACTTTCCTCTTGTTTTAAATAGGCAGCAGTAACGATTTTGTATTTTATTTAAGGGTAGCGGAAGAAAGAAAACCTGGGCTGAGATTTAGGAGACTCCATGAAGGCATATGTGTGAGATATCTGTTTTATTAGGCTTAGCAGAGACAATTTCCCAACCTCAGCTTGCTGCTTCCAGGATGATGGGTGATCCCTTTTCAAGTTTTTGCTGGCTCTCAAATCTGTGGGTAGATGGGTACCTTGGGACTCAGATATGAACTGGCCCCGTGGTTTTTATACCAGCTTCTTTTCCCAGCTAAAATTCCTTAAGGATTTCTATTTGGCTATTTCCTCCTTACGGCCAAAATTTTGTAGTCTGCACGTTGAAAGCGCGTCACTTACTCCAAGGAAAAAATGTAGCTAAATACACGGTAAGTCACATATACTCGTATACCCTGCCTATATCGTAAGCGGTCCTCTGTCCACAAAGTGTCTCACCATTTTCCAGATTTGTACTGGAGACATCCAGCAGTGGGCTGCATTTCCCTGTGATTTCTCTTCCCCAATTAGCTTGTAGCCAAGTTCCAATAATATATTAAGCCGAGAGCTTTTCTTGTTAATTTCCCCATAGAAAAGATGTGGCAAAGCTACAGGGAGGCTGAACTTAGGCTGCAAACATTGCTGAGTTGTACTGTTGTTCTTCCTTTCAAATCATCAGTTGCTCCCTTGGAGAATAACCTTGTTTAGCATATGGAAAGATGCTGGAGTGTTACAGGAAGTTGGAAAGTTGGTGGCATTATTAGTTAGGGGGAAAACTCTTCTGGAGTAAATTTCCCAAAGTGACTCTTGCAACTTACCATCCAGTAGGTGAGTACAGGAAGGTAGTTCAGACTTCTTGAGATTCAACTTTTGCATAAACAAACTGAGTCAGTACCTTAGGAATTGGTGCCCGTGGATGTCCTTACCTTCATGGGTTTTAGATCGCTGTTCAGATGTCCCCTGGCAGACAGATGTTCTGAACTCTGGCAGGGAGGGCCAGCCAGCTTAGAATTCATGTTTATAGATCATCACTTTTATTTGTGCAACTCGAGTGTTAGAGTAATTCTTTGAGGTTTTGGTGCATTTTTTCCCCTGCTCATTATTTCATAAACACATGTGATAAAATAAGAATAATGATGCTGAAGTTTAGGTCTCAGGAATGGGGAGATAACACCAGGAATCATTAAGCATGCCCCAAATGGCAAATCATTAGTCTCAAACGGATAGACATTAGAATTAAGACAGTCAACTGGTTATTCAGTTGTGAGGGAAAAGGAAATTAAAGGGCATGTATGAACCTCTGCAAATATGTCATCAAAGATAGTGTTTAAAAATGATGTCATTAAGATTTTCATGTTGCTTTTCATTCTTCAGGAATAGGCCCTCTCCTTATCCCTACAACATGGAAATCGGTTGTTTGACCATCATGCTTTTAATTTTTCCTTTCCACGGTGTAGCACATCATGTACTATTTCGTGGGCTGCCCTTGGTTATGGAGGCTGCCCTTTTATTTGGTCATCAGAATGTCATTTTTTCTCATGTTGAAGTCATAAATCTCATTAGCAGTCACGATTGGGAGGAAAATTGAGAAATTAATCAGTGGAGATGGTCGTTTCCCCTGGTTTCCATTTTCTGTCCCTTCCTGGCCAGACCTGACTTTCTCTCCCTGCTTCATTTCTCCCCATAACACTTAGGCTTAATTAACTATCCATTATACATATTATTTGCCATCTTTCTGCTGCAAGTAGAATATTAGCTTCATGAAGCTAAGAATTTTTTGTCTGTTCCTTAGTCTATACTAGTGTTTCTAGCCATTTTCTCCCCATTATCACTCTCCTACGGAGATTGCGTAGACTCTTTACTTCATATTGCCCCCCTCCATGAAATTTCGATGCCACAAATACACCATGTATCTCAGAAATCAGTTTCGTCCCTTGAAGAGACCCTTCCCCCTTTTGAGAATGCACACTAGCTCCAAAGCCAACAGGAGTGCCTGGAGCAGACCCCGTGCTTTGTAACAGTTTCCAAGTAGCTCTTCCTAAAATTTCACCCTTCTTTTTTTTTTTGTTGCAGTACAAATGTTGGCTAGGCCCTTGACAGGTGGGGGAAGAAAGCCCTTCCCACAATTATATAGAGTTCTCATTCTTCTTTTAAGAGGCTGGGATCGTTCAAGGGAGGGAATGAAACTGTGGTACCAAAACCCGCCTGTTTGGTGACAGAGCCCCCTGCATTATTTCACGGGGTCCTGGGATTCTGGTGGTGGCCTTACCCAAACAGAGGTTTTCCACAAGTACTCCTGAAGCAGAGGTGGGAACCGGCCAGAGGCAGTTCAACAAATCTGCTCAGTATGCCCTGGATTTACCCAGGCCCCTTGCGTATTCTCCGATCACTCTATATCTTCTACCTCTCCTGCGTCCTTCCCGATAGCCTATGCCTATGGCATGATAAAACCCAGCAGTTTCTGTTGCATTATATAAAACAAGAAAACTGGAGGCTTCGTGCTGTCCTGTGTGATTGGAATAGTAATGGAAGCCAGACAATTGGTGTGCGTCCTTTAAGATCACCGGGAAAAAGAAGACCCTTGCAGACGAGAATCTGCGACTTTCCCAGCAGACACGTGCAGACCCGGTGCCCGAAGCCTCGTGCCGCCGTTGTTGCTGCTTTCCTTGCAACGCCTCAGGAGAAATAATTGGTGGTGTGCATTCCCAGAAAGGGAGGCACTCATTCATCATTTTAGGTAGCTTTGTTTCTCCATAGAAATATTTCAGATGCTAATTTCCTTGGGAGAGAAGATTGACATTCGTGCTTACTTTTATACCAACGATTACGCAGAAAGATGAATATTCATGTCAATAAAATGAATTTAATTATAGTCTAAGAAAATATCATAATTAATAGTTCTGATAGTCTGACCCTCATGGCAGTAATAATCAAGTTAAGTTCCTCAAATTGGGATCTATTCTTGTCTCCGTCGTTGACTGAAAGTGGAAAGGCTTTGAATTTTTTGTTTTGATTCCCTGAAGTGAGACCTAAGTGTGTCGTAGAAGGCTGCCTTGTAGCGATTCTCATTTTAGTGGGGTTAGTGATGTTCCATCTTCTGGAGTTTGGTTACTGCCAGACGTACCTGTAAGTTTCTGCTCTTGGCCCAGACTTTTAAACCCTGAGGCCGTGTATGCTTCTTGGTAACTGTGACCAGTGGGTCATTTTTCCTTTTGATGGTTAGAAGTTAAAAAGATTGGGTTTTTGGATGGTGTCGAAATTAGACGTTTAAAACCGAAATTTCCAAGGCAACAGGCTATTTGAAGGAAACGTATGGTGAATCCTTTTTATAATTGAGTGCCTCTCCCTATATATATTTCTACACAGATATGTGGGATTTTTATTCCGGTTTTTCTTTTTCTTTCTTTCTTTTTTTTTTTTTTAAGATTTTATTTATTTATTTGAGAGAGAGCGAGCGAGAGAGCGAGCATGCAAATGAGGGGAAGGAGAGAAGGGAGAGAATCGCAAGTAGACTCCACGTTGAGTGCAGAGCCCAACGTGGGGCTGGATCTCAGGACCCTGATATCATGACCTGAGCCGAAATTAAGAGTTGGACTGCATGTGGTACATAAAGAATGAATCTTGTAACACTGAAAAAATAAAATAAAAGTATTTGGGGAAAAAAAAAAAAAAAGAGTTGGACGCTTAACCGGCTGAGCCACCCAGCCACCCCTATATCCCGGTTTTTCTTAAAGGGAGGGATACCCATCTAAGCAGATGTGATTTTGCTGTCCATGTTGCTGGGGCTGTTGTTTGTACTGTAGCAGGGTCTTAATTTAAGTGAGACATTTTAAAAGAACAACTGGAAAAATGCCGTGAAAGCATGGATGATAAATCAAACATCTATTGAAATTGGGAGACTTTTTACATGAATTTCATTTGCACATTACTGTTTTCTACTTTGTGACATGGCCGAGGATTCAGCATGGGGACGGGCAACATTGACTTACTGGCTCACTCCATTATCTGCTCCCTTATCCTCTTACTAACCATTTGCTAAGTCCCTGCCGTATGCCAGTCCCTCTGTAAGGTGCTGGGGAGGTGGAGAGAACCTGACTCAGTCCTGGCTTTCAGTGTCCTCCCAGTTGAGATTGTGGCTAAGTGTCATAATGGCACCAGGAGGCAGTGGGATCACGGTGGCTGGGAGACTAGATTTAGGCGTCAGCCCTGCATGACCTTGGCCAAATGACTTACATATATCCTTTGTGGCTTAGTTTGTTTATCTGTAAAGTAGGGTTAAAAACAGTACCAACTTCCTAGGCTTCCTTGAGGATTAAGTGATGCTAATCCATGCAGAGTATGGTGCCTGGCACCTGGTCCTGCCCAGAAAAAGATGATCCATCCAGTAAATGCTCAGACATGTGCCTCAGAGAATGATTCACAGTGCATCTGGGGATGCGCCACCGGGCAGGGCAGCTCAAGGGGAAGAGTCCTTTGTGTGCCCAGGGGAAAGAAATGGGAAGGGCATTTTCTTGTTCTGCAGAGCTTGACAAAGCAGTACTTTTGGGGAATATGGACTGGTTGGTATGGGATATGTAGGACATGATTTGTTGAATGAATGAATGCATGCATGCTTAGATCACGATGGGCTGTAGAACGTTCAGTAAAGGCACTGTGCCAGTTACTGTTTTTCCACATCTGTGTGCCTTTCTGGTCATAAGGTATATTTTTTCATGGCATTTGACCTGGGATTCTGTTTGGCAGTATTTTGAGCTTCTATTCATTTGGGGAAGAAAAGGCATGATTCTTAATTGGTGTAATTTTACCTTCATGAATTCAGAAATGCAATTTCTAGAATAATGAGTTCTCCTTTTAGAAAGAAACATATTTGCAGAAATGCCAGTTCCTGGCTCATTAGGCCTGGCTAGCTCTGGAGCTGTATGACTCTCCTGGGGGCTGGCCCTGTCAAGTTTGGGGATCCTCTCACATTCTCCAGCCCCTGCTGTCCCCAGTCAGCTCTGCCTCTCACAAGGAAGAGTTAATATTTAATGAAAGGACCTTTGGGACTCGCACTGCCAGGATCCTGCTTGCTTACCACTCTGCAAATAATTTTGGATGAGTGATTTTTATAATCTGAGCGTCATTATTCCTGTTCACACAAAGAACAGTGTATTTATGTAAACAGGCCACTGGACAAATTGATGGGGCAATGATAGCATTTCCTGGGTGCAAATTTGTCGGTAGTCCTCTATTTGGAGAGTTCCCAGGTGAGCTTGAAGGGAAGACAGCTTTGAATGAAGCAGGTTTCTTTTCACGTGCCTCCTTAAGATTCCCCCCACCCAGGGATTGCAAAGCGGGGGTGCATTGGAGACAACCCTGCATTTTCTGACACCCCCACTTGTGACTCGCTTGGAGGAGGCCCGGGCACTGCTTTTTTCCTTGTTGATGATGATCTTGACTCTTTCCATGCCTGCCCCTGCCCTCTTGTTCCTGACTTGGGGCAGTGCTGTCCGGGCTCCCCCATCCCTCCTTCTGATGCCGTGTCAGACGAGGAGCACCTCCTGGGCCTGTCTGGGGCCACCCGACCTGTGTGTGTCGGGGCAGAGAAAGAGTCTGGCTGGCCCCTCTAGGACTTCGTCCTGGGAGCTTGCTTCTGCTCTGACCCGGGATTGAGACTCACAGCCTGAGTCACACAACTTGTCAGGTTTCCCTGCAAGGCTTGAAGAAAATTGAGTCCCTCCAGAAGGAATTAAATAAGGGTGTTATTGTTCTTTTGTTTAATCTGTGAGTTTTCTGGGATTCCCAGTTCAAATATTTGTTAGCTTGGAAAAAAAAAAAAACCCGCTAATTTCTCAGCTTTACCAATTACTCACTGAAGTGAGAACAAAGGGGAATTGTGGGCCATTAGCTGGCAGACTTGTAATACCAGAGAACCGCGTGTTAGGGCTGCACGTGGGACCTTCTCCTTCTGGAACTTGATGGCGTGGTCATCTTCTGTATATCCCTTCTACTGTCAATCCCTGTTCCTTTAGAAAGGGCCCTGTCCTTTGTACAGGGAGATGTCCCCACCTGCTTGCTTGACTGGCAGGGAGATCTCACCACCTGCCTGGGTGCGAGACCAAGATTGTGTTCCCATTCTCATGAACAAGCTGTGTTACCTTAAACCAATCACATCCCTCTGACAGGTGTCCGTTTTCCCATGCAAAGGTGAAGATGAAGACAAGGGGTCAGATTTCATCTTGAACCTTGACTAGTAAGAAATGGATCTGGGGTCATACATTAGTGGAGAAGGATTCTATGATCGATTAGTGATGTCTGGCACAGATAAGGAAAGGGTGAGTGATGGCATCCCTCAGGAAGGTACTGTCAGAGTGCCTTTAATTTGTGATGTTCTCCCCGTATATAGTAGTGTGGAAGCTGTGGGAGAGTACCTGTGTGATGGGACCGCATAGACAGCAGGAGTGGGGTTGGACCCTACCACCTGATGTCTATCCCAGCTCCACCACTGATAAGCTCTGACACCTTAGACAAATTACTTAACCTCTCTTAGCTGTACTTCCTTCATCAGCAAGAGAGAAATGCTATAGTCCCTACCTCTGAGGAAGGTTATGAGGATTGGGTCAGGTGTTTTAAAGGACTTTGCATAGCAGGTGATGAATAAAAATGTGGTTGTTTTGGGACCTCTGGGTGGCTCAGTTGTTAAGCGTCTGCCTTCGGCTCAGGTCATGATCCCAGGATCCTGGGATCGAGCCCTGCATCAGGCTCTCTACTTTGTGGGAAGCCTGCTTCTCCCTCTCCCACTCCCCTTACTTGTGTTCCCTTTCTCACTGTGTCTGTCTCTGTCAAATGAAATCTTTTACAAAAATTAAAAAATAAAATAAAAATGTGGTTGATCTATTATTACCGATATAAGAATTATGGCCAGGACTTTCTCCAGTAACAGTGGCCGACCGCCAGACAGCCCTCGTTTCTGCCCACGGAGGATTTGCCCATGTCATGGTTGTGAATGAGGACTTGGGAGCAGTGCAGAGGTAGGTTATGGCCCAAGCCTGGCAGGAAATCCCATTTTTAGAGTCATGGAGCGTGTGAGCTAGAAGTCATGTTTTTATAGATGGGAACATCTGTAAATCTTAGGCCTGGGTGGGGAATGGTGTTGTCCACAGTCACCGGGTGAGGTGAGGGCAAGGTGGGTTCTGTCCTGAAACTCTAGCATGTCCTTGACCCCTGTCTCTCTCCCATGGGCTGATGGCTGCCCAGCTCAGGGGCTCCCACCAGGAGGGGAGATGCTGCCTGGTGGGATGGGTGCTCACTCCGGGCTCTCACAGAGACTGGCTCTGGGGAGCAATTTGAAGGGAAGCCAAGTGCTGCTTTGTAGTCATTGGAAGCATATTTATTTATTCATTATGTTTGAGAAGAGCCTCTAGTACCGGAAAGAAATGCTTCAGTCAACTGAGTTTTATTTTCTTTGTCGGTTTATCTTGATTCCCTGTGGCTTCCCACAGGCTTCCTGTCATTTCTCCCTTCCCAGCCTCATCTCAGCTCCAGTCCTGCAGAATGAGCCCTCAGAATCTCACCTCCCTCCCTCTGGACTCCCTTTCCCTGCCCTCAAGCCTCCAGACTCCTGCCCGATGCCCTCTTCTCAAAACCACAGTGTCTCTGACCACAGCATGCCTCTGATTAAAATTTGGCCCCTGTGGCCTCCTCAATCCCCTGCAACAGGCCTCAAAACAGCCCCTCCTGAGCTGCACTCCCCAGGCTTTGGCCCGTGCCCCCTCTCCCCTTGGAGCACCTCCTCCCTGTCCTTTCCTTGTGGTTTCCCGTTTATCTGGAAAAATAGTCCACATGTCACCATTTTGAAGGCTTCCCCAGAGATGGCTTCACAACCTCCCCATCCTTGACCCTTGGCCCCTCCAGGCAGAACTGGGCTAGGCTTTGGTCTCTCGGACTCCTTGCTCTTGTTCCTTACTTGTTTCTTTTACTGACGTATTGCACACTCCTCGAAGGAAATAATGCTGTATTGTGCAATTCTTTATTCCCTATCACTAGCGTAGTACCTTCCTGGAGCAAGTACTGAATCCATATCTGAATGCCCAAGTGAGCCATAATGGCGAATGTTGGGCCAGCTATCAACGTCTGATCATCTGGGGGCCCCTGTGAGGTCATGTCAATTAGGGTCTGCATCTGAGAGCTGAGAACATGGAGGCAAAGAGGATCCATTGTCTACAAGGCCTGGCTAGTCATTGATAGGGTCAGGATTTGAATACGGGGTATGAGATTTCCGATTCCCTGCCTCTTAGGCTATGGTGAATGAAAGTCACAAGTGGTGACCGGTCTTTGCTCAAGGTGGTCTTCACTTGCCAGTCGCATCGCCTGTTGTCCTCGCCCACCTGAGTCCTTCCTGTCGTGGAGTATCTACCAGCTATCTCAGTGGCCCATCCCCCACCATTTCCTGGCTCTCCGTGTGATCACCGCTCACTCCAGAGTTCATTTACTAGGGAGCATTTGGCGACAAGACATCTTGTCATTGTATGTTCCCATGTGCCACCTGGATTTTCTGCTCCTGTAAGAGAAGGGCTGCATTTTGAATTTGAACCTGGATCGGGCCTCTGCTTTGCCACTTTTTGACCTTGGGCCAGATGCTGAGCTCTTTAAATCTCAATTTCTTTATCACTAGAACAGTTTTTTGCTTCCAAGAACTTGGAACTAGCCTAGTGTCTGGGGATTCGCTTACAAACAAACCCTCATGCACCAGATCAGAAATGTGCAGTCACCCCAGAGATCCTCTGTGGCTTCCGTATCTGCAAAGTTTTACTAACTGGAGACTTAGAGAACTTTCTACCACACCGCCCCATGGCGGAGAAACATGAACCATATGGCTGGGAGGTGTGGGGGTGTGGCCTGAAGCAGTCTTCCACAAACTTTAAATCCCTTTGAAGTCTTACGGTCTGTCTTTAAAAATTCATACACATTTTGAATTCTTTTTCTTAATCTGTCAGTGTTTATCTTGGTATAAAAATGCATGAAATGACCACCCACTAAAATCCGCACTCCAGGACGGAATGCTCTAGTTTCCACTGCACACTAGATCTGGTGGTGCTCCAGCTTTCTCTCTTGTCCCTGAGCGCTCAGTTGATGTGAGTCTTCTGCAGGTGATGGGGGAAGTTGGATGTCAGGGGGTCTCCAGAGCACGGTGTCCCTCCTGCTGGCCAGGAGACCAGACCTTGCTGGAGGATGAGTTCACCCAGAGGATGAGGTTGCTTGGAGAAGACAGTTGGCGTCTTTATCTAGGGGAAAACAGACTCTTGACATTAAGTTGGAAGAGATTTATTTGTTCTCTGTGGAGGTAAAAACAGGTTCTTCATGGGTCCTAGATGAGAAAGCCTATGGAAAGCTTGGTTCTCGGCACATAGTCAATGGTCAAAGACATTTAGTCTGATTGAAATTGTAGGCCTTGCCACCCTTCCTTGCCAGCCCATAATTATCCAATGCTTTCTATGAGCAAAAGTTTGTCTTTCATTTGCAAGAGTCAGTGATTGTTGATGTTTAGTACATGGTATGCCTTTGGTCTGCATCTAATTGAGGCGTAAGTATTTATTTTTCCCTTTGAATGGATACGTTGAGTTTCCTTTTTTAAATGGGAGTAGGACTTGCTAATTAAAATATATATTTGCATAGGAGTGGAATATTTCTACAACAAAACGATCACAATTTAATGTGCTATAAATTTGGCTTCCCATCGTCTTTTAATCAGATCCCAACTACCTTAAAAATTCAGCTCAAGTTCAGTCTCCTGACATCCGCAAGCCCCACTAATCTCTCCTTCCATGCCGGTTAGACCTCATCATTGGTATCCTGAAATGGCACTTGGTATGTTAGCATTGTTTTTGTTCATCTTTTTTATGCCTTTTTATTACTATCTGTCCTAATTGGTGTCATGGTGTAGACCACAGCTATTGGTCAATGCTTACGCAATCAGTCGTGGAACTTTTTATTGTTGTTGCGTGCCCATTGTACAGAAAGTGTGCTGGACTCTGGGGGAATCATGGTGTACAGCTAGACATGACCTCTTCTTTCCGAATGAAGGATGAAACCAATGCTCTTGCGAGGGGACACTGAGCCCCCTGGAAGTGACGGAAGTTTCTGGTGTCGGAGCAGTTCTGACTGTGTTTGGGTGTGGTGTTGTGGAGGGGCCTTGGGTGACCTTCACACGGACCTGGGTTGGAATCCTGGCTCCACCACTTATCAGCTCTGTGACCTTGGCCAACGTCTCCTCTCTGAGCTTGGATTTTTTTCACTTGTAAAATAGGAATAAAACTGATCTTTCCTTCATAGTTGGAAGCGATGAGGATAACACGGTGCCTGGTTCATAGCAGTGAATACCAATAATTTGTTAACTATTTACTATCACTTCGAAATACTTGTGTTCCTATTATATATGGTAGGCTCTGCGCTAGGTGATTTGCTAATAAGTATTGGGGAGTATGTGCATATGGTGACAAAGGTTCTTGCTCTTACCAAAGAGCTTGGTAGCAATTTTCTTGGTCTGAGTTACCTAGTGCTGGTATAAACTAAATGCTGATGTGAATGCATGGATGTATGTTACACATGTGGCTTTCTTCCCCCCAGAATATTCTGTTGACATTGTTACTGCTTTGAGGTAAGACTAAGTTAAAATGATGACATCAGGACGAGGTTTGCTCTGACCTTGCTGCATCCAGAAACAACCCCAGATGCGAGAGAGGTCACCATCATCACAGTAAAAACCACTCCCCACCAGGTATGTGTTGCCCCCTCCCCATGGAGCCTTGCTCGCGCTCCCTGAAGCAGGCACCATTGCTCCATTTCACACACGGGCAACTGGGGGCCCATCGAGGTTACCAACACAGCTGAGAGCGTGAGGTCAATGAAAGATGAAGGTGGGACTTGAACAAGGTTTCCTCCGTCCCTAACGCAGTCCTCTCCTGAGCATGGCACCTGGGAACTCAGAAGCAGACGCTAGCCTTGGCGCCCACTTGTGTGGCATGACTTGCGCGTCCGTTTCCTATTCTGCAGCATGAGAGATAAGGACCTACGTGGCAGGTTTGGTGGAGAGGAAACGAGAGAGTGTAATGGCTGCATGCAGAGCTCGGCTCATAGACTCTGAACCTGAGCCGTTGGTAGTACGGGGGTCACTGCCGTTGTCTGGAGAATCTCAGGGGCCGCCTGAGTGTAAAGCCTGTGTCTGCAACTTGTTGTGTGTCCGCCGGTTAGTTACCCATCCTGGCTAAGCCTCAGTGTCCTCCTGAGTAAAATGGAGACAGTCATCACGAACACACACAGTCTGAATAGCAGGTGCTTGTGGAGCTTAGTTATGACTCCGACAGCGACGCTTGATGATTTTGGACTTCGCCTCTCTGCCCTCATCAGAAATGAACCCCACGACTGTGTGCCTCAGACGAGCACCTTTTATGCTCTCTGACTGTTGTGTTAGCTGGCCTGCCTGACCCTGCAAGGACCCTCTGTGAGGTGCAGAGGCCATGGTGGGGTCTTGCAACCGGGGTTCATTGCCTAACCTCCCCCTGACCCAGCTCCGCGCTTGCCTCCCAGATGGCAGCAGTTACAGTCTGGAAGGTCAGAGGCAGAGCCTGGGGCTGTGGAGGTCTCCCTCCTCCCCACACTTTCCTCCTTCAGCGCACAGTGTCATGTCCTTGGGCCAACCTCCATGTGGAGCTCTTACCCACGTGCAAGATGCGGGCCCTCTGACCTCGCCCACTGCAGGGAAGCTCAGCTGCTGGGGGAGCAAATCTAGCAACACGCATATATGAGTTGGGGAGATGGGAGCAGTGTAGTCCTGAAGGGCTAAGACTCCTTGCCCCTGGCTCAGGGCTTCTGTGTCTGTCATGGATCCAACAGGTGACCACATGGGGCCTTTACCTGAGTGAGAGGCGATGGTTCACTAGGCACCAGGCAAGCCATTCAGGCCAAGGTTGATGCGGAGTCCTGTTGCCTCCTCGCTGAATCCACCCAGGGCCCGGCCCCGAGTGTATGTTCAGTATATTGTTGCGTGGAAGGAAGTGAATCCTGAAAGCATTGCTGTTTGGTGGGATGTGAGGAAATGACGTCATCACCACTGTGTTTGCTACGGTTTACTGCATCCTCGCTCCACGCCAGGGACCGTGCCAAACACTTCCTGTGAACTCTCACCGCTTCGTAGCAACCCCCCTGCTGAGGGGAGCGCACCCTCACACTCACCCCCACACTCACACCCGGGGGACGCGGTCCAGGTGCTGAGAGAACTGTTCGAGATCACATGGCTCAGGGGTAGCTGAGCTGGAAATCGGAGATGTATTTAACTTGGAAGATCTTGCTCTTAACGATTGTGCTGAAATGGGACCCGGGGGAATGGGAGCTCATGTGTGGGGTGATAGTCCCTTATGTCGCTAGGCCTCGCCTTCCTCATCTTTGGAGAAGTAGCAGAAAGCTGGGGCTCAGAGGGTCCCTTCCAGAGCTGTCATGCTAGGTCTGCTTTCCCTCTGGGCTTCTGTTGTGTCCAGGGTGGGGCTGAGCTCCCATCGCTGCTGCTGAGGCTCTCTGGTGGGGAGAGGACTGCACTCCATGTCGCTTTGGCTCCCTGGTGAGGATCCTAGCGAGTGGCCTTGGGACCAGAGTCCTCAGGGAAGTAGAAGGTAGAATGAGCCCACCTCTCCAGTCACATCACGAAGGCCAAGCTAATCGTACATTCTGGGTCTGGATATCTCTGTTTCTTAAGTGGCCTGGAATGGGACTGGGGGAGTACAGATAAGGGAATGGGGAGATGAGAGCTCTAACATGGAGCCCTGGGCACCCCTCCCCCACCCCCTTCCCCAGCTGCTCCTGAGCGGCTTACCCGGTGGTTAGCTCATTCTGAAGAGCAAAGCTCTGGGACCCTCAGTGATTACTTACCAGCTAAATGCCGGCTTTACCTCCTCAGATGCCCCCTCCTCCCAGACTGGGTGCCTTGTCTTAGACCTGCTCTCCTCTCCTGCACCTCCCTGAGATGCTAAACAGGGCTGCTGGGAGGCTCCAAAGAAGAGAATGACACGACTTTTAAAAGTGATCATTTGAGTGTTTCAGAAAGAAGTGCAAATGGCTCAGTGTTAATTTTCTAAAAAATAAGATGGGATAATGCTGCCAGAGCCCTCTAGTGAATTCGTGTCCTCATCCTTGAAAGTAACGGGAAAGCTGGGGACCGTTTCTTTAGCTCATCCTATTTTCTGTGTTTCTTTGAGATGAAGTAATAGAAAACTTGGCTCAGTTGCTTTTGCCTGTGTGTGTGTGTGTATGTGCGTGCGCGTGTGTGTGTAAGAAGGGAATTACACACAACATGGAATGAAATTGAAACTCACTCAACTCATGTTATACCCCTGGCATCTCCCATCACTCTCCTTAATTGTCCTGTGTGTAACAAGGTGGAAGTGTCACCCGACAATTCTATGGAATTGGAAATGCATGGAGAAAAACTGGCTCCCCTGGATCATAGATTGGGTTCCCAGCTCTTTCAGTTCCTGGCTTTGTAACAAAAAATCAATATCAAATCTAGGTGGCTTGGCAAATACATCGGTTTGAAAAGGCTACAGTGGAACATTTGAAATCACTAAAAGTGCTCGAGTCTTAATGCCCAAGAACATAAAATATGGATTTATGGCATTTAGCATTTGCAGGAGTTCACATCTCCCTGCATTTCTTGCGGTTTCGTATTTATGTACAAAGTGTATCATATGCATCTATTAAAGCTCGATCCCACCGATTGCATGCTCATTGACCACGCAGATCAGTTTTTCACCTTCTGATATAACTTCTCTGGACATTCTCAGGCTCGAAGGCTGGCTTCTTGTTGTATATCTCATGACTGACACTGGCTTGAACTCTCAGGGGGCCCATCATGGAAGCAAAGTACAGTCTAGCAATCTCTGGTTTGTCTGATTCAATCAAGCCCAGTGCTTTCTCAGCGGTCACGCAAGCCACTCTGGCGGTTCTGGGCTCCACGGATGATTATGAAAATGGTTTCACGTTTGCCGCCGATGGTAATGTTGTCTGCTTCCAACTTTAGGGAGGATATTTACGGTGTTTCTATCAGTTTGAGTCATATAGGAGCAAAATCAGAGTACCTCCATATCTATTTACCTTTAGAAGCAATTCCTTTAGAGTGTATGGGTCACGCGATGCCGGCTGTGATGTGGCCTGGTTCTTTAGGGCTTTGGCAACTTTAATAGCTTTGAATTACCTAATGGAAAACATATTTTGGAAATAGGAACTAGGAAGTGCTCTTTTCGAGTAATTTTTACCATGGTGTGGGATTTGATAGTGAACGGGAGAAAAAGTTGTTACTTCCACATTTGGGAGACAACATTTTTTTTAAACTAGCTCATCAGGGTGAAGGGAGGAAATACCGTACTCTTCGGATTCTCACGACAACCTTATGAAATCAATATTATCCCCTGCGGTTTGCGAGTGAGAGAGTGGAGGTGGGAAGGGCAGGGAATGAGTGGAGGGCCTCACACACGGCCAGAACCATTTCCACCAGTGGAATTCTGCATGGGTTTACTTCCCATAGAGAAAAGGCATTCTGGATGGCACGGTTCTGTCGGGGAAGCCAAACGGAGTCTCTTCCACCTTTGCGTGTGTGTCCCGGAAGTTGTCTACACCCCTCTTGAGCTTTGTCTCTGCGGCTCGTGAAAATGGGGACAGTCTCCCCAAATGACGTGGTTGTCCATATTAATGCTACTAGGATAGGACAAAATTATTACTAGGGCCATGTCCGTAGAGCTCCGTGCTCTTCCAGCTACCACAGAGAACGCTCTAATTGCTGACCCCATTTTTTTCTCCCCGCCCCCTTCTTTATAAATAGGGGGGAAATGTTTTCCTGGTGGGAGGAGAGGCTAAGCCAGTCAAAATAATTAGGGGCAAAGAAATAGAGACATTCAGATGGAGAGTGAATGAGGGATTTTGGGGGCGTGCACATAATGAGGCCGACCCGTCTTTGGGAAGAGCGATCAGTGGGAAAGGAAGGGGTTTTGATCAAAGTTGCAGAGACTGTATATTTAGATCCTTGCGAATGCCTTTTGGAGACATTTGAGGATGCAATTCCTTTCTTAAGGTTAAATGAGTGAGCCGTGCTCTGATTTTGAACCATGCAGGATTTCGGATTCGAGTATGGTAACAGCTAAAAATAATAATTGCAGGAGTAAATCACAGCAACCACAGTCAGCATTTCTGGAGCCTATGCTGGGCAGGCCTGGGGCTGAGCCCTTCAGGTGTCATCTCGTTGGATCCCACGGCAGCCCCAGGAAGCATCCAGCACAGGGCCCGGCCCTGCTCTTGTGCTCAGTAGATACTGATGGCTGCCCCTTCCTCTGCCCAGAGTCACAACCAGATTAGCCGCCACCTTCCCTTCCCTGCCCCTGCCGCGGGCTGCCCGTCACCCGGCCCGCAGGTGAGGCCTCCCTGACCGTCTCATATGGGGCCAGTAGGAACCCAGGTAACCGGTTGGGATGTGCGGGAGAACCCAGGGCCAACCCAGGGCAGTCTGCAATGAAGTGCCACAGCCAATGCCTAGACCTCTTCCCTGACAGTTAAAAAAAAAAAAATTCAATGGAAAAGCCCACGAAGGAAATCGACATGCACCTCTAAATCATTCACTCACCATCCCTTATATTTGTAAATCGAGAGAATGCTGGGGCTGGTGTTGGGCTCCCACTTTAGAATAGCCCCGTTGGAAGGGCTCTCCGCTCGTTGGCCTGCCCCCAGCCTGCAGGGGCTGTTCCTGGGGAGTGTGGGACGGCAGCGGCCCGGGGAGAAGGACGGCCGTGGTGGCCTGTGACAGGTGTAGATGGGGCTCTTCGTAGGCCCCTCCGCGTTCTCAAGCTGGATACCACAGAACCTAGACAAGAGGAGACTGAATCTGAGGAGATCCGTGTCACTTAGGACAAAGGACTATACTTGTGAAAATACATATGTCGAGGGACACCGTGCCCTATTCTCCTGTTCCTGACAGGCTGGTAAGGTACGGCTCAGCCTGTGGCCTCTGCAGTCCCCTCGCCGGGTTCCTGTCTGGGCTTGGACACTCACTGGGCATTGTGTCCCTTGGCCAAGTTATTCAATTCCTTGTTCTCAGTTTCCTCAATTGTGAAATGGGGTTAATTGCCCTGTCTTGATGGGGGCATTTGGGAGTTAAATACAACAATCCAAGTATATTGCATAAGACGTTATCTGGCATATAGTTAATGCTTAGTAAATGTCAGCTAGGATGATATTTATGTGAAGTTTCTCCTGCTTATATTAATTATACTGTTTGTAACGTAGTAAAAGCAATTGTAATTTACTGGATTAGCATTTCCTGATCGTGTCTATTAACTTACATATCATCCTGGCTCAGGAAGCCGTTGGGTGAGACAGGTAAGCAGAGACCCAGAAGGGTGAGTCCCTTGCCTCATGTGTCCCGGCTGGGACACTGTAGGGCCCAGAATCCAATTGAGTGCTCCTTGGGTTTCGCCGATGACTCTGTGTACGTCCTTAAAATAATGTCCCCCTGTTTGGCTTTTCCAGGGAGCAGGGACTCTTGCAAGCGCCTTGCTGTGTTTGACAGGCCTGTATAGTTTGGAAGGTCTTGTGGTGGCACATGGGGGAGCTCACCGTTGGCCCTTCTTGGGGGGGAGGCTTTGTAGAGCCCCCGTGCGAGAAGCTCCAGGGGCTGGACGAGGTTTCTCAGAGCATTCTGGAGCTTTGTGTTTGCCTTCTCAGCAACCCCTTCCTTGAACCTCATCCTGATGATGCTCTGACTTAGGGGTTCTTAATTGGCTCCTTGGAATCCATCACTGTCTGGCAGCCTTAACAAGGATGTCCAGTGGGTTTTTGAGCACCACTGGTGGTTTCCTCTAGAGAAACCGAGCAGGATGGTGCATACTGAATTTTCTGTCCCGTTGCCATGCTGCAGATAGTAGTGGGGTTGGGGGTGTGTTTTCTGTCTGCCTGCCTGGGTCCTTATCCCGTCTTCGCTTGTAGAATATTTGACCTTGGGCGCTGTGCGTGAACCTCTCTGGGCATGTTGGTGTTCTCTTCCGCCCGGTGGTGGCTCTGACGGCGCCAGTGTCCTGGGGCCATGGGGGAGGCCCGGATGAGCGAGACCCGCACCGGACACACGAGAGTGTGCCGCAGAGCTTATGTACAGGCGGTCTGCTTCCTCTGACTTCTCTGTGTGTCTTTCCGGAGACAAGCTGGCTGGCCGGGCACAGAGATGGTACTCACTGTGTGTCCAGCGAGCCTGTGAGGAGCGATGCTTAGCCTTCAGCGGTGGCTCTGACTGGACGAGCGTCTTCTCGAAAACTGAGGTCAGGAAGCCCGGGGCATGTCCAGCTGCCGCCCCATTCCTGCCCGCCCTCCCCCGCCCTGCCGTGGAGGGTTCATCGTGGCCAAGGGCTGAGCTCCTTCGTGTCCTGGAGTCCTAGATGTGAAAGCCCCTGCCAGCTTGGGCAGCCCAGTCACTGGTTTCCTGGGAACTGTTGACTAGTCCCTGCTTTTGAATGCTCTCAGGGATGGGGACCTCACCACTCACAAGGCAGGCAGCTCTCTGAGACAAGGGTGCCTTCCTCTCCCTGAGAAGTGTAGGCTGCCCCCCAGCACCCCCTCACATGGGTTTGCCCTTGTCCCTGCCACCGTGCAGAATAAAGCCCAGCCCTCACTTGGCCCCATCACAAGCCTCGAAGAATTCAGATCGGGCCAAGTTAGTGCTTGTGTGGAGTATGGTGCTAAGTGCAGGCAGCCTGGTGGTGAAGGAAGGAGGACACCCCAGTCATTCTTGGGAAGCCTGCAGCAGAGTGGAGAGACCCCGGGAAAAAAGCCACAGCGGCATTAAAATGGAGGAAACCGTTGTAAAAAACAAAAACAGAAATGAAACAAGTGGGGTACTATGAGAGGACTAGATGATCTTCTTCTGAGGCTTGGATTCTCTCTTCCGAGGAGCAATGAGAGAGTGTTAAGCCGACTCTGGCTGTAGGGTGGAGACTGAATTTGGGGAGACTGGGTAGTGACAGAAGGTAAGGTGTAGGAGGCTAGCTACAGGGGTCGCTGCCGTATTGCTGGTGAGTAGACAGATGATGGCCTGGGGCGGAGCCCCGGATGTGCAGGAGGAGGGGGGGGAATGTGGGATATGTTTTAAAGGTAGAATCTATGGTACAGCATGATGGGCTGAGAGATGAGAGAGAAGAAGTGAAATCAAGGGTGGCTCCTAGATTTCTACCTTGACGGTGACTTGGGGGATGGTGCCATTTATTGATGACTCTTGGAAGCCAATCAGTATGTTTGGTCAGTCTGCTGCCTTGCTTTTCTTGGGGAAAAGGCAGGGTAGGAATTTCTCCCAGACACAGTGTAGGGGTATATGAAGGTCTGTAGGTCTTTGATCAGGTTTATAAACATCTCTGCTCTTTTCAAGACTGTTATGCTACTGGCTGGACATTACTAATAATATTACAGATAGAATTAAAAATAATATTAGCACCTGACATTTATCAAGCCAGTGCTACGATTTAATAGGCACATTAATTGGTGCCTCATCAGAAGCCAAGAGAAGAGGGTAATTATTTCCATTTTACAGAGGAGCAAACCAAGGCTTGGGTTGGCTCATTAACCAGCCAAGGCCACCAAGGAAACACGTAGTACAGGATTGCAGTCCAGATCTGTCAGCGTCTAGAGCCTAGCCTCTTACCTAGTAGGCAGACTCACTTCCCAGGTTGCCTGAGTTTGAGGTTTTGGAAGAATTCGACGTCTCCCCTCTCGTGGGAAGGGGCAGCACATCAGTAATCCACATTACTTAAGGGAGATTTTCTGTAACGTCCCTCCAGTCAGCCTGATTAATTTCTGAAGGAGAGACAGTTGAGCAAGCATGACATCGCTCCTGATGGGAGTAGTTTCTTGTTTACACATGCAACGTGAGGAAGCACTCTTTAAATCAAAAAGTTGTGAGCCAGGTAGAGTAAATAATTTTTGTTGACGACTTGGTGAGATACTTTAAATTCATTTAAGCAGCATCGTATGCAAAATTCTGAAGGATTAGAGAAGAGAGAATGATTTTCTCATTTAGCTAAAGCATGCATTACCCTTCAGGTAAACATGGTAATGCCATCCTAAGGAAAAAAGGGTAAATAGCAGTAATGATAAGGAAATCATAACGCTGAACATCAGTAATTAGAAGCAGCTCCCAGGGACTTCCCCGGGGAGGAAACGAGAAGATGCTCAGGCCTGGGATCCTCTCATTGCCCTTTTTACTTCAAGAGTAAGTCTACTGCAGTTCTCCTCGCCACCTTGATTTTGGGAAAAGTGGAGCGATAGTGAGGCTGTCATTTACTGCACCAGCTTAGCCATCATGAGCCCCAGCAGTGACCCGGGGGTCCCCGGATCATTCCTGGACTGTCAGTGGCCAAGACCGGAAAAGGGTTCCAAGTTTATCAGCCAGTTGTCAGTTACAAAATTTGGGGAATAAAAACCAGAATGTCATCAGTTAGTTATTTGTTAAGCCAAGATAATCATTAGCCTCAATGAAGTTTCATTAAGGGTAATGTACTCATGAGGCATAAAACGGCTCAAAAAAGCTTAACTATCATCATTTCTTAGAATAACTCAAACCTTGGCTAAGATGGTTGACTTTCACCCTTGTGCAACAAGCAATCAGCATTTAATTAGTCGAGCACTTTGATTTGTTGATTAGGGCACATTCAGAACGTGAATATGGATGGCGTTCTTTAAGCAGGATCAGCCTTCGCTTTTCTGAAACTACTTGTCCAGCGAGTTTCAAAGGCTCACCATGAATATGGATGCTCGTGATTATTTATAGAAAAACCGTTCTGTTCCTTAGCCTTTACAAAGTTATTTTTGAGTTTACTGTGACCTGATTTTTAATTCAAGGAAAAGAATGCTTTGTTGTGATTTCCCTTGGCTGGAGCCGAGCTCCTCCCAGGAAGGCGACGTCTCAGCCTCTGAACGTCTAACTTATTTACAAATGGAGGAGATTATTTTTGAACTCAAATCAAGCCCTCTGAGCATTGTTCAATTCCGTTGTTACTCACTGCTTCTCCTGGAGGCATTCGTGTATGCTGGGAACGCCAGGAAATGGATATGTCATGTGCATTTATGTTTGTTATACTCTTGTCTGCCTCTGTATCAGGAGGCATAAAATCAGGTCTCGAGTGGAGCCGAGTCCCAGCTCATCCTGAGCTCGAGTCTGGCTTCTCTGGTTTGTCACCCTGCGTGCTGCCTTCTGGCTTTCTCTTGCATTCCCGGTACAAGAACAGCAGTGAGAAAGAAGTGTCTGTTAGCAGTCTATTCACCTGAGAGGTACTTTGTCCAGACGACGCCCAAGTAGACAACCGTACCTTCCTTCCCTGCTCCTTTCTTCACTTGGCTTGATCCTCTTCACTCTTCTGTGACTTGCTTTTCCTGTGCTGTGATGGGAAGTCCTGCAGGTTGGCAGGACCCCCAAGGATCTAGGCTGTCATCAGAGGCTGAGTCCTAAGAACGGGATCAGGATTATTTGGAAATGCTTGCATCTGGTGACACGTAGCCTCGTTCTGCTCACGTGACTGACAGCATATTGTGCGTGGAAGCCTCGAGCGCCCTGGGGCGATTGAGTGCTCAGGCGGTGATGGAGAAGCTGTGGGTGGGGAGCCGAGACCTGGGAGCCATGGGCCCCTCGGCTCAGTTGTGTTGAGAGGTCTGTCCTCTCCTGTGATGCAGTTTCTTTTTTTTTCTTTTCTTGGTTTTTTTTTTTTTTTTTTTTTTTTAGGTTGTGGGGGAGAGGGAGAGGGAGAGAGAATCTCATGCAAACCCTGGGGCTCCATCTCACGACCCTGAGATCATGACCTGAGCTGAAATCAGTTGTCAGATGCTTAACCCACTGAACCACCCAGGCGCCCCTCCTGGGATGCAGTTTCAATCTATATGTGAGTCTTATGGGTTTTCTCTCTTTGTTTTCCCATCTATGGAATGGACCCAGCTTTATTTATAAAAACAGCTTCTTTAGAGCTGAGGAAAAATGATGAGAAAAAGGAGAGAGAAGGAGAGAGAGAGAGAGAGAGAGAGACAGTGTGTACCAGACTATGATGTACCACCATAGTCTTTATCCAAACTGGGATTAAGCAGCCTTTCTCAAGGGGGTACAGAGTTATCTTTTTTCTCCCTTTCCGTTTTTCTAGGGAAAAGCTTATGTTGCCTTACTTGTCCAAATGAAGTGTGCACGGGAGGTATTTTCAAATGTTAACATTGCACTTGGCGCCAGGGTCTGGATTATATCCCAAATGTGGCATCTCTGGGACTTAGTTAATAAGGTTCTGTTTATATCAGCAGGGAGAATATTAAAATTCTCCCAAAACAGCTTGAAATGTTACAGTGGCTTTGTTTCTGAGGCATAACAGAAATGAAGCACATTATTAATTTAGAAACAGCTAGGTGGAGCTGCCTTCCGCCCCCCTTAGAATTAAGTGATGAGAATGGGCATTCGTGAAATTGACTGAGTACTCTTTGGGGGATGCTTATTAAAATCCTAACATCGTTGCAGAGTTTTGTAGCCAATTCATTATCGGCTGTAATCTTATTAAGAATGTTTTGTTTTGTAATCACCGTTTCGTCCGTGGGGCCCCTAAGAGAGCACCCTATTTCTCCGCTGGCCCAGCCGTCCTAGTCTCCTTTGTTTTGGTGAGTTAATACCTCTTCTCTCTGTCAGTCAGATCCCTCACTCTCACTCCGTGTCAGGCTTTGTCTTGCTGATGCCTTTTACCCTTTCTGGGCCAACTCAAAACAACAGTTGCCTTGGGATTCACATTGTTTTCCCTTTAGTTTTTTATCCAGAAAAACTACATTCTAAAGATGCCAGTAGACAAGGGGGCCTGCTGCATTGTAAAGCAGAGCCGGGCTTGGTAAATAGATCTAGTTTCAATCCATAGTGCTACCGTCTTAACCCCTCGCTTCCTGTTGCCAGTGTTGTAAACAGAGACCCCCCCTGACACAGTCAGGTCCGGGTTGAAGTTCTGAGTCGGGGAGGCTTTCTGACTACTCTGCTTCCTCGTTTGTCAAAGAGGGATTTGTTGATCCATCCATAGATCCGTCCATTGGTGCACCGAGGAGCTAAGACCCTGCTATGTGCCGAACACTGTTCCGGTTGTATGCCTGTCTCTGTGCAGCTTAGTTTCGGGTGAGGGGGGCGGGCAAGAGTCAAGGTAAGTAAGTAAAATGTAGAGTCTGTTCAGTGTCTATGCCAGACAGAAACAAATAAGGCAGGAAAAGGGAGCACGAAGCGGAGAGTTGCTGTTTTATTTTGGGAGAATCGGCATTCCGTTAGGACCGAGGAAGGCCTCCTGGAGAAGCTGACGATGAGGAAAGAGCCGACGGAAGGGGGAGTCCTGCGCAGCGACCACTGGGGTGAAGGGGGTGGGCAGCAGGTGGGAAGGCCCAGAGGAGGGGTCTGCCCATCCTGTCTGGAGAATCTCAAGGGCATGTGGAGGAACATGAACAGGGGGCAGAATACTAGGAAATAAGAACAGAGAGGGGATGTAGTGAGGACTTTGACTTTATACTGCAAAGGGTCACAGGACGGAGCCAGGGAGACTGGGAGACTGTAGGTGATGGCTCGTTCCAGCGTGGTCGTAGTGAGGGCAGAAGGATGGATTCAGATTCTAGCTCTGTTTTGGGGAATGTGCTGAGGGACTCTGATGGGAAAGACCACGGGAGGAGCTGGTTTGCTGGGGGAGGTCAGTTCACTTTGGGACACGTACCAAGCCCTGGCTGTTGGTTGTTGGATACGCTGGTCTGAATATCTGGGAGGGATCCAGACCGGAAATGTCATCAGCCTGTACTTGGTGTTTAAAATCCTGAGACTGGATGAGATCACAGTGGGAGGGAGTAGAAGCAGAAGGGCACGGAGGTCTGAGGACTAGGACTAATGCCTCAGACCTCCAACATGCAGAAGCTGGGAAAATGAGCAGGAGGTACTAAAAGGCTAAGAGGGAATTTCCAGAACCAAGGTGGAGAATCAGGACAGCGTGTCGTCCTGGACCCAGGTTAAGAAAGTATGAAGGAAGATGGAGACCTCAGCGGGCTTACTTGAGTCTGAGGGAGCAAGTCAAGTAAGGACTGAGAGCCAGTGAGGTTCAGGTAGTAGCCACAGAGAGCTCAGAACTAGCCTTGATCCTTGAACTTCTTGCTCAAAAAATTAGCTGTATGGGACTCAGGCATCGCTACAGGCTCTTCTCTGACCAGTCTGGACTTCAGATAATACACACAGGGAACAGCCAGCAACCATGGCTCGGAAAGGAATTTATGAGTTGAGGGCTCTGGGCCAGAATGGTATGAATGACACCAAAGACATATGTTGCACTGACACCGTGTTTTTCGCCTGCACTGGGGTCTCGGTGTTAATGCCCAGGCTGATACTGTCACGGGTGGCTGTCATCTGAGGGAAGGCAGCAGTACTGATGTCCTTGGGTTCATAGTATGACAGGATCCACTGACTCAGGCTCTGAGGAAGATGAGTTTTTCCCCTGAAGAGCTGATGGAAACTTCAGCGGACCTAACAGGGGACTAGAATCCACAAGTCAAAAATAAATCCTGGTAGTCAGTGGTAGGTCTTTGGCCTACGGTTACAACAGCGGCACCCAAGAATTATTCTATGCACACGGTGCTGGGAAATTCCGCAAGACACTTTAAGGTAGGTAGGTATCTCCTGCCGACCAATGAAACACATTTATTAAGGAAGAGTTATGTATGAAAAACGAGAACCCAAAAAAGTTAGACGAGGTCATGGTTGAATTTTCATCCAACCCTAAGAATAGGAGATCTTGTAACTAAAATTGGACGGTTTGACTACGTTAAAATTAAAATATAATTTGTGTCGAAAATAAAGTAAATTAAGGAAAGTACTGTCACAAGTAAGTCAAGGAGGTGATAGCTTTAATATATAAAAAGCATTTATAAATTAATAAAAATACTGAAATTTTACTAAAGGGATGAGTAAAAAATTGCATAAAAGAATAATTAACATGAAAAAATAATAAACATAGAAATAATTAACGTGAAAAAATGTTCAACTCCGCTGGCATTCAAAGAAATATAAAATAAAAGATAAAATCTTTCTTCTATTCAGTAAGCCTGTATATTTTTTTTAAAAGACAGTGCTTACTCTATTTTCTCCATATGACAGCTCTTTAATCCAGTCCCTCAGCGTGTTAAGTACTGTAATAGGCACCATATAAATTGAGGAAAGCACTTGGTTATATGTTAAGAATTTAAAAAAAAGAAAATCCAAGTGCTCTGTTATATAGCAATTCGTTATTTAGAAGTCTGTCCTAAAGAAATAATTAGAAATGAGGACAAAGGCCTGTGCAGAAATACACGCATTGCAGCATTATTTATAAGACCAACATCTGGTAAAAATTATTATGGTGAGTTAATTTTAACACTTCCATATGATGGAACATTATGGAAGTTTGACATCATGTTCTTAATAATGATGGCATAAAGAGTGAAAATATCAGGATACAACCAAGTTCACAGTGTAGGACCTCAATTTTGTAAACATATTGATTGATTATTAGAAAAAAAAAATATCCCGAAACGTTTATCAGCGGCGACATTGTGAATTTCATTTCCTATGTTTCTGGTTTTAAAATGTGTCACCAGGAGTGACAGTGAGGAGGGTGACAACTGAAATAATGTTTACCGAATCCTTACAAGGTGTCATGTGCTGTATCAAGAACCTGACATAAATTATCTCGTTTAATTTCCGTGGCGAGGCTATAAACTGGGAAATGTTAGCATCTTCATTCTATGGATGCGGACCCTGGAGGCTGCGGGCTGAACCAGCTCACCCCAGGCTCAGCAGCTGGTAGGAAGTGGATTCGAATCTGTTCAATGGGTCCTTATCTCCTACCCCCTATTGCCTCTCAGTCAAAATGTATTCCTATGATAATCAGGAAAGAAGAACCTTAATTTTTTTAAAGGAATACAATGTGTCCCCAAATTTGATTTTTAAGCTTATCTGTTTTTGTAGAGAAGCAGAATTGGGATTTTTCTCTTACGATGGAAAGCGGAATTGGCAGCCTCTGCACCAGGCATGCAATCCATATTATTTCATTTATTTTTGCAACCGCCTCCGAAGGTAGAGATTATGATTCTTATCCTGACTTTGTACATGAGAAAACGGACCCGTGGCAGAGTGCCTTAATGGTGGTCTCCTCGCCTAGTGCCTAGGAGTGCTGAGATGGGAAGGAACGGTGCTTTCATTCTAAGCAGGTCCTCTCCTACCTCTTTTCATGGAGAATCATGATCTTTCTGGGAGTTTTCGGAGTGACCTCTCTTCTTTAGTGGAGCAACATCAAACAGGCACTGGCAGCTTGCTTAGGACAGTTGCTCAATTTGGATGCCTGGTGCTCCCGCAGCTCCTGCATGGGCAGGGTACCGAGTAGGGTCGGGTCGTGCAGCGGGGAGAGACTCATGCCTGAGTGCATTCTCGAGGCTTTATAGACGCAGTGAGCTTCCCACGGTTGCCCACAGGGCCTGGGATCCCGACTGTGTTGTCAGGGTATCTTCTAATGGGTATCCTGCTCTGAAGATTGTCTTTAAGTCACAGCGCAGGTGGAGTCCTCCTCATCACGCAGGGGTTCCTCCGGCTGCTTCGGGTGGCTGTTTTATTTTCCTTTCTGGATGTCAGTTTTCTGGAACCTAGATGTGAACCATCATGAACTAGACCAGCTCTCGCAACCCCCTGGAGATCAAGATTCTTTGACTCAGCAAACATACAGTAAGCTCAGGGTGTGTGCTGGACACCCTGTGGAGTATTGACCTCGCAGTGACAAGAGAAGGCAGCCCAACTCTTGTTGTCCTAGAGCTTACAGGTTTAGGGAGGGGACCTACTAGTCAAATGATTACATAAATAAACAGCTTATAGACAGCGATAAGTGCCGAGTAGGCACACGGCGTTCCGGATAGTTATAAAAGGAAGACTTGACGTAGAGATGATTTGGGAAGGCTTTCCTGGGGAAGTTGCATTCCAGCCGAGATTGGAAGGAGCTGAATAGTTGAAGCAGAGAAGGAAGAGCATTGTAGCCAGAGGGAATAACATGTTGAAATGCCCTCTTCCGGAAAGTCGTGGGGTAATTAAGAGGGATTGAAAGAAGGCCAGAATGCAGAGGATCTGGCCGGGGCCAGACCACAGCGCTGAGCAGAACACTTGAGGGAATATTATCGTCACCTTAGCAACAGTGGGAGGCCACTGAAAGGCTCTCAGGTGGGTGTGCAAGCTCCGGTGACAGATTGGTATTTTGGAAAAGCTCCCACTGGCTACTGTGTGAGGGATGGGCTGCATTGGGAGGGTTGGGGTTTGGGGTGTGCAGTGAAGATACTGTTGTTGTAGATAAGTCTTGGGTGGGACTGGGAGGTAGTAGTGCTGGGGATGCCAGCAGGTAGATGGACTCAGTATGGGGGAGGGAGCAGGAGGGACTGAGACGATGATTGATGAGATACTGAGTGTCAAAGGAGAGTTTCCAAGGCTCTTATTTCTTAGGATCCTTGGGGGCACTTAGCATTGTTCGGCACTCACAGTAAGTGTTCATTTGATGGACTCAGGGGCATTTGAGTGGCTGAGAAGAGTAAGCTCTTCCCTCAGTAACTTTTTCCACCTCCCCTCCCCCCACACAGGGTGAAGCATCTGTTACCTTAGTCCCCTTCCCCCACCACTTTGGATGTCAAATGACTGTCTCTAGATAGGGGGCTCCAACAACCCCTAACCTTGGGTTTGATGAATTTGCTACAGTGATTGACAGAATGCAGAGAAACATTATACTGATGAGATTACTGGTCTTTTATAAAACTGCCTAACTCAGGAACAGTGAGATCAAGGAGATGCACGGGGCAAGGTATGGGGAAAGCGAGAAGCTTCCTCTCCCAGCACATCACTCTCCCTGAATCTCCATGTGTTCACTAACCGGGAAGCCCTCCAAACCCAGTCATTTAGGATTTTTATGGAGGCTCCATTACATAGGCACAATCGATTAAATCACTGGTCATTGGTGATTGAACTCATTCTTCAGCCCCTCTCCCTTCCCCGGAGGTCAGGGCGTGGGACTGCAAGTTCCAACTGTCTGTTCACGTGGTTGGCTCTCAGGGTGACCAGCCCTGTCCTTAAGTGCTTTCCCAAAGGCACTTTCCTCGTTCATGTAACAAAAGCCACCTTTATCACGCTCATCACTTAAGAAATTTCAGGGGTTGTAGGAGTTCTGCGTCAGGAACAGGGTTGAAGACCAAATAGGTACTTCTACTATAAATCACAGTATCTCAAAGGGGTCCCCATGATTGTCCATCCTTACTGCTGCCTAGAGTGCTAACATCCGCATCCCTGGCATGGAGGAAGGAGTCTATACCAGCTGTCTCTGGAGGAATGTCCCCCCGGTGGTTCCTTGGGATGAGCATGTGGTCATAACTCTCCTCATTTCCAGCTCTAGGGGGCAGTGAACTTGGCGACAGTCCAGGTGAGGACTGACCTAAAGTTCACACATCTGGAACTGTGGGTCACCCCCACGTCATGCCATGCTCACTGGGAGCTGTCCAGGCTCAAGGCTGACCTGCTGTAGCCATCGTCCTCAGCCCTGTCCTTCACCCACTGTCCCAGCTCCCATATCTTCTACCTCCTGCCCAGTAGGGGGGATAGTGATATTTGGGCTGGATCCCAGCTAAGGTCATGGCCACCCATTTGCTTTGTTAAGAGGTCTTTGACAAAAAAGTTCACATTAGGCAAAGCCAGAGCTCTGTATCTTGACCTTTTTAAATGTCTGTGAGATTCAGGTCACTCGCTGATCACTCCTATCCAGGCAAGCCAGCAGGGTAGTACCTGTGTGATGGAGCCTTCCCCGGATTCCAAAGCACTTACGTGGGCAGAGAATCATTGAAGTTGGAAAGATTGATGGTTACAACTGGAGGGAGGGATGTTGGAACTCTTGCAGGGGCGGTGGGTACGCTCATCGCGGAGGGGAATTAAAGGGAGAGACCGGACCACCTTATTTACTTGGGATTTTTACATTATTAGAGGGTCATTTTACATTGTTAGAGGGCGACGAAAAGGCAAGCAGTGATGGATGAGCCCTTTGCTGCATGGTGGGTTTAATCACAGACTGCGGCCAGGCCCTCATCTCTCCGGCTTTTGTGTTGACCGTGGACAGAGGCTGAACTGCATTGTGGAGAGAGTGGCTGCTCTTGGCATTTTGTTTCCCTTGTGGTGAAGCCTGTCGACCCTGTGCACACGGGTTGGGGTCCCTTGTGCTTCTGTACGCTCTATCTGTATGCTTCATCGGAAGGCTCTGGCCAGAAATGGGGAGTCATCTGTGGACGGACCTGGTAGGATCTTCCTCCAGACCCGGAAGGATCATCGTGAGCAAGGGCTCTATGTGGAGGGGTCGGAGCTGTCTTCCTGGAGGGAAATCCATCAGGGCCTGGTGTCGGGAGCAGGGCTCTCAGGGAAGTGGAGGCTGTGGAGGGTGAAGGAGGAGACCTTGGCTCTACTCTGTCAGCTCCTAAAGGGCAGGGTTGTCCACATCTCTCTGTCTCCCAGGGCAGGGCGGCACAGGACTGAGTCCTGAGAAAGAGACTTCGGTCCCCTTGCTGATCCCTGCGCCCTCATCTCTGCACACTCCATCCGCCACTCTATGCTTCTGCAGACCTGACTTGCTGTGGTTCCAGTGGCAGCCCGTGTGGTCTCTTACTCCTGCGCCTTTGCACATCCTGTTCCCCCTGCCTGACACACCCTTCCACTCCCAAGCCTGGCTAATGCCCTCTCGCCCTTCGGGTCTCAGTTTGCCCTGGAAGAGTTGCCAGCTGTGAAGTGGTCTCCCCCTAGACATCACCTGCCCCCAACCCCCAGAGCCGCAGAGCTTCTCCCACAGTTCTCATGCCTGTCCACTTGTCTGTCTGTCCTCTGTAGGGTGGGCACATTGAGACCTGGGCTTGGTGCCCGTCATGGTCAATACTTAATACCTCATTAGCGAGTGTGAATGACGAGCCCACCCTGCTTCCCCGCGGCTTCTCTCCCTTTGGTGATGAAGAGGGGTTATCGATTCGAAAGCTCAAAGGAAAAGAAGTTCCGTGGCACCCATCTCTTTGCCCGTCTGTCAGTGATGCCGTGTAGTGTGGCGGGCCCAGACCACCCCTGCCTTCTGGGAATGTTCTGTCTGGAACAGGCACGTTGCCATGACCAGGTACCCTGAAAGCCAAGACCCCAGGCACCCCGTGAATGAGACAAGCAGCTGCCCACTGGCCCATCCCGCATGTCTCGGCACGTGTGTGGGAGAAGAAGCCTCCGCGCTGGATCTGGGAGAGGACGGCGCACAGGCCCAGGGCCGTTAGGGGGCCGGGGGAGCCTGACTCGTTAGCTGCACGGTGGCGCTGTTCTGTCTCCTCCAGCCTCATTTCCACGCTGTTCAATCTGCCTTTCCCAGCGTATCCTTGAAGGGGAAATAAATCAGCAGCACTCTGTACCTACAGCCCGCCATTATTACTGCTAATGTGACTTCTCAGGGGCCGCCAGGCGCTGTTCACATTTCACAGTTGTCTGGGCCCCCAAAGCCATATCAAGCCATCAGCTATTCATAGGCAGCATCTCGACTGCCTATTTTTCTCTGCTGGTCGTACCCAAAGGTTTGCGGGCAGAATTAAGTGTGGGCTGCCTTCCTACTCTGGGCCTTCAGCTCTGTCCTTTCCATCCCTTTCTAAATGGGGTTATTTTGTCAAAGGCAGGCACCAGGCATAACCCATAAAGAGAATCCTCATGATATTCTGTGGTGACAGCCCGTGATGGGTCTGGGGAGATGCCTGTGTCCCACTTCATTTGCTAGAGAATGATGCTGAGGATGGTTGCTTCTGGATGTTCCTGGGTTGACCAGTTGGCTCTCCTCCGCTGCCTTCAGCCTACTCCGGTGCTCCCGCCCCCCAGTTACTGTGACCAGGAAACAGGCCCTCAAAGTGCCTCCTCTCCATCCCTCTACTCCCACCTGCCCTGAGCATCCCGCCAATACCTCAGGCCTGCGGGGTCATCTCCAAGACACACGACGACTCTGTCCACATCTCACTATCTCTGATGCCACCCTCTCTCTCCTCCCATCTCTTGTCTGAACTATCGCCGTCACCTCCCCATGGGGCTACCGGCCTCCCCTCAGGCCCTCTCCCATCCATTTGCCCCACAGCCACCACAGTGACTCTTCCCTCTTCATAAGTGACATATTTACAAATACACCTCTGTTGCTGCCCGCCAGTTTTAACACAGCCTTCTTGGCTATGGATCATTGACTTAAAGAAACAAAACAACATAGATTTGTCAGTGAGGTCCCCAGTGTGTCCTTCCTGGATCTCATTCCCTTCTTTCCTCCCCGGAGGTCCTAGAGTCCTGAGGTTTTCACTCTGTGTGTATCTGTAAGTAAATAACGTGTGCAAGGTTGTACATGTTCTGACCCTCACACAGCTGGGTTTTTTTTTTTTTTTTCTTCAAGTATCTTGAAGGTTTATCCATCTTGATTCATGTAGTTCCAGCTCATGCCCTTTAGCGGCTGGTACTCTTTCGCGTGCGTGATTCCTCTGTCCACCCTTGTGTTGATGGATACTCCGTCATCTTGTTAAAGCGCAGCTTAGATTGTGTTTCTCCCTTGCTTACAGCCCTTCAGTGCCCGCAGAGGAGGCTGTCCCGGGCCGTGTGGCCTTATTTGGCTATGCCCTCCGCTGGTGACTGCCCATCCCAACACAGCCAGACACCAGGAGGGAGGCAGCCTCAGCAGTGGCGGAAATCCTTCTAACTCAGACTAATCGTAGGCTTGGCTTTATTCCAACCCGAGTGGCTTCACTTGGTGGGTCGCTAACAGGTAACCTTGGGCTCTGCTCCTGTGGGCTTCAGGCCCGTAGAGGTGGGTTTACTCCCCATGGCCAGATTGTCACATATGCTGGCCTCTGCTGCAGGACTCAGTGCCTCTCAGGCCTGGGAAGGAGTCTCTCGGAGCTGGTTTCGCATATTGCTCTCTTTTCGAAGACCCCTTTCCCATATCTCTTCCATAAGGGCAGATGGTGAGTTAGTTACAATGCAGATACTGGGAACATTCTGGAGATAAGCACTTCACCTTTACGACCCATGGACTTTAGGGACCGCTCCCCCCAAATTTATCCGCCCCTCAGGGTCTCCACTGACCTCGTCTAAAGGCGGTGAGACCCAGTCAGTGGAGTGGCTGGCTCTTAGCAAACTCATTTTCCATAAGAAAGAAGCAGCTCAAAGCAATTCTATCCGCGAGGCCATTGATACCGTGCGGTTACTGGAAAGGTATGAGTGACATATTCATACTACAGGTCAGGTTCTACAGTCCTCAAAAAGGAAAATTGTGATTGATGCAAAGGTTTTGAACCAGTAGATGAAACCTAGCTTACTTTAAACAAAGGTTTCTCTGTTCAAAACCCGAGGACTTTGAACCCAACCGCTTAGGCCCCGAACACATGCTAAGCTATGGATCCACTAGCACGTTCCCAGACACCGGCGGGTGCTGTGCTTTGCTTAGCGAGACTTGCCGCAAGGGGGGGTGGAGGGAAGGGAATATGTCATTAACTGAGGACTTACTATGTGCTCTGTAAGTCACGTGTTAAGTTCTTTTTCATAAAGCCCACATGTGGTATGTTTTGTGTTTCTGATTTAAAGAAGCAGAAACCTTCAGAGAGAGACCTTCAGTAACCAGCTCAAGTTCACAGAGGCAGGAAGAGTTAGAGTTTTTCTTCTGGGTGTGTTAGGTCCTGGCCCCCTGCAGACTCTCTGTGGGAAGAGAAGACAGAAGAACCGAGAGAGAGAGGAGGAAAAATACCCCAGCCTAGAACATTCTATCCTCAGATGAAAAGGGCAGAACAGAGATAGGAAGCTCTTTCAAAGCTCCCTCCTCTTGTCCTGGGAAGACTTGTTTTTCAAGGCTCTGCAGGACGTAGACCCTACAGTGAGTTCTTGATTTGCTCAGGGAATCGATATGGAGCTGTATGCATTGCCAGGGGCTGAAATAAGCTCTGGTAGAGAGGGCAGGATCAGACAGCTGCCCTGCCCAGCCCTGTCCTGGATCTCGTGGAGGAGTAGAGGGAGAAGACCACAGACACATCACAACATGAAAGTTCTGAGGAGGGAAGAGGTTGGTCAAGCTTTCCTGGGCTATAACACGTGGCTTGAAGAATGATAGATAGTGCAGAGAAAGCATTTCAGGCTTGGGATGACAGCTTGAGAGAGATCCCAAGGTCTTGGGAGTATAGTCAGAAAGTGGTGGTTAGGTGTGGCTGGAGCAAGGTGCATGCTGGAGCCAGGTATGAGAGCGGTAAGCTGTGGCCGTGTTAAAAGAGGCTTAGCCACTGTAATGAGAGTGTCTCATTGTGGAGAGCAACCTCCACCCTCTGTTCTGTGGTGACTTCCTGACCCAGGATGTCCTGTGGACCCGCCTGGACTCATGCTCACCTTGTAGGGTAGTAACTCCTACTCTTCAGTCTGCAAGGAAGTGAGAGGGCTGGGAACATGCCCAGAGTTAGAGGCGCTTTTTGTCCATGCTGCCCAGTCCACTGTGGGTGCTCGGTCCATACATGGGCTTTAGCCAAATAAGGATGCCGGGTGGGAAGGTGGGTTGCAGGGAGATCTTGATGAGGACATCTGTAGATCAGATGGGAGATGGTGACGGACTGGTGAGGAGGGACTGAGGTAAAAACTGGAGGCTGGAGTGAAGGATGCGAGGCTGGCGAAGGGAAGGGGTTACAGATGACTATCTTCCTGGTTAGGATGCCGCTACAGGAGGCCAGAAGGAAGAGGTGGCTTGGGGAGAGGAAGGCTGAGGTCAGCTAGGGCCCTGGAGGTTGTCCTATTGCCTGTGGCTCGTCCTCGGGATGAGGAGCAACAGGCATCTGGACAGGTGGGCCTCCAGAAGCATCTGGGAGCCGTCCCTGTGAAGGAACGATTTGAAGCCATTTAGCGGGGCAGAGGGTGGCCGTGCCCTTTCTGGGAGAGCAGACTGAGTTAGGAGGGAGCCCCAAGGAACAGCAACAGGGAAGAGATAAAGAGGAGGAGTGTTCACAGGTCAAGGAGGTTCTAGAAAGGCCAGAAGTTGACTGGGGTGGTCCGAGACTCATGGTGAAGGAGAAAGGCCGTGGTCAGGCAGGGCCAGGGAGGCTGAGAGCCAAGCCAGGGGAGGACTGGGATGTGGCCTGTGAAGTGGCCTGGAGGTCATGGGCCTCTTGGTCAGGACAGTTTCTGTGGAGCCAAATGACCGAGGATGCAGCCACATCGGAGGCGGCCTCATCCCTCTCACAGCCGACGCTAAGGACTCTGAGATGGACAGCCGTGCGGAGACACATGGATCACCACGGGGGATCTCGTGGGCCCTGCCTGTGTCAGACGTGCCCTTGTTTAAGCCTGACACGAACAGTGAGCCTCCGTGAAGTTGCAGTAACTGGCGTGTCCCCCCCACCGGATTCTGTCCCTTTCCCGTTGTCACCGGTGCGAAGTTCTGTGCAGGGCTTTGGAGATGTTTTCCTGGAGTGGAACTGAGTCCTTCCAGGATGCTGCTGGTGAAAACAGGTGCCATTCAAGACAGAGAGTTGGAGCAAGAGCAGCAATGGCCATTATGTAGCTGTTGACACGGGAGGAGCCTGACAAAAGCATTCTGCCTGACTCCCCTCAGGCCTCAGGACGGTCACCAATATTATTGCTGCCTTTCATGAGGATCCGTTGTGAAAGGTGCGCAAGGGGGAAGTAGCGGAAGGTGGCAGGGGGCTGAGGGTCATTCCGCTAACGGTGGGGTGACCCGGCGCTCAGCTGCCCGCATGCCCATCTGGACTCGGGGGGGCCCTGTCCCTGCAAGGACGGGGCTTTGGGGATCCCCAGTCATCCCCTTGGTTCTGCGTGCAGGGCAGTCTGCTCTCACAGGGAACTAGTTGGCTGCCCCGATTTGGGTCCCTTTGGAGGACTGTTTCTCCTGACTTGTCCGGGTGGAGTGCTGTGCTTGTGACAGCCTGTCTCGGAGCCAGGCCCCGCGCGATTTGTGTCTGGTCACGGGCTGTGCCGTGGAAGGCCTTAATGAGTGGAGGGCCAGCGGTGACTTCCCTGCGGTCCTGCGGGCACCTCCTGAGATGAGGGCCCGGCTCACATCCATCAGCTGTCCCCTCCTGGCAGGGCCTCCCCAGGGCACCTTGGCGCCATGGCCCGTCACCTCATGACACACCAGTCCCCACTGTGGTTACCGCTTTGCTCTCAGAAGATTTCATTTCCTTCTTCATTAAGGCTGAGGGTGCTTGGAGGGCCCTGGATCAGAAACATGACGGCGACAGAACTGTCAGGTATGGGAGGCGCACAGGCGTGGCTCATCTGTCTGTTTCCAGTTCCCGACTTAACATGACAAAGTCAACAAATTAAAATAGTTGCCGAGATTCCTCCAGTGCCGGAGCCGGTGCCATCGACTGGAGCGATTCCGGGGTTCTGCCACGGCCCAGGCCCTGCGGGAGGGGGGCCGCCAGGCACCGGAGCCAGCCGGGGGCTGACGTCTGGGGGCAGCGACCTCAGGGAAGGTGGCCTCAGCCCTGCAGCAGGTCCATTCAAGCCGTGGAAGCTGTGTAGTACCTTTGCGACCTCTGAGGCACCGAGAACACGTAATAAAAATATCCCGGGCCACCCATAATAGAAGAAAGTCTCTCTTCTGTTTGGTCTTGTTCCACCCTCTCTGTCTCCTCTCCCTCTCCCAGCTGAACCTGTTTCCTCCTCTTTGTGCCTTGACTTCACCCCTGCCCCTTCCCTTTGTCCTTTCCGCCCTGCCCTGCGTGCCGCCTGCTCTGTGGGCACCGTGCACCCAGCAGTCAGCACAGCACACGAGAGAACAGACAGGGTCCTCACCGCGGGCTTTTGTTCCATGATGGAGACATGCAGGTTCCAGTGACAGAGAAGTGAAGGGAAGGGTGGTCAGGAGTGGGCTCTCCAAGCTGGACACGTTTCAGAAGAGGCCTGGGGGATGAGACAGAGCCCGGCGTGGGGCGCTCTCCAGGGACCGGGCTGTAAGAGGAAGCAGCGTGGCCAAGGCCTCTGGGCAGCACAGATCTGGGGATCCTCTCAGCTCCAAGGCAGGGAGGGTGAAGGTGAGGAGGGAGGAGAGGGGGCGGGGAAGGAGGCCGCAGATGGAGATTCTCAGGAGGGGGTCCCTTGTCTCAGTGTTGTTCACTCTCCGTACTCCTCTCCTGAGCTGGGAGCTGGGTTTTGGTGTGGCTTCCCCAATACGCCCTCCCCTGGGCTGTGGCCTCTTGTTTGATTCCTTCAGCTTCTGGAGGGGGGTGTTGATTTTGTTTGAGGTCTCGCAGAGCCGCAGTCAGAAGCTGAGGCGGGGAGTTCTTGATCTTCTCCCAAGCTGACAGGGGTGTGAGCCGTGTTGGGCAGCAGCTGCCAGGGACCTGATGGGACATCCTGGGGCAGGGAAGGGGGCAGAAGTCACTTGTCTGGGGAGGCGGGGAGCCAGAAGGGCTTTCTGTGGCTGGGTGCTAGGACCAGTGGAGGGAGTGGCTCGAATGTTCCTGCGCTGGGCTTGTGCCTGCTTCCGAGGCTTTCTTTGACTCTGGATCTCTGAATTAAATCTATTCATGAGCTTATTTCGCTGGTCTCCTACACACAGCCATGTACCCTTGGGAGAAAGGAAAACCTCAGGTGCTCGCTGGAGAATAGGACTTTACATAGTCATTAAAGGAAGGAAAGCTGTGTTTTATTTTATTTTTTTATTTTTTAATTAACACATAATGTATTATTTGCC
>CM052895.1:28349707-28380787 GCA_028534135.1 Potos flavus
CCCTGGGCTGGGGAAGAAGGGAGATCAGGTGCTGCGGACTGAGAAAATAGTAAGACATGTTCTCAGGAGGAATGGTGGTGCGGTGGATCTGAGGAGGCAAGACCCCAAACCAGGGCACCCAGCCTGACAAAGATGCCCACAGCCTATAGGGGCATGAAAGCCGACAGCCCGCAGACCTCGAGGAACCTCGAAGGGTTTCACAGTGAGTAGGTCAGTGGCAACCAGGAGACGAAAGGCTCAGACCCTGTTTCCTTGGCTATAAGCTTCCTGGATCTCTGGGGTCATTCTGGAAGGAGGAATGGTTCTCACAATGACCAAGAAAGGATTTTCTATTCATCTGCTCAGATGTGGGCTCAGAGACATATAAAGTTGATTTAAAGCAAATACAGATACTGAATTCTTTGCAAATCTGTGTTTGAGAATTGAGATTCATACCCAGCAGGACTGCGGGCACCAAACACCGTATCAAAGGGTGACAAGGGGTGGCTGGGGTGGCTCAGTTGGTGGAGCGTCTGCCTTCAGCTCAGGTCATGATCCCGAAGTCCTGGGATCAAGCCCCGCCCCGGGCTCCCTGCTTGGCAGGAAGTCTGTTTCTCCCTCTCCCTCTGCCGCCAACTCATGCTCTCTCTCTCAAATAAATAAATCTTTTTTTAAAAAAATGGCGACAGAAACACTTGCTCTCCCCTCCCCCTCCGCGTCCCCCAGTCAGACACTGGGTAACCCCATATCTGTCAGCTGGAGAGCGCCTCCCGTCTCCCGCCTTACCTGGAAAACAGGTGCTTGCGGCTGACACACAGGGCCGTCTGGTAGTCCTGGGTCACGCACACTTTGTGAGGGCTGCATTTCACCTTCAGGCAGGGGTCTTTGGATGGGTCCAGGGCTGAGGCAAAAAGAACAAGAAGAGAGGGGGTTAGGACCTCCAGGGAAGTTTAATTTCTCTCTCTACTCAGATAAACAAGTGGGAAATAAACAGACCATGTATTTGCACTCCATGCTATTTTCTTTGGCTGATGGGGATTGGAATGAATCCCCAAACCAGGGGGAATTCTGTGTCTGTGCACATGTGCTTCTTCAACATCAGGATTGTGATTCCTTTGTGCTTTGGGGAGTTTCAGCATCTCCATCTCGGGCAGGAATTGCTTTAAAAATCCTAGAATCTTACGTGCTCCAAGGACCGAGAGCTACTTTTCCCTCTCTCGTTATTGGTCTGCAATTGCTTTTTATGACTTCATCCACGCCTACCTTTACTTATTTCCTGCAACGTACAAAAGTCCTTGAGGACAGAGTTTTTTGGCCCGGGTTCCATCAACACGGACTGTGTGCATCCATAAGCTTATTTTAAATTTGGGAAGAACTTGAGGATGTGCAAGACTGTTCTGTGCCACACAAAGTTCCGGTATAATAAGGAGGAGGACAAGCTGACACATAAATATTTATTGTGCAAGGCGGGAGGAGATAAGGGCCCTGCCGGGCATATAAAACGATAACAGAGCTCGAGAGAAAAATAGAGATCAATTTCTGGGACACGGATTAATGAAGCATTAATATGTGAACTGGATATTGATGGAGGGGCAGAGCGCAGGGGGCAGTCAAGGCACGAAGACCAGTGCACGGCAGCGCAGGGAGGCACGTCTGGGCCACCGGCAAAACACTCCCCCCGACGAGTAAATGTGGCCTGCAGGTGGGAATGATGGGGGGGCAGGGAGAGGATGTCAATTCAACCCAGGCAGTGGAGAGAGGGAGAGAGGGTCTCCCACAGCAGCAGTTCCTCAACTGCAACATTTCCCAGAAACGGCTGAGCAGCCGGCCCTGAGCTCATCCACGCTCAGCAAGCTGAGGAACCCACGCTCCTCAGCTGCTCGGAGCAGAGAAGAGGCCGCAAGGAATTCTCCACAAAACAAAAGCAATCGTACCATCTCCCAGCTCCAGGCCTAAAGCCTATTTAGGCAGTAAATCTTTCATAACTTCTCTCTGCAGCCAGAGGAGCGGACGTCGCCCCATGTCCTCCCCACATAGATAGGTGGTTATGCCAATGGGCATCCCGAGCAGGGACAGCACACCTGCCGGGAGAAATGCCATCGTCCCCTCCACGGCTGGGTCCCTCGGCGACCACGAAACCCCTGCGCGTAGAGAAGTCCTGATTCCTCTCAGCCCGCGCAGGCCCCCAGCCTCAAGACCACCTTCCTCCCACGGCCACGGCTGCGGGGAAAGTCTCAGAGGACGGGAACCCCCAAGAGCCAGAGGCCTTTGTGCTGCGTGAACAGCTCTGGGAGGCTCGCTCAGCTGCAGCAGCCTCAGCCGCCGTCCACACAGGCAGGGTACATTGGTTCGGCCAGTCCAGTCGGCAACAAGACCCGGGTCCTGGTCCCCAGGGAGTCATCGGCAGAGCCTACTCCCCGGGAGACTGCCTGGCTACCTGAAGCTTAGCAAAGGGAAATGAGCTGCAGGACGAAGAAAGAGGCTGATTCAAGCCCCAGGGACAGGGTGTTCGCTTTGAATTCTGGCTAAGGGCTGCATCTGGCAGGCAAATGCCGGGGGAGCGGGGGGCTGTGTGCACTCGAAGAGTCCCCCAAGGCTGGGCCTTCCAGAACTCACAGCAGGGACTTCCCGGTCCTAGGTGGAATGTTCCTTGTCCTTGGGACGTCCACCTGAGAAGCCAGCAGGCTGGCGTGGCCTCAGGCCACTGGCCTGCTCCTTGGGCAATGTCTCCCACCCCCAACCCCAGAGTGGGTGCCCAGCCAACTCTGACTTGCTTTCCGAGACTCATGCAAAATTAAGCCAACCTGCAGAATGACTACCGGATGACCACTGATGACGACCACGCCAATCCTTTGTGGGGCCCTCCTCATCACGCGAGGAAGTCAGACATTAGGGAGCTCCAGCAACTCGGGGACCAGACCACAGGCAGCCCCCGCTGAGGCACCAGCTTCGGATTTCCCTGGCAGGCGCTCAGTGCTGCAGAACCCCAGGGATTTTCACGGGATCGTGTGGCCGAGGAGGAAACCGACAGGGTGATGGATAGCAAAATCTGGAGTACCGCAGGACCCGCTTCAGGGCCAAACCTGGGGTTCTCTTTCTCTCTGCAGGCAACTCCACAAACATCCACGTCCACACTGCGGCCCAGATGTCCTCCGTGGACGGTGCCATCTCAGAGCAACTGAGCGAGCCACGCGGAATACGGAAGAGCGGGCTCTAGGCCCAGCGTTTCCGAGTCTGAATGCTGCCTCTGCGGCTCCCTCGTACCTCAGTTGCCCCTTCTACACGGGGCAGGTAATGCCATCTGCTGTTTGGGTTGTCAGGAGGATTCCATGAGTTCTTATTTGTGAGTATGGAAAACAGATCTGGTCTAGGTTACGCCCCTCGTGGGTGTTTGCTCCTTTTTTGAGCGCTTTGTCCCCAGAGTGAATAAGAAGTCTTCATACTAACAAGGATAGCTTGACACTCACCCACGGCTTCAGACACGTGGGTCATGAACCAAGCCCTATAACTGGGTCACCATACATAATTCTCAAAACCACCCAAAGAGGTAACTGCTGGCAATGTGCCCATTTTACACATGAAGGTCTTAAAGAGGAGTCACTGATAAGGTGTGCAAAGGGAATGTCACGCCCAATCATCTGACTCCAGAATGCAAACTCCTCCCCTTCCAAGGCCAGCAGCGTGACAATCGCCCAGGGTCTCCTGGGAGGACTTGACTGTGGGGCCACACCTCACGGCAGGTAGAGAGCCCAAGTGCGCCAGGCTCTTGGGAGGTCCTCAGGGCAGAAGGAAACTCAAGGGTCTAAGTCAGGGACAGCCAGGGAATCTGGTGTGCCCAGGCCGGACCACGCAGGGTGGCCCCTATGGGCCCAATGCGGCCCCAAGGGTTCCTGGGAAGGTGAGGGGTCCAGCCCTGGGCAACCGCACTCTCTACCCGCTGCCTCCGAAGGCGGCAACCGTCCAGCTAACAACACAGACCCCTGATTTGGTAGATTTTATTTCTGCGGCCTTGCCACGTGGCAGGCTACCACGAGGCAAACCACTATAAATCCCCACTCCTCTCATTCGCGAAGCCGGCGTTTCTTCAAAACAAACGAACCAAAAATCCAACCAAAAAGACGACTAAATGAAAACCAGTCCCTTAACTCCATACACATACGTAACCATTTGCATACAGGAATAAAGTCTGCTAAAAATTAATTACCAGGGTCGGAATACTTCAAACATGTATGCAAATTATTTTGAGTAAATGAACTTCATGAAACAACAAAACAGTAATAAATCAAGCTGTCGGTGTTCATTTTAATCACCGCGGTGCATTTTGTGTCTGAAAAACAGCAACGCTGAGATTGAGAGGGGATGAGGACGGTGAAGGGAGTGTGTCATTTGCCTTTCAATGCGGCCTCCCGGCTGGCTGTGCTTTTTGAGCGACCCCAAGGCCCGCGGTAACCTCGGGTAACCTCGGAGAGAAGCCGACAGCCACAGTGCACAGGGCTGTGTGGCTCCACTTTGTCAAGGGAATGATAACACATCAGAATAATAAGTGGCATTTGAGAGGCCATTTAATAAGGGGCAGGGAAATTGCTCGGGGAAAGAGGTAGAGAGAGAGAGCTGAGCATTAGTGATAACCAAGAGCAGGCCTAGAAGCTTCTTTGTCAAAGGGCTAATGATTTCAGAAGCCTGTGTTCCAAGTCTCTCTCTCTCTCTCCCACCACAGGCTTGACGACAGGACACAGGGCTGCCTGCGGGACGGCGGAGCCCCAGATCCCCTGCCCCGGTCCCGCTCCCCTCACAATGCCCGCAGGACTTCTGTGGACCACACGAGGCCAGCATCCCTGACCCAGAGCACTCCCCCCACAAGCGCCCCGTGTCGTCTTTCCTGCCCATTCCCCAACACCGATCAAGGGTCAACTGGCACAGAACACATGTCCGATTAATTCGTTTCATCATTTTTACAGAAATCGTTTTGCAAGAAGAAAAGAGGAACGGATTAATTTCCAGAGAGTTGTGGTAAGCTGGAAAACACTGATTTCGAAAGCAAGTTCATTATAGGCTTCATGTCATTTTTTTTTTTTTAATTCATTTTCGTTTTTAAGCTCAGGGCTTGGTCTCAATGAAGGATGGGGTATTTTAATTATCTTAATTGTTTCTAAACTTGTTTTCCAGTTCCAGTTACTTTTAAATTAGCTACATTGATTTTTAAAATCCAGAACCAAGCCTTTTTGCTGTCCACGGGCACATCCCGTAAGCTCACAGGCAGAAGCCAGGAACCCCTGTGAGTGGAGCAGGAGACCCCCTCAGAGCTGCTGAGAGGAGGGCATGTTCTGTTGCACAGGTTGGCCACAGAATCCCTGAGAGTCACCTGCGGCACTGACACACGCTTGGACCTATTCCATTAACAACCGCAGGGCCTCTCTGTGCTGTGTGGGCGGGAGGCTGTCACCTCCAGAGGGAACCCGACCGCATTCCTGCCCCCCAGGGGCTCACAGATCTCAGGGAGGACAGGCAACAGGAGGCGAAGTTCAGTGTGTTAGGGAGAAGGTGCAGGACCTCGCTTGGACCTTCGGGGGGTGGGAGGGTGAGACTTCCTTGACAGACAGACATCTATGGAAAATGGGCTCAAGCCAGGTGATAGGATGAAGAAGAACATTCCAGGTAGGAGGCACCTTTCTTCCCCAGAGAAATCAAGGCGAGTCTGGGGAACCGAAGTGTTTCATTGGGCTCCGGACAGGCTGGAGCAGGGGCGGTGGATGACACAACAGGAGAAGGCGGCAGCATCACCACGAAAGGCCGAGAAAGCACAGGGAGGACCCCAGAGGACCGCGGCCCTCAAAGTGCCACAGTGAGACGCACATGGCAGAACCCGGTCTCCCACGCTGATGTGAGTGGAGAGGGAGGAAGGTGCACCTGTTTCAGCCCAAGTAGCACTTTGGTAAGAAGAGACAAGCTGCATACTTTCGCCCTCCTAATAAGAAGGGGTCTCAGGGTGGAGGTCTCTGCGGCCAGCTCTCAGACCCCCCTTTCCTCCTGTGAGGAATCTCCGGGGACACGAAGCCACACAGGATTCCGGGAGGCAACAAACCTACCCGCTGAGTCAAACGAGCCAAGACATCATCTCAAACAGCCCTATGAACTTGTGCTGCACGCCGGAAACTCCAGGAAACTTCCACAGACAAGAGGTCACTCAATTTACAAAAAGTTGACAAATTAATGAATGTTTGTTGTCCCCTTGTTGCTTTTAAGGCTGCTCTCTGCCTGAATCATGCTCAACCACGGCTCATCTGAAGAGCAGATGCTCCCGGTGATTCATTAGGAGTGACTTAATGGATGGATGACAAAGCAATGACTCCTAACTGTGAAAACCTCGTCAAGCTAAGATCCCAAACATTTATTACAGCTTGTCTGTGCCCATGGTAACCTGGGCCTGCATCTCGCTTCCCCTCTCCTCTCTGGAGGGGCTTGCTCACTAGCTGACGACAGAGCCTCACAGAATACAAAAGAGAAGATTCCGCCCACGGAATTGTGTTGGAACCAGAGAAGAATGGCCGATGGGAAGACCTCTGTCACCATTTTCAGTTTTCCCTGCAAGGCACCAGCCATGTTCATCAGAGGCCGAACCAAGGAGCCCACGGGCTACGCAGCTAAGTCAGCCAGGCAGCTGAGTGGTAGAGACGGCTGATCCTATGTGCCCAAGATGGCGGAATGGCAGTGGGTGGGGACAGGGACAGACTAGGACAAAGGGGCAGAAGATTAAAAGCTGCATCTGACCAAAGGTACCTCTCCTGAGAAGAGATTTTCTTTCCCTTTCAATTCGAGAACGCTCTTCTTTCTGTGTTAAAACTACAAGCATCCTCTCTCTTATGCTGTGTGTGTGTGTGTGTGTGTCTGTGTGTGTGTGTGTGTGTGTGTGTGTGTGTGTGTGTGGTGGGTAGTAGGGGCCAGGGTGGTATAAGGTGGTAATAGCCTTTTTTTGGAGGGCAATTAATCTGCCATGTCCCTAAGTGCTAACAATTGTTAAATACGGGTGGATGAGCATATAGGAGATCATTATATTACTCCCTCAACTTTTTGGTACGTACAAAAATTTTAGTATTAAAAGGAAAGGAGATAAAAAAGAAGTATCCTATGAGCCAGCAAATCAGCACGTTAGGTAAACATGTACATCTTAATGGTCTATGGTAAGGGAAAGTCATCAACGACTTAATGTCCATCTACTTTACCCTACTTGGGTGCCTTAACAAAATACGACAGCCTGGGTGACTTGGACAACAGACTTCTATTTCTCACAGTTCTCGAGGCAGGGGAATCTGAGATCAAGCTGCCACCAGGGTCAGGTTCTCGTGAGAGCTCTCTTCCTGTCTTGTGGATAGACGGGCACCTTCTCGTTTGTCTTTATATGGCCTTTTCTCGGGGCACACAGACAGCGAGTCAAAGATATCTATCCTATAGGATCTGGGCCCTACCCTGATGATCTTATTTAACTTTACTTAGGTCTTTAGAGCAACCCCCCTCCAAATATAGTCACAGTGAGGGGTAAGGCTTCAACACACAAAACATTCAGTCCATACCACCATCTACAGGGAAACAGTTAGCTCAATTACAAGACATTCCTTCATGAAATCTTGTCCAGCTATTATAAAAGAAGTACATCGGTACGTACTAACATAGGCAGATGTTTATAACAAATTAGATGAAAAGCATGTTAAAATATTTGAAATGGTAAAGTAACTTCCCAACACCGCATTGCTAATAAATGGCAAAGCCAGTACTCAAAACCAGGTCTGTCTGCTTCTAAGGGAGATCTCTTTCCCTTTGCTCTCCTGCTGAAGAAGTCCCTCTGCCCACAAAGTCCTAGCCTCCACCCACTCACAGAGCAGGACCCTCCGTTTCTCCAGTGGCCTCTCCCTCCTGGGGACTATCCCTGCAATAACCTGTGCATGAATTCAGACTCCCTATGCCCCGGGGCCAACACCACTGCCATAGCCGGTCACTTACGGGTTTATAAACACCACCTGCAAAAAGCAGTCTCCTGCTTCTTGGAGAATGGTGCCAGCAGCAAGGCAACAATAGAGTCATGACCATCGTTGGGAGCAAGAACAAGTGTCCAGCCCTGGAATTTGCCTCTGAGGTGTAAAAGTTAAGGATAGCCCATGCCCGGCTAGAAAGGGCTTTCTTTGCCTTTCAGGTCATGTGCAAACAAGACAGTATAAGCAACCACTGATAAGCCCAACATGGCTGATTTACAAGTTCTGATCATTACAAAAGAATGCATTAAGAGAAGTCTACTAGAGCAGCAGTGGAAATACGCTTCAGAGAATCACAAGCCACAGAATTCTATGAGCCTGGCCAGCCAATCCCCTCTTCTCAAAGCTATCATCCTATACCTGCCTCTATTCCCCAGCTGCTCTGGGATGGTAAAGACAAGGACCCTCACTCTATGTTTCTGTCAAAAAACTGATCTCCCTACAAAAGTGGAATGGGGAAAGGAGGATAAAGGAGAGCAGGTGGAAGAATTAAGTGGAAAGAAAGAAAAAGAGAGCATTTTATTACATAATGCAGCATCCATTTGGGGGGCTGACAATGGCGACAGCGACATCTACCAACTTGTAGATTAATGTATTATTATTCTAATTAACCAATGAAGACACAGATGCAGAGATAAGTTCAGTATTATTTTACCAACGAGGAAACTGACATCGAATGGTAAGTAACCTGTCTCTGGTCACACAGATGGCTACATCTGGGCTCAAAACTACAGGAGTCTCACAGCAAAGCCGATGCTCAGAGCCACTAAGCCACTCACGAAAACAGCTTATGGCGGGGATAAAGGTGACAACTACAGTACCAAGCAGCAGCATGTCGAACCCCTGTCTCCCTCCCCTCAAAATCATTCATCCTCTGGGATCCCCCAATAAGAATTTCTTACTATGAAGAAAACATTGTACTATCAGAAGGCAAAGCCGGATCGTTGGACATTTGAGTAAGCTGATAGTACTTTGACAATGAATATGAACGTCAAAGTTTCTTTTCGAGGTGATGCTCATGCCCAGGGAACTTAACATTCTTTCTGACTCGAAAAACAATACGTACCAGGTGAGCCTTGCGGTTCCTTCTGTGAGGTATTCTATGAAGCCAATCTATGGCCCACATCACTGAGGAAGAGATGCACAATCCCTGGAGGCAACATGGGATGGGATGAACGGCACAGCAACAGGACCTGAGCACGACCTCATTCTCCACAGAGGGACAAGACTCCACCTACAGAGAAGTCTGAACCTTCCCATCCATCAGAATGGCCAGAATGCATTAACATGTTGTAATGGTAAAGGTCCTTGGGTAGTAATACTTCATGGTAATTGGCAGAAATTATTCAGAAGACATTTATGAGGGCGCCTGGGTGGCTCAGTTGGTTAAGCGACTGCCTTCGGCTCAGGTCATGATCCCAGGGTCCTGGGATCGAGTCCCGCATCGGGCTCCCTGCTCAGCGGGGAGCCTGCTTTTCCCTCTCCCTCTGTCCCTGCTTGCACTCTCTCTCTCTCTGTCAAATAAATAAATAAAATATTAAAAAAAAAAAGACATTTATGAACAAAGGAGAAACAATTACTGAAAATACCTAAGACCAGCTCTATAACCTAAGAAAACAAGAAGACAGATAAAGCACAATAAAAATCAAGTATTTCCCAGAAAAGGGTATGCTTAAAAGAGTCTTGTAGCTCATTCAGTCTATGTTTTGTACCTCTACTTCTTTCTAATACAAGTAAAATTCCTATAAAACATGCAGCTTTTCACAAAGAATGAACTTCTCTGTGCTGGTGAACATGACTCTGTCACGATTCAGCAGTCCTAGCAGTTGACCATGTTAGCAGGGGGAAATATGGAAACTCCACAAATTAAAAAGAAAAAAAAAGTCTTTCTAGAATAAGAGCACCTACAGATTGGGATCAAAGAGGTGAGGGGTGTAAGAGGAGAGGCACAACTATGCCACTTCCTGCCTATGTGGTCCAAATGGGTTACTCACTCTTTAGGATTCCAATGCAGACGAAGAGATCTACTTCACTTGGGTATTGTGAGGATCTGATGACGTAATGCCCGAATGTTGCCCAGCACAAGGCCTGACACGCAGTGTGTGTTCAGCCAACATCCTCACCGCTCTTTTAGCTTGCTCTTCAAATACGGAAAGTACACATACATGAAGAGCAAGGAACCCTACACACTTCGAGACTCAACATACTGGGGCAGTCAAAAAATGGGCAGAAGACATGAAGGGACATTTCTCCAAAGAAGACATCCAGATGGCCAAAAGACACACGAAAAGATGCTCTCCATCACGCATCATCCAGGAAATGCAAATCAAAACCACAGTGAGATACCACCTCACACCTGTCAGATAGCTAAAATAAAAAACACAAGAAACAAGTGTTGGCGAGGATGTGGAGAAAAAGGAACCTTCTTGCACTGTTGGTGGGAATGCAACCTGGTGCAGCCACTCCAGAAAACGGTATGGAGCTTCCTCAAAAAATTAAAAATAGAACTACCCTATCATCCGGTAATCACACTACTAGTTATTTATCCCCAAAATACAAAAACACTAATTCAAAGGTATACGTGCAGCCCTGTATTTATTGCAGCATTATTTACAAAAGCCAAACCATGGAGGAGCCCAAGGTCCACTGATGAATGGATAAAGATGTGTATGCACATACAATGAAATATTATCCAGCCGTAAGAAATAATGGAAGAGTTGCCATTTGCAAGAAACATGGATGAAGCCAGAGAGGAGACAGTAGAGGTCAGAGAAAGACAAATACCATATGATCTCCTTCATATGTGGAATTCAAGAAACAAAACAAAGGAACAAAGAAAAAAATGAGAGAGAGGGAGAGAAACTAAGAAACAGAGTCTTAACTACAGAGAACAAACGGATGTTTACCAGAGGGGAAGTAGGAGGCAGGATGGGTCATATGAGTGATGGGGATTAGAGAGTACACTTAATCGTGATGAAAAATAAATTAAGTTAAATATAATTAAATTTAATTTAATTTTAAGAAGATCCTGGAGCTACAGTGCTTTTCAGCCCTTCCAATTTCAAATGCGAGACCTCCTCCGTACAAGAAGAAACGTCAACATTTCTCTCTGGACACCAGGCTCAGGGTCTTCTTTATCCAGAAAACTTGTGCTGAGTAACCGGATCCACACCACTGCTGAATCCACGAGACGACAATTAAGGAGTGCGTGTATTCCCAGCAGAGCTGTGTTAGGCCTTGTCTCATCCGGAGATTATTAGGTCTGGGAGTGCAGAATGAAAACTTTTTTTTTTTCCTCTAAATTACTTGCGCTAAGAACAAACAACAAAGCCTTGTCAACAAACCTACAGGGTCACAGTCTTTGTTCTGTTTGTTTTGAGAGAAGGTATTTTGGGCTTTGAAAAGTCTCTATTGGAAAGTCATGGAATTTGAGTCTTAAGGTATTCTGAGGCCTACATTAGGCACCACTGATGAAATGCTGGGGGGGGGGGCGGACCACAACGATTAAAGATAAAGAATCTGGCAAACACCACTGATCCAAGCAGAAGAGGGCACGAGTGCAGGGAACTTGGTAACATGAGATGTGCTGGGTACAAACGGGCAGCAGGGTTTAGCAAGGAAGGCTTTGTATCCAAGGTTCGTGCTTTCCAATCCTTAGCCAGAGGCCGTCCATCTGACTGCTTTTGCCCTTTCTTATAAAACTTGGCATGGAGAGATGTTAACTGAAACCAGAACAATAAAGTCTGCAGGGAAATCTTGTCCCAAATTAGACACGGGGATGTTCAAACGACCTCTAAGAGCCTGAGATGAGGCAGTCACTTCTATAATGTGGCATCGTGAGAAGCAGAACCTCAATCCAGAGCTCTAGTGAGGTAGCGGGATGCTCGTTCACTGGCTGCCTCCCTCACAAGTCCAAAAATCAGTGCAAGAAGGCAAAATAGTCCCACACCCTATGTGTCTACTACAGCCCCATCTCCTTTTCTTGCTTTCCAAAATCTAACCTAGTTCTTGCTTCTCAGACGGTAGTGGGTCAAAGAGAATGTAAATCTATAGTGAATATCCCTAGAGCATCTATTTTACTAGGGGGGTAAGTCATTTAAAACTTTTCAAAAATATTTAGGCAATCACTGGTCTACTATAGAATAGAATACAAAATGCAATTAAATATGTATGAAGAGACTCCAAAAATGTATGTGCTCACAGTAGGTTCTGTGCCCTGAATCTTATGACAGATGTTTATTCTAGCTGGCCCTTAGAGGCTCTTTGGTAGAAAAGTCTCAGAAGTGTTGAAAGTGTTTACCAAGTTTAAAAGGTCCTAAGAATGAAAGTGGAGATCTCTCCAGGGTACTGATATCTAGGATGGAAAATCAATAGCTGTAAAAGTACATACAAAGAACTTCCATAAGCAAATTCTTCATTCTTGCAGGATCAGTTGAAGCTAGTTAATCGAAACTGCATCCCACACCCCCTAGACCAGATTCCCCAGGCCATCTGTTCCCAGGGATCTCAGTTCCACTGGTGAAAGGCCCCAGGATTTTTCAGAGAACTGACCCTGCATAATGCAAAGCTTTTCTGAGAGCCTTCAATGTGCCAAGCACTGAGTGAGGTTTACAAATGAGTTACAAAGCATTTGTGGCTCCCTAGGTATGAATAGCAAAATTAAAGCTTTTATTACTTTCATCCCTCCCACTGTTAATTTTTTAGAAACACTTGGCTCTAGTTTTATAAATGGGTAATCGGAGACTACACATTTCCAAGTCCTTTCTTTCTCCAATTAGGGCAGATTCATTTCTGCTTCCGTGGGATGGTTCCCAAGGCTATTAAATTCCATTCCTTAACTGATAACATTGAAGCAGTCATGACAAAGTTAATGCTGATTGGAACAGGGATTTCTTTGGGCACCTTCTAAGCTATTAGAAAGCACTTCAAACTGAGAGAAGAATGGCTGTATCTCCCAGTGCAGGATGCAGTAAATCTGTATCATTTAAGTCATGTGTATTCTTGCTCCTTTGTTTTTGTGTCCCACCTTATTCAATCATTGCTAAAATGCTTTTCCATGTGCATCCAAATCAGCTAAGCAAGTCACAGTTCCAACCTGGCCTACAACCAGGTAGACAAGCTCTCTTGTCTGCCTTCCTCTTCACCAGTGTGCCCCTCAATGGCCAATTACCTGCCTTACATTACTCTAAGATAAAGCCTATACTGCTAATATAAAACATAAATCAGGTCTTAACTGCACATGGAAGACATATTCAACAATAAATAATGAAACAGCACCTATGAGGTTTCCTAAGACAAACATGGAATAAACACAAGGAGTAAAATCTTTCATTTCCATTCTTTAGCAATAAATGATGAGTACCCAGCAGGTAAAACAGAGCAGGGAGATAATCATCTTTGGATACTAGAATGGCTGCAACGTTTCTTTCACTAAAGGACTGAGAATAATGTCCTTGTTTTCATGAAATTTATGGGTTGTAAATTTCATATATATTTTTAAGAAGAGTTTTATCTCCCATTCAGTAGATTGCCTGAATGGGAGACGAAACTGTTAAAGGCAACCTACCGATTGGGAGAAGATAGTTGCAAATGACACATCCAATAAGGGGTTGATATCTAAAACATATGAAGAACTCATACAACTCAATAACAACAACAACAAAAAAAAAAACTCAATTGAAAAAATAGGCAGAGGGCATGAAAAGACATTTTTCTGAAGAGGACATACAGATGGCCAACAGGTACATGAAAAGAAGCTCAGGGAAATACAAATCAAAACCACAATGAGATATAACCTTACACTTGTCATAATGGCTATTATCAAAGCAAACAAATAAACAAGTGTTGGCGAGGATGTGGAGAAAAGGAAACCCTCATGTATTGTTGGTGGGAATGTAAACTGGTGCACCCGCTGTAGAAAACAGTATGGAGACCCCTCGAAAAAATTAAAAACAGAACTATTATATGAGCCAGCAATTCCATGTTTGGGTAATTATCCAAAGAAAATAAAAAAGTAATTTTAAAAGACATATGCAACCTTACGTTCATTGCAGCATTATCTCCAAGAGCCAAAATATGGAAACAATTTAAGTGGTCATCTATGGATGAATGGATAAAGATGGTGTACACACACACACACACACACACACACACACACACACAGTGGAATATTGCTCAGCCATAGAAAGGAATTAAATCTTGCCAGTTGTATCAATATGGATGGACACAGACAGTATATGCTAAGTGAATTAAGTCACAGAAAGACAACTACCACATGATTTTACTTACATATGAAATCTAAAAAGCAAAACAAATAAATAAACAACAACAAAAAAAAAAACAGAAAGAGGCTCATAAATACAGAGGACAGATTGGTGGCTGCCAGAGGGGAGGAGGGTGAGGGGACAGGACAAATAGGTGAAGGGGATTAAGAGTACAAACTTCCATTTATAAAATAAGTCATGAGAATGAAAAGTACAGCACAGGGAATATAGTCAACAATATTATAGTAACTTTGTGTAGTGACAAATGTTAACTAGATCTATGATGTATTTCATAATGTATAAAAATGTTAAATTATATACCTGAAACTAACATAATATTGCATGTCAACTACAACTCAATTTAAAAAAGAGCTTCATGACTCTGTCTTCCATACTCTGGCCTCAAACTTCCTTTCCAGAATTTGGCTCATATTCTCAGCCTGTATCCTCTTCATTCTCTAAGATTTACCCCACCTTCAGTTACATTGAACGATTCACAAACTCTCTAAGTCTTCATTTGCTTTCATACATCTAGACCCTAGACTGTCCAATACAATGAACCACTCCATTCCTTTATTTAAGATTTTATTTATTTGAGAGAGAGCAAGCACAAGATGGGAGAAGGGCAGAAGGAGAAGGAGAAGCAGACTCCCCACTGAGCAGGGAGCTCGACTCTGGGCTCCATCGCAGTCAAGATCATGACCTGAGTCAAAGGCAGATGCTTAACTGACTGAGCCACCCAGGTGCCCCATGAACCACTCCATTCTTACAAATGCCTTATGAAACCAATATTATCTCCACTTGAGAGATAAGAAAAAAATTTAGAACTAGCCAAAGATCCCGTAACTAGTATGTGACAAAGATGGGTTGTGACTTTAAGTCTGTTGTAATCCAGTTGTTGTAAGCTTCAGGAGAACACAGAGAGGGTCTGTCCTCACTACTGCAAGCCCCTCACCTAAGCGGCCTCTGGCATATCATAGGACTCAGTAAGAGGAATTGAATGAGTACCTGCACGAATGGCCCCCGGCTAATGGACCTACTCGCTACCCTCTCTTGCTCTGTGAGGATAGGAATCAAGTCTGGCTCATCATTTCTGAACCCCAAATTCCCTGTCATGTGTCTACTATAAGGGACATGCTCAGTTAATGCTGAATAAACCATCTATGCACATTATCTCTGGATGAATCTTATATGCCGCAATTTCTAGGTCACAAAGGTTCAGAACTAGAAGAGTCCCTGAAGCATCTGCCTCCAGACCAAGTTCATGTTTAACAAAGGGAAGACTTTAACCCATCAACTGAGCAAACATTTATGAAACTACATTTATGTGCCAAGCTGGGCATTCAGAGACAGGTAAGACACAAGTCTTTGCTCTTAAAGGAACTGACATTCTGGTAGAGGGATAACAAGAAGGGAAGGGTGAGGGGAAGGGAAGGAAGGGCAAGAGGAAATGAAGAAGGAAGGGAGGTGAGGAGGAAATGATGGATAATAAGAGCTAAGCAGGTAATTTTAAAAGAGTGATGTAGTAGAGCTCCTGAGTAGCCACACTGGATTAAGTAGTCAGGCAAGACCTCTCAGAGGAGGCGACATTAAACCATGATCTGCCAAGAAGGAGCCAGACTTTGGAAGATCAGGTGAGGAACACTGTAGAAGGAGGCCTGCAAAGGTCCCAAGGTAGGAAGAGATCCTGGAGAGTTGGATAAAGAGACAGGTCTTGAGAGGTCACAGGGGTTTTCCAAGGACATGCAGCTAGGACAGGACCAGTAGGTGACTTTAGAAAGGCCAAGTCTCAGCTGTGTGTCCTTAGAGCAGTGAGTCCCGAGACATCTGAGACATGTTGAGATCTAACAGAGGTGCAGAGGAATCACCACCCACTGGCCTGGTGAGACTCACCAGTCCAAACCGAACCTCTCTTCTTCTCCAGAGTTCTCTACCACATCATCTCTATGCCAAAATGCATCCTTGAAACCACCTTGCCTCTAATATCTATTTCCCTGGAGACTCCAGTGAGCTCCCTCCATTGCCAGCTTGGCCCACCCCCTGCTGTAGGCCCTCCAGGGAGTCGGCTTGCCCCTCGGCGGCTCAGGATGCTCCCCCCCACCCCCATTCCCCTTGGTGAGGTTGAGCTGCAAACTGATACACCCAGCGTCTTGTAAATGCACCCCACAGAGTGGAAGGAGAAAACAACGCACTAAAGGAGGGTCCCTCTTCTGCCAATAGTCCTTCCTGATGCCAATATGTAACCGAGACTTTTGGCCTCAGATCACCCCACTGGCTGGGACTGGAGCAGCCATCAGGCCTTTTGTGATCCTGAAATAGCTAATGAGGGGATGTGTTCCTGTGTAATCCAAACAGTATCCATTTCCTGCCCAATCGTTTTTTAAATGGGCAACAAATCTCCCTGGTGTGTTCCTTCCTCTGATAAACAGAAACTGTCTGGTCTCTTTGCAGGTCTGTCCAATCAACAAGGGCAAGAGGCCCCCGATGCTGACTCAAAGTCACAAGCCACCAGCATAAAAAGCAGACCCGTGGGGCATCTCCCTCCCTCCCTCCCTCCTGAACACTTCCTGCACTGGATGCCACGTCCAAATCCAGGACTGTGAACGCAGACTGATGAAGCAGCCCACTGACTTTTAACTCGTTTCTAAATTGCAAGTTGCCAACATTTCAGATGAAGTTCACTACTGTTTCAAGCAATGGCCTGAGCAGAGTGTGACAAAGCTTCAGAGAGAGGGTAGAAGTTCCCAGGACTACAAAGTAGGGGACGTCAGGAGAGCATTTGGGGGGTGGCAGAAGTGCCCTTGCGTCCTGAGACATGGGGAGGGGCTGTGGCAGAATGACGGCCAAGTGTGACTGCAAAAATAGACCGGTTGGATGTGGCCTGAGGTGCTCAGAGGGCATCTGTTACTCTGCCCTTCCAAGGTCATGAATACTATCTCAGCCCACCCCCGTCCCCACCAAGAGTCGCCCAGTCATCTCCTAGGGGACATTTCCTTAATAGAACACATCTCCTTTGCAAACAATCCCCTCCCCTGTGGATTTCAAAATGGAATCAATAGGTCACCGAGATGTGAAGAGAGAAGTCACAGAGATCAAAGTCCGGCATAGGGAAGATAATCAATAATAATGCAATGACACTGCACAGTGACAGAGGGTGACTATGCTTGCACGGTGAGCACTGAGTAATGTAAAGAATTGTGGAATCACTCGTTGTACACCTGAAACTAATACAACACTGCATGTCAATTATACTTCAATAATAACAATAGTAAAAGGAATCGATAGGAGAATAGGGTTGACTCTACAGTAGTCAAAGATCCAGTAATTCACCTATTAATGAAGCACACACCCTCACTGAGTCTTACTCGGCGACCGGCATCATTCTGGGTGCTAAATTGAATAGGCCGGTCCCTATGCTTGTGGCAGTGATGGACCCTTGAGGGCTGGGAAGTACCCGCCCCATCTGATCTCATGGAATCCAGAAACAACCCTGTGTGGCCAGAGTTTCCATCATGCTCCTTTTACGGTCAAGATAACCCGATCACCCTAGAGGCGTGCTCTGACCAGCCCATATGGACCTTTTACGGTTGCAATTTGCTGGCAGTAAAAAATTAGAAAATATCATATAAAAACCCAGTATACATTTCTGGATTATTTTTGAATGGAAGATTGGCCACACACGGGCTTGCATTCCCCCCTGGCTGCCTGCTTTACCCCAGCATCTCCTGTGTCCCCCTGTGCACTGTGTTTTGCCTTCCTCTCTCCCTATCGCCTTCTCTCCTCTGTTCACTGCCTGCCGGGCCTGAAGGCACTGGGATTCGTACCACCCACAGAACTCCTAAGAATTTATCTTTTCTTCACAAAATAAACAACTGCACCATTCACATTCTCTATTTCTTTCACTTAGCAAAGATTCCCAAGACAATTGGGATAGAATGTTCCAGAAGGGTTAGTTTTCTGGAGTTTAAAAGAAGTTCCCCAGTCCACAGTATTTCAGTGTTTGGCAAACAACATATTTTTTTTTTTTTTTTAGCTTTAACAGCCTAATTATTCTTCCTTTGAATTTTCACATCTGCATAATTAATTTAGCAATCCTCTGCCCTGGAGAATTTCCCCCTCTTAAGAGGCTTTACTCTGTTTTGTTTTGTTTTTTCTTAAGAGTCTTGACTGTGCTGAACATCAGTCTTAGTGGGGTCAGATCCCAGAGGTGACTCTGGTGGGGGCTGGTGGAGGACAACAAGGGGACCTCGTCCCCACCTAGTATTTTCTCCTGGGCTGGACGGTCTCCCTCATGTATACCAAAGTGGCAGGGGAGGATGTCTCCTACATGGCTTCTTGATCTTAAGAGGATTCTGCTAATCACTTGGTCTGCAACCAACATCTCAACATCCCAGCCCACAGACATTCCATTCCCTGGGCACTCATGTCAGAAATAATAGGAATGAACAAATTCCTTTAGATGAAAGGTTGTTAACCAGAGGTCTGTGGACAAGCTTCAGAAGGTCTAAAACCTGCATCCAAATTTTTATGTGCATTTTTGTGATGTCAAGGACCCAGACTGAATGTTTACCTTGAATCCTTCGGTTCCCCTTCCTAGCAGCACCCCGTTTCCCTACAAAGAATCTCTCCCCCAGTGTGCACAGGCTAGGCACACCAGTGGTTCAGAACGCCCACTTCCCACTAAAAAGACATAGGAGATAGGTGCCTGGTGATCCTTCCTCTTCCTGCCCTTGGCATTCAATGCCACTGACCTTCCTGAGACTGAATCGTGAAGGAGAGGCCCTAGGGCAGAGAGGGCAGAGGGCGTTGTTAGCCTGTGTCCGCTGCTACCTGGCTGCCCAGTGCTCCCTTCATCCCAGCTCCAAGCCAGGTCTTCTACTCCAGTTCACGAAGCTTCTATGAGCCCAGCATACCCTGTCCATGGTATGTGAGAGTCAGGCTCTGTTGCCAGAGAACTCTTGACCAAGTTCATGGCATCTAGAAAACGTCACTGGGTCTGTGGTTGGAAACCACACTTTTAAGGCAGCGAACAGTCCTGAATTAAGCCAGTGAACATAGTGAGTCGTCATTGCTCTGAAGGCTCAGGGTGACTGGGGTCAGTAGACCATCCTCAACATCACAGCCCGTAGAAAGCTGTTCCCTGGACGTGAACAACACTGCACATGGTCCTGGAATGTGGGTACTGAGATTTACACAGAACACTGCTGTGACGGTCAGCGGGGAGGGGACGTCAGCTGTGCCACGGGGCAGGAATCTTGAGGATGCTGTGACAAGGGAGGGCCAATGGAAAAAGGACGTGAGAAGACCCCTGAGCAAACTTCATCCTTCTCAGGATGGCCATGGGATAACCTGGTCCAGGAATATCAGTGACCAGCACACCCAGGGTCTCAGTCAGAGGAGGCAAATCACCACCTTATCATGGCATCTCCAGGCTTGATGGCGGCAAGATGGCTGTATTGTCTCCCAGATTAACAGGCACAGCTCCAGGCTCACGAAAAGACTGGTGTGCCTCTTGGTCCTAGGATCAAATTCTCCGCCCAGAATCAGATCTGACTGGAATCAGGTGTCCACCCGGACCCAATCGACTATGGCCTGAGGTAAAGGTTTCGGTCTCAGAAAGCAAGGATGGCCATCAGGAGCCTACCCATGGGACTTTCTTCTTTTTTGATGGAGATAAATATTCCTAGAGAATGGGGAATGGGTAGTTCTGAGTCGGGAAGATACCTCCAAGAATATCAACCTCAGGAATTACGTGCAGCGGGAAAAAAAAAAAAAAAGCCTTCCAAAATACGATCACCTCTGTTTTGAATAGCCCAAGCCACTGGAATAAATACCGTAGAGTTGACACTTGATGTGGAGCATATGCTGTCTCACCAATTTTCAAACGCAGCAAATTAGGATCCTAAATGACCTCCAGGTGCTTCAGACAAAACGCATCACAGTATCCCGTGTTCCTCCAGAGCCTCAAAACCCTCTCCCCAGGTAAGGCTGACTTCCTCTCCTGTCAATCTGAGCTCATGCTTCTAGTTCTTTGGGCTCCGATTGGCAAACACTTCTTATGCCATAAAAGCATTACTGCTTTCATCTACAAATTTAGTTATGATTTATCTTTCTACCGATTTTTCCTGGTGTTGCCTACCAAACTGTGAGCCGTGTCTTTTAAGTATTTTCTACCTCTCTCGGAGCATCCGATATCCTACTTCTGTTGACAAAACATTACCAACAAGTTTGTAATAAACACATTGTTTACAACACCCTGGCACCACTGAAAATGTTTTTTTTTTTCCCTCCAAACTACTCTCATATTCAAAAATCCCTAGCATGTACCTACGTCTAAGATGAAAGCAAGATAGAAGATTTTTAAAATCTTTTTTTCATCAAGTATTCAGAGCACCACTACTCACTTCCCATGGTGTAAGAAAAAGAGGCAATAGCCATCACAGTCTGAGTAACATCTAAGCGTTGTCATTCCCTATTTGCATCTTTGGTGGTATAGGATACATGGATCATTGCAGCATGAATCCAGGGCCCCAGCACATTATTTGGGCTAGTTTTGTATTTTTGCTTTCAGGCTGGTAAGGTAGTGGTTTTCCTTTTCTTTACCCCATCCCTAGGGAATAAGAAGCCTCTGATCGATATACTATTCCCATTTGCTTTAGTCTCCCAAGAAAACCTTTTGTCTGCTTACAAAGTCCTCTGAAGTAATGCTACAGAACAATTTGTGTTTAGATCGGGGATTATCTGCACGTACACACACGTATGCACACACCACGCACATCCCTTTTCAGGAGACACATGGCAATGTCTGGGGGCAATGTGCTTGTTACAACTGTGGGGGGAAGGCAACAATACTCCTGGCATTTAGTAGGTAGAGGTCAGACATGGTGCTAAACATTTTACAATCCACAGGACTGCCTCTCACAACAATCAATTATCCAGCCCCCAAATGTCAATAGTTAAAAGGTACAGCTACCCTAGCTTAGGTATGCAAGGTGCGTTGGTAACAGCTACTGTTTTAAACAGTCTTCGTGGCCGGATTCATTTCTACATGAAGGATGAAAAGTAAGTGAGCCTACGGGAACTGGGGGCCTAAGAAAAAGGGAGCAGGAACAAGTGTTTTGTCCCTAGAGAACCTCCAGAGAGCACATCGATCCCATGTCAGCACTGGAAGGTCCTCCTGAAACCATATAAGGCAAGAGAGGAACTGAAGTCCCAACTTGTCCAAGGCTCCCAGGCACGCTAGCTGCAGAGCTGACATGAGCACCTGGGTCTCACACCCCAGCCCAGAGTTCCATCTGCTTCATCACACTGATCCCCAAGAGAGGAGAAAAGCGGAGACGTCTCCAAAACCACCATCGGCCTTTAAATTCATTAAGAGAGATGGGAAGAAAGAAAGAAGAGACCTTTCCAGGGGCACCTGGGTGACTCAGTTGGTTAAGCGTCTGCCTTCGGCTCAGGTCATGATCCCGGGGTCCTGGGATCAACCCGTGCATCGTGCTCCCTCCTCAGCGGGGAGCTTGATTCTCCCTTTCCCTTGCCCTTGCTCTCTTTGGCTCTCTCTCATTTTCTCTCAAATAAATAAAATCTTTAAAAAAAAAAAAAAAAAAAAAGAGGAGACTTTACTGATCCAGGATGGAATCAAATGCACATTCTAGAGACTAGAAGGCAAGGGATTTATTCAGCCACAGATATGCATTTAGGACCTACTATATGCCAGGCACTGGTTTAGGTGCCAGAAACACAAAAGTGAACGGGAGAGACAGAGTGCCTGCCATCATGTGACTTCGCCTCTGGTAATACGTTGCAAGAGTGGCAGGCACAGCTACTAGGAAAAGGGAGAAAAGCTAAGACCAAAGCTATACCCAAATGTAACCCCAGGACCCTAATATCCCCTCCAGGGCTCGAAAAGCTATAAAAAGGCAAACTCCCTAAGTACCTCTAAAAAGGATGATGCAACACTTTGCTTCAGGCTCTAAACTTTTCATAGGTCACTGGGCATTGCATTACCTCCTCATTACCTAGAAATGCATTCCTAGGTAATGCAATAGTAGTACTAATCGTCACAGCCAATATTTCTTGGACATGGATTTGTGTGCAGAATACCACACCATGCACTCGCACACACCATCTCATTAAATCCTCCTAACAACCCTGGGATATAGGTATCATTACCTATACCCCGATTTAGAGATGCAGAAACTAGAGTTCCATGATGCAAATTAAGTAGTCCAAGGTCATGGAGCTAGAGGAACTCACGCACAGGTCTGTCTGCCACCAAGACCTAAGCTCTTAACTACTAGGCTGGAGGGTATTAAGACTTTCTAAGCTTTCCACACTAAGACCTGCCAGTCAGGACACCTGAGTGGCTCAATGGGTTAAGCCTCTGCCTTCGGCTCAGGTCATGATCTCCGGGTCCTGGGATCAAGCCCCGCATCGGGCTCTCTGCTCAGCAGGGAGCCTGTTTCCTCCTCTCTCTCCACTTGCCTCTCTGCCTACTTGTGATCTCTCTCTCCCTGTCAAATAAATAAATAAAATCTTAAAAAAAAAACAACTAGACCTGCCAGTCACCATGGCCGATGTGTGACTCTCAACTTCCTGTTCCTCTTCCACAGCCGTAATGGCACACCCACATCTGCCCATAAGGTCGCAGAGGAAACACACAACTACATTAATTAGTACATACTGTATTTCTTTCTGTTCAGTGTGGCTTCTCAGCAAATATCAACCGTCAGACCATCTCTTTCGAACTCACGTAGCTCCCACAGACCATAAAAAGCCACCTGGCCCGAGGACGAGCTCGTGTGAAATGTAAATGTTCGTATGCTGTTGAACTCTGAAAAGCGGGGAGGGTATGTGAAGCCTCCATGTGCACTTTTGAACACCATCAGGCAAAACAGATTGCTTGCTGCCCCATAAATTTTCACCACTAGATTAAATTTTGTTAATGGGACTAAGAACATCCAAAATCACCCATTTTTCTATGTGAATATTGCATCCAAGTCATTAGTTCTCTACCAGATTAAGTTTGGGTTTTTTTTTTTTTTTTTTTTAATCCTGTCAAGAATCTCATCCTATGGCTATCGGCCCAGCCACATAAACCCTGTGGTCAGGAGGTCCGCACACAGAGCGGCAAAGTCAGGGCGACACAGGACTTAAGACCACAAGCTGACCAAGCCTGCCGGACCTGTGAACACGCCATGGATAAATGCATGAGAATCTCACTCAGCCATCATTTAGACAGCACCCACTACATATCCGAAAACACGGGAGCTGTCACCCAGGTTATCTTATTTAAACCTCGCCAGAAGCCTGGGAAGTAAGTTACTTCTCCCATCTCACCGGGCCCAAAAAAGTAAGGCTCAGAGAGGTTCAGCCACTGCCCCGGGACACGCAGCTAGGACATGGCCAGGCCAAGATGCAAACCTCTTATTCCAAATCCAAGTTCTTAGTCTTTCTCTCCTTTGGCTGGTGTCCCCATTATACTGATCACTTAAGAGAGGCAGCTTCGACTCACTCTTGGCTCCAAATGGCCATCATGAAAACTTACAAATGACACCAAGTAAGCGAACAAAGACAAGAGAGCGAAATCCCAGGCTGGCACACAGGAGACCTTTAAGAGCGTTCTCTGACCTGCCGAACTCGTGGCTACCAATTCCTATAAAAAACTCGTGCTAGAATTTGGAGTGCCACTCACATGTGAGAGGACAACATGACAAGCACCGTACCTTTCTAGTAAACATATGTTATCTGTGTGCCTCCAATTAGAAAGGTTACCGCGACTTAAAATTCCATGAGGAGGAGCAGGGCAGCTGCTCGGGGACCCTGCATGCGTCTCATGTATTAATCCACTGCGGACAATCTGGCTCCCCGGCCAGCAAGTGGCCTGAGCATCTGGCCTTTGAATTGCAAATTCTCCTACTTTACTGCTAAAAACAAAACAAAACAAAACAAAAAACAAAAAAAACCAAACCAGCTTTTGCGAGGAATTTAGTGGCCGTGGCACTCAACCCCTTCCCACCGCAGAATGCAGCCCTAGCCTTCAACAGGAACTCACAGCGTTTCTCAGTTTTTCCGATGGATAAGAAAAACAGAATAACATTCCACCAATTTCTAAAAAGATGGTCGGACTGGCCCTCCAACGTTGCCCAGAGAAAACGCTCGATCCTGCAAAGCTGATTTATGCGACTACACTGGTAGTTTGCGGTGCCCTCCCATTCGTTGTGAGGCCTCGTGATGGGAGGATAATGAGGATTTGGAAAACAAGACTCCGTTAATAGCTACGGCGTGATACGGCGAGGGGAATGGTAACAGTACTGCCAAGCAATCCGAGTCGCCGGGCAGAAAAACCAATTATCCAGAGGCACCTCTCCCCTGCAGGAGGACAAGCCCTCTGTGCATCAATATTTCATGCACTGTCATCTGTGCATTATTTAATAAAGCAATTGAGGGATGAGTTTATTTTATTTTTCAACCTCTCCACCAGAGACCCAGCCCTCCAGTCCACAGGCTGGAACTGAGCTGGCAATCGGAGAGATGTTTTAGGAGCCCCAGCACAGGCTCAACCCGCTGGTTGGCTAATCCAGCCCTGGTGGTGAGACTAAGAAGCAACTGGATCACAGCTCCTTTCTCCCTCTATCCCCCTCCCCTCACCTCTCCCCCTCCCCCCTTCTCTCCACCTCTCCCCCTCCCCTTCTCTCCCTCTTCCTCTCCTGCTTTCTCTCTCCCTCCCCCTCTCAACAACCAGGTTTTGAAGAGGCAGCTTCTTGGTTGCAAAAAGCAGAAGCCAACTCTCTTGGTTTAAGAAAGCTTAAGAAGCCAAAAATTTGCCGATTTTTGGCGGTCAGGGGGCTGTTTCGAGTCCTGACTACACGCTCCCGGTGTCTAATACACACTCCCTACCCCAGGGACACTCAGTCACTGTGTGCTCCTGCTGACGGAGGTGAGCGCACTTCACAATCCAATCAACAGTGATGCAATCCATCACCGGATCACGGGATGGTTACTGAACGCCACGCCGGGGAATACAAAGCTTAGGAATCGGGATCCCTGTCCTCATGGAACCTCAAGGGTTTTCTTAGAGACAATGGGAAGTATACAGACAGGTAAACGATGGGGCCCGCAAACCAGCTGAGCACATGACTATCACACTGGTGGCCCACGGGGTCCGGTATGCCAAAGGCACGATGCATGTCTGTGCCCTTCTTCCCATGTCATCCTTAACTCCCCTCCTTCTGGCACCAGATTCCCCTCTGCGTGTAGTGTTCGTGGGGATGAAGTTTCCATTGACTCCTGCCTTTCACCCTGTGGGGGCAGGGACCAGATACTGTTCTTCCTGAGTCCCGGCACGAGGGGCATCAGGCACGCGGTCTGAGCCCCAGACCTCCTTTGGGGTCTTTAAGGAGTGACTCAGGGAAAATCCAAAAACCCAGCTCACCACAGTGCAGGTGATATAGCACTTGGACTTGACCATTTTTCAACGTCTGGCCTTCAGCAGGGCCCTCCATTTCTACCCACAGTCCGAGCCCCCCACTCCCAGTAGGACTTTGAGCTCCTGCCATCCTTCTAATCAATCACCTGCTTCTTAAGCTTTCTTAAACCAAGAGAGTTGGCTTTCGCTTTTTGCAACCAAGAAGCTGCCTCTTCAAAAACTGGTGGTTGAGAGGGGGAGGGAGAGAGAAAGCAGGAGAGGAAGAGGGACAGAAGGGGGGGGAGATTATCCAACCAGCAGGTTGAGCCTGTGCTGGGACTCCTAAAAATATTTGTATAAGATTGTGATAGTTCCTTCAGTTAGCCAACATATAGTACATCATCAGTTTTGATGTAGTGTTCAATGATTCATTAGTTGCGTATAACACCCAGTGCCCATCACAACATGCGCCCTCTTCAATACCCATCCCCCAACTCCCCTCCCTTCTGTAACCCTCGGCTTGGTTCCCAGAGTTCAGAGTCAATCATGGTTTGTCTCCCTCTCTGATTTCTTCCTATTCAGTTTTCTCTCCCTTCCCCCGTGGTCCTCCATGCTATTCCTTATGTTCTACATATGAATGAAACCATATAATTGTCTTTCTCTGCTTGACTTATTTCACTCAGCATAATCCCCTCCAGTTCCATCCATGTCGACGCAAATGGTGGGTATTCATCCTCTCTGATGGCTGGGTAATATTCCATTGTGTATATGGACCACATCTTCTTTATCCATTCATCTATTGAAGGGCATCTCGGCTCCTTCCACGGTTTGGCTATTGTGGACAGTGCTGCTATGATCATTGGGGTGCATGCACTCCTTCTTTTCAGAAAAGAAAAAAAAAGATTGTGATATTTCCAAACCAAAAGCTAAATACCACCAAGCTATGGACTAGAATCATGGGAAACAGAATTGTATTGGTCTTCTTTGCATGTATTTTGGAGTTTAGCATTGTTTTTATTTTGAATTGCTTATTGGGGTCAGAGCTCAAGAATCTGAAAAATTCTAGCCTGGCTCTCTGCTCAGTGAACACTTATCTCAGCATTCATCCTATCTCCTTAGCCAGGGTACTGACTCCTACAGGCTAAAGACGGGACATTTCTGGTCCTAAGTATCTAGAGACCATGTACCAAGCACCCTCTATGTGTCAGGTAGTTACTAAATTCCATGCATACCTGGTACCATTTAATCCCCACAATAATGCCACAAAGTGCACATTACTATTATGAGCATTTCACAGTAAAAGACACAGAGACCAAAGAAGATAGGTAACTGGCTCTGAGTTACCGATCTCAGTAAAAGGTGGAGCTAAGATCAGAACCTACTCGAAGGGGATTCAAGAGCTCCTGGATCTTACCTAGCCACCGAGTTATGCCCCTTAATGAACACTCTCAGGCACATATTCTGGTTTCTTCCACAGCAAAATCCAATGACCAAGTCCTGGGGGCTAAAAGAAACTTGAGCTTCCCTAAGCCAGCCTCCAGTTTTTGCCTAAGCTTTCCTTCTGGAAAGTGGGACACCTTCTCCTCCTCTGATGTGAGCACTCCGTGGCAGCTCATGCCGGCCAGTAACAATCCCACATTTAGCAGAAACCCTTCCTCTTCAAGTTTAAACATACTTCTCTCCTCTCTGCAGGGAGGAGACAAGCTGACCTAACTCGGTGGCATAACTGGCTTTCATATGCTTCAAGACAATTACGAGGTCTCCCTGCAGGCTTCTTTTCCTGAGGCTACAATTCCTAATTATTTTTCATACATGCCCTCATTTCCAAATCCACAATCAAATCTGTTGCTCTCCTTTGAACCATGTCCTAGCTGTCCTCTGCAGTTGGCAGTCCTGACATGTGGGCATCAAAGCCCTGCTGCCTGGTCTCATCCGTCCTCTTAGACCTGATTCAGGTTCCTCCATTACACGAGCAGAGGTAAAAAGGTCCATTCCAGAAGGCGGCTGATGGCCCTCACTCTAAAAGGGAACTTTTGGCTTGATCAGAGATTCTATTCCCCAACTGGTTCATTGGCAGGTCCGAGCACCCAGAAGTTGGCAGAAGAAAGGGAAGAAAGACCATTCTGACTTGGCATCGGGAAAGTCCTGGCCCGTCACCGGCCCTGGCTGTCCTCTAAGGAATGACAGAGAAGGCCAGAAAAGAGGGGTCTAGCACATGTCCACAGAAAGGAGTGAAGGGCAAGGGATATGACATGCCCCAAGGAGAAGACATCACCTAAGGAATGGTGCTCTACTAGGGACAGGGAAGCCAACACCTTCTTATTATACTGTATGGGTATGTGTACACACACACATACACACACACATCCATGCAGATCTAATTCCTATTCCTTCTACAGATATCTATGACTCATTTAGTCCTTGCCCTCTAAGACCTTATAAGATTATTAAAAAAAAAAAAAAAAAGCAACAGGTGTTATGAGGCAAAAATGACAAATTACTATGGGAATCAACGTGATGAAGGGAGAGAAATCACTGCCTGCACTAGGCACGAAGGGGACTTACAGAAATAGGGGCAAGAGACGTGGGACGATGGGAGTGGCCACTGAAGAGTGGGTGCTAGTACAATACACGGGGAAACTGTGGGTAGGGAAACCATGTGATCGGGGGTGACAATAAAAGCCCCAATGGTTTGGCCGGGTAGGGGGAAACTGAGGCCTTCGAGTAAAATCCTGATATGACCAGAGCTGTACATGATTGACAAGTAAACTGAAAATAACATCTTTACAAGTGCAAACGTTCAGCCTCTCTAAGTCCCACGGAAGATGCTCGGCAGCAGAGTACAGTTGGGCCGGGGAAAAGCAGAGTAAGAGATTGAGTTGGGTCTATCCAACCCCTGGGAATGGCTGGATTGCTCCATCAAGTGTTACTGTCAGTCAATATAGCACAGTGGTTAAAAGCTGGCGCTCCAGGTTCTAATCTCAGGCTTACCACTGACTAGCTGTGTCATCTTGGACAAGTTACTTACCTTTCCTTGACCTCGATTTCTTGCTTTTGAAAAGGAAAAAAAAAAACAACAACTATACCTATGTCATAGGGTTGTCAAACAATAAAGCAGGCTATTCTTATAAAGTGCTTGGCAGAGTACCTGGCATATAGAATGTGTTCCCCGAAGCTCCTAAACCATCCCCTCCAGCCATCCTAGTACCCTCCCCCATGACCATCCACTGAGATGAGCATGACTTAGATCTGTGTACATGGATAGACTTCAACACACACGTGTTCGCACACAGTTGTTTATGATAAACACGAAGCAATGACTCTTTTGGGGAAAATGTATAATTTGTTCAAAGCTCACGATTAAATTAAAATGCATCTACAACAAAAGTTAAAGCAGGATGGGGGGGCCTGGGTGGCTCTGTCAGTTGAGCATCCAATTCTTGATCTCAGGGTCATGAGTTCATTAAAAAGAAAAAAGAAAGAAAAAGAGAGAGAGAAAAAAAAGTGAGGGCAGGAGGCTGACACTGCCCAGGTCTATTTTCTGTGTCCATTGATGCTAACTTTAACGCTACAGAAAGAGGCTTCTAGACCAGGCTATCAATTCCAGGGGAATGCCAATGGTCCTAAATTTTTACCCAATCTTCCTAATGACTGAATTAATCTGTGGCAACAACCATTAAAATCACCAGTCCACCTTGCTTTATAAGCTCTTAAAATGGGAAGCACCGAGCAAATCCCAAAACAATGTTCTACTTGTCTTCAAGGGAGGAAGATCCTGTCCCTTAATCACATAAATGGCCAACATGCCTTTGATTCTCTTCGGTGTTTGCCATCAAGGTCATCTTGAACAGGCTCAGGAGGAGGGCTCTCCCGAGGTCCTAAACTACTTTCTGGAGGAAAGAACCTGCTCCCTCCTTGGCAGTGGGCACAGCAACAAGCCGGGTGCTGACCTGGCCTCACACATGCCCTAGAAGCTGGGAAGATCCTTCAATGTCACCGTGGACATTCGGACGTGGGTAAAATGAACTTCAAATGTTGTCATTGAAAGGCTCAGAATCTCGAGCCTTCCCAGGGATGACAAACATCTCCCTCACCACAATGCGCTGGTGCGTGTGTGTGTGTGTGTATGTGTACAAGTGCGCACACACACACATGCACGTGCACATATAAATACTTGTTTCATCAGTAATTAAACCTGACTCTAAGAACGCATCACAGGGTACCTGGGTGGCTCAGTCAGTTAAGCGGCTGCCTTCAGCTCAGGTCATGATCCCAGGGCCCTGGGATCGAGCCCCACATCGAGCTTCCTGCATAGTAGGAAGCCTGCTTCTCCCTCTCCCACTCTCCCTGCTTGTGTTTCTTCTCTTGCTGTCTCTCTCTCAAATAAATAAATAAAATCTTAAAAAAAAAAACAAAAAACTCACCACCTGTTAAGTCCTCAGAAATATGATTACTCCATCAGAAAAGGCAGTAACCCAAAATGATGTTCTCATCAATACAAATCAGTCATAGGAACAGGGCAAGCTAAAGGCTGGTGAGGAGAGAAAAGAAAAATGATGCTAATAACCTGCATATGGAGCTAATAAACAGTGTATGGTTCACCAACTCCAACGATGCAATGCCAACAAAATCCTAAGGACCCTGCGTCCCCTTCTCGTGACACTCTCCTAATGGGCATTCCCAGTGGCGGAGCCGGAGGTGGGGTGATCAGGTGTGCCCACCTAATGGCCTAACCCCAATTCCCTTTGCTTTCCTTTTCCACAAGTTCAGATCATGTCCTCTGCCAGAAATTATTCAGGGCACCCAAAACCTGGAAGCACAACTTTCAGAAAGGAGTAAAACCCCAGAGACAAGAGGAATTAATCAATTACCATTACTGTAAGGTGGGATAAAGTGTGCTCAGAGAAAGGAGGTGAATGGAACGGCGTCTATCCCCTGACAACTGAATGTGGGGTGTGCATTATTCTTGGTATCTGCAGAAATTGCTCCCAGAGAAAATCCACCGTATGGAGTTAAAGACAACATTTGCTTTCTTTGAAATCAGGGCAACTTGAGCCGATAGGCAAAGCAGGTGTCCTGTGGCACAGGTGTGCCACGGGCCATCCACATTATCAAAGGCATCTTCAAAGGAGTCCCAGGGCGGGATAAATAATGCACAGAAGGGAGTCCAGAGGCCGCTTCGCTGGGAAACAGCCCCTGGCAGCAGCTGGGTTAAGGAGCTCAGGGCGCCCAGAGTGGGGAGAAAATACAGCGGAGAGAGAACCAGGGAGGAATGTGCAAGGGGAAGAGGTGGGAGTCCAGAGGGAGTGACAAAGAGAGGGGAGAAACAGATAAGGGAAAAGCAGACAAAGGTATTCTGGGAAAAGAGGCTTAAGGAGGTCAGGGAGGGGAGAAATGTAGAGGTTCA
>CM052895.1:28381287-28546849 GCA_028534135.1 Potos flavus
GACCCATTACTTCATGTTCCTAGCACCTTCTACAGCGCCTACAGCTAGTAGGCGCTCAATAAATGGTGGCGGAAAGAGGGGGTGGAGTTGAGAAGAGACCGTCCTTGAAAAGAGAGAGGAAATGACTTACAGGCTACCAAGTTTGAAGGTGGAGTCTTCACACCCCTAAAGCAACTGTCAGGTTGGTTGGATTCCTCCAGGCACCCCGTGTGGCCAACTCCACCATCCCTGTCCCTTCGCGTCTCTGCTACTTTTTGCCTCTCGGCCCCTGAACACGGAAGGGTGGGAAGGGAAAGTGTGGCCCAATTTTCATTATTCTTGTGTTGCCTTTTCCCTGTGACTTGGCTCGGTTCCGTGGCTGCATAAGTGTGTAAGGCGCTGAAGGAGGAGGTAGACTGGGATCCGAAACTGAGCTGGAGCGTACCGCAAGAAAGAACAACCGCTTCGTGGTGACAGGTGCCTGAGAGTCCCCGGAGAATCAAGTTGCTTCTTGTGAAAGCCCAGGGAAACAAAGGGATTTTCCTTTTACAAAATCTGCCTATTCTGTTGGTGCCATGACCCTTTTTTCTCTTCCAACTTGGGGACTATGGAGCATTTGAGAGGTATTTCATGCTTTCCAGATGAAACTCTGCATAGCATCTGAACTTGACCGATTCCGCTCTTCCATTAACTTTCGGCAGCAAAAATGCGTGCTGTGTTCTGATCCCTGTGCCTGGCTGTGCCTTGGGGAGTGCGGAGACAGGGCGAACATGGTGCCTGCCCTCTAGGATTTGGCACTTTTAGCTGCCACTTACTTAGACCAGCTCCACTGACGTGGAAGTTCATATGTCCCCGAGCAGTCTATATCTCTATGCCAGAAGCCTGCCACGCATACAGGGAGGAAGGCGTGGATATGGCCAGAGACAGGGACCAGTGGTTAAGGTTCTTCCTTGCAGACCAGGACAGCAGAGGTGCTCTGAGGTGGAGAAGAGAGCTGGGATTCTTCTCTTTCTCCCATTGCGTCGTGACTCATGGATGTGTTTGTTGGCTCCTTGCTTCTCTGGGAGAAGTTTGGAAATTACACGGCAATATTGTTGACAAAAGGATGAACTCCAAATTGCTGTTTTGCAAAAAAAAAAAAAAAAAATTGTTCTTGAGGCAAGCTCAACCCTTTTTCATTGAAATAGAATCTCAAACCTGGTAGCTTGTCTCATGTGGGATTTGCACATTTTGTTAGAGAAAGTATCGCTTCCATCTCTGTTGTTCTAAACGATGGACCGTTTCCAAATGGACTCCATTTCTCCGTGGATTCCCAACCAAGGCAGTGAGTGAACAATGGCTAGCACCCAGTGTTAGATCCAGGACTTATCTCCGGGCCGATTATTTCGGGAGTAGAATGGGCCAGGCTGCTGGTGGCCTCTGTCTCATTCCTCCGTCACCTCCTGGGTGTATTTCAGAAGGTGTCCTTTTCCTTATTCCAGCTCAAACTGTAGAACTATCTTTTATGGTTACAAAGCTCTCTAGCCCAGGACTTGACAAAGTATCTTCAAAAATGAGTTTGTAAAAGCTTATTCTCGATTTCTGGACCTATTTTTTCCCCTAAAAATTAGTGTAGGTTTGGATATTTTTGTTTCTGTGTGAGTTGAGGCATCCGATGGGGACTTTGGAGTTGAGTGGACATCCGAGTTGAGTGGAGAATGTCTCTTGAGGAAAGCCTCCTCTGCTTTGCATGGCTTCTAGAAGTCAGCCCCTGGGGCTCCTGTTGACCGCAGTCACAAGCAGATGTGCCAATGAGGTCACTCAGGAGGCCCTGAGAGGCAGTAGCCTAGCTCTCCAGGCCCTGGGTGTGAAGGAGACCTTATTGGGGGCACACTGCCTACGGGTCACTGACACCAGGGTCCTTCAGCTCTCACATTGTAGCAGGTGTGGAAGAAGGAGGAGGGTGGCCACATCCTGGGAATTAACCTGTTGACCACTAGGGTTAGTGTATCCAGTAGGAGGTATGGACCGTCACTACAGTTTTGATTCTGGAAGCCTAAAGGCATTTCTACTCACCTTCCCCGGCAGAGCTAACAGAAAATTAGAAGCAGCTATTGAGGTAGAGCGATTTTGAAGGTTTTTGGTTTTGTGTTCTTCCAGTTTGATTCAGAGCGAGTGTCAAGGCTTTGATGCTCATGAGCAGGGACGCACAGGGAGATGGGAAACCCGGAGGGGCGGTGATGGGCAGGCTCTGTCAGGAGCAGACTCGCTCATCCTCTCTCTGTTCCCGCATTTTTGTGCTAGCTCCTAATTTCTGTCCTGTGTGGTTTGGCGGTACATACTGCTGGCCAAGGTCAGGGTATTTTTCCTGGCCTCCTTTCTGGGTGCGTAGCCTGTGCTTCTCTGCTTGAGCAAATGCGGAAGCTTCTCGTTGCTTCTCGTAGCTTGCATTCTAAGCCTCTTTCCTAATCTCCATCTTTGTCCCTGGTCTCCCCCATGCCTGGTTCTTTCCGTGTCTTCAGAACCTTGCACCAAGTTGCTTGGCCACCAAGAAGACGTGTCCCCATGTGGGCTTGCTGTCTTCCGGCTCCCACAGTGCTCAGGGTCACTGGCCATGGTCCACCATGTCATTGCGGCCAATCTGGTAGCACATGCTAGTGGATCCATTTGTTAATCTACTTGAAAACTCTTTGAGGTCCTTGCTCCTCCATTAGGACTCTCTCGTAGTACAGTTTCTTCCAGGATGAAGATGATTGGCCTGAAAAGCGAAGGACATCTGCAGGGGTTGGGGGGTGGGTTGGTGGATAAGATGAGCAGCAGGAGGATTAGCAAACTTGCCCTACAAGGTTGATAGATTTGACATCTTGATATTACTCTTTTTATCTTTCTTTGTAAATGCCTTGGAGCAAGACAGTCAGGTGATTTGTACCCCAAAGCAGAAACAAGCCCGTTTGGGAGACGGAGACTGCTCATCTTTCAACTCTGTGAGAGATTGCTGAGCAAACGAGGACTAGACAGCAGGCTCACATAGATTAAAACCAGTGGCCGTAGGAAGTTAAATTTACCTGATGAGTACGCAGGAGGCGAGCATGTGACTTCACATTCGTGACGTCGCTCTGAGACTGCAGTCACATCTGTGGGTGGCTTTGTGGGAAGAGAAGACGTAGGCCCTCCCTGGACAGGAGACCACATCCGTTTTGAGGTGGAATATTCTTTTGGCGAATGCAGGCACAGTGTATTTGAGTTGGAGGGAAGCCTAGAACCTAACTACTAACTAGTCCAGCCTCTGCTGGTCCCCACTCCCTGACCTCCACCAGTGCTTATGGATGTGAAGACTAAGACCGGGAGAAGTCAGCTTATTGTCTAAGCGGAGACCAGAACCCGAGCCTCCTGACTTCCACTCAGGAGCTTTTCCTCAGAGGGTGACAGATGCTTGTAGGCACCGGGAAGCTGAGAGAAAACACATAGTGTCAGCCGCCCCGTGTGTAGAAATGCTGGGTGGAAAGTTCCGGTTAAATGGAGCTCCCTATGCCTTTTCTCTGAGTCACATGCTTATTGTGGTTCTTCTTTCCCCCTTTTTCTTCTGCCTGCTTCCTGACCTCTCTCTCTGGTCTTTCCTATTCTCCCTCCCCTGAGGTGAGGGAGTCACCTCTGGGCCCCTGAAAGATCCAGCTGATGTTGTACTTCTGACTCTCATCCTGCCTGCGTGTCATGCCCCACGGCTCCCTGGGTCCCCTGCCCTGCCAGCCGTGCTGACGTGAACAACAGCGTTGATAACGGTAATAATAGAGGAACGATAAAGATCGAGAGCTCCTGTTGGTGGATGGCACGCCATGGCACAAGTGTTACCTCTGTTCTCTTGCTTAGGACATAGCCCCAAAATGTCCGCGCTCCTGTTTCCCAGAGGAAGGCGTGGAAGCTCAGAGAAGTGAGGTGACTTGTCTGAGCTCTTGCGTCAGGACCCAGACCTAGCCAGGGCCTCCTGGGAAAAGCAGGGGTCTCGGGTGGAGACCGCCAGCCAGCACTCCCTTCAGATACAGCCTGCGGTTGCTGCCATCACCTCTAGGGGAGAAGGGAGGTTGCTCAGTGACTCTTTCGTCCTCTGGTCCTGCTGCATTGACCCTGTCAGAAGGGAAGGAAAGCCAGGCTGTGCTCTGTTCCATCATCCTTTTCCTCGGGAAGCATTGCCTGATGTAGCCTTATTGTATTGATTTAATTCATTTGCACAAATACCTACAAGGACTTCCCCAGCCGCTGGGGGAATGACAGCTTGTTACCTAATAGGAGCATTTGATCAGGACTCAGAAGACATTAGTCAAGTTTCAGCTTTCCTCTGTGTTATCCCGGTAACCTTGGACAAATCGTATGATTTCTCTGAGTCTCCCTTTCTTCATCCATCACACGAAGCTAATGATGACAGAGGCATCATGGCTGTCCTCGCTCAGTTTCTGCACCGAGGTGGCGGCTGGTCGGGGACGGTGAGCCCCGACATGTTGTAACCTTTGGGGTGACTCCTGGTGCCCCCGACCGAGAGAGCTTCTGGCTGGGGCCGGGTGTGAGTCATTGGGAGAGATGATGGAGAGGAGCAGAAGGAAGGAGTCAGAGTTCAGGAAATAGTTCTTTGCGTCCTTCGTGGAGCTCAGGCGTCCTCAGCTGTCAGGCAGCAGGTTAATCCAGGGAGTGGGACGGGAAGATGTGGGGCCCTTCGTAGGAAGAGGAAGGAGGACCAGATGCGGAGTCCCGGAGCTTGACACTCCTAGAGCGTTTTTCATTTCACTTGCCTTAAATATAACCACGCTCGAAGGGAGTGTTGTTGTTATTTCCAGTCTCCAGATGGGTGAACCAGACTCAGTATGTGGTGACACTGGGATCAAGCTGAGGTCCGTCAGCCTGGAAAGCCCATGGCCCCCAGCCCTGAACAGCGCCGCCTTGTGGGAGGAGGATGGGGGAGGGGTTTCGTGCTGGTGAAACAGTGGTCTGATGCCCATTTTCCACCCATCCCGTTGGCCGATACCTGAAGAAGCCAGCAAGTGAGGATCAAAGCCACAGAACAAAACTCTACTTTCAGTAGATACTGGCCCCGTCATTTCTGCCATTGTCATCCACATCAGTAGAGATGGAACCAGGAGTGGGCTTGGCCATTTTCTTTGACTTGGGCATGCACCTGGCTGTCACGTTCGTCACTCCCTTAGGAAAGACAAGGTTCTTCCTCCCCGGTACCCAGAGTGAAAGTGTTCCTAGTGGTGACCAGGACACAGGTCTCGTCCTGTAAACCGTCTCCTCCCAGCCCTCTCTGTTAGTGGCCCCCTCGCTCCTTCTGGTGTCAGAAAGCCAGCAGGGAGGCCGGCCAGCAGCTTTACACCCGGTACAGATGGCGAGTGGGTTCACTTCCCCGGAGCTGAGCTGTTTGGGGAAATGTCACTTTCCTGCTCTTGCCTCTCGAGTGCCTCTGAGCTGGGGTTTGTCATGGCCCTAAATTTAAATCTTGGTTTTTCTTTTCTAGTCACTTGCGGGTCCTTTTTCACAGCTCCCCCATTCTGTCCATGTCCCACGTTGCTGTCCTTGGTTACCTGCCGTGCGTGTGTGTGTGTGTGTGTGTGCGTGTGTGTGTGTGTGTGTGTGTGTGTATGCGGTGGGCTCAGGTAGGGGCAGTTCTGGATGATCTCACGGGTGCTGCTTAGGGAACCCTCAGATCTGTGACCTCCTTTTATGCTTTGTCACGTTAGAGGCTGAGATTCCCTTCTGTTAGGATTGCATATTTGGTTGTCTTTAGAAACACAGGCATTTGATAATTTTTAAAAATGTTTCATTGCTTTTTTCTGATGAAAGCTGCAGTAAATGCAGAATATTTGTGTCACTGTGGAACATCACGGGCTGTGTATGAATCCCTTGCCTCCCGCAGATGATGGATCCCTGAAAGGGCCCCTTACTTCCCTGGAAGGATGGGCTTGTGGACCCGAAGGGAAAAAAACATCCAGAGCTGGGGAAGTGGGGATGTTGCCTGAGGGAGGGACTGGGCCCGTGGGCAGCTGAAGAGAAATTTTGGAAGAGATGGAACAATCTGAGGTTTTCTTTTTGATAGAACCTCCTTTGTGGTCTTACAGTGTCTTCAGCAGAACGTTCATTTCTTTGATCAAAGTGATGAGTTCCTCTCTGACCGTGGCTTCTCAGCGTCCCCTGGACTGGTTGCTTCAAGTCATTTTGTCCCTCTAGTATTTTCTGTGTCCCGACAACACACCAGTGTACTGAGAGGAAGTCTCAGAGGAGGAGAGGGGAGTCTGTGCCCGCCGGGACCTTACAGCCTGGAAGGGAGAAGACATTGGTCACCTCACTGTGGCTCCAAGGTGACAGGAAGTCACGGGCAGTCCCTGGACTGGGGCGCAGCCTCTGGGGCGCGTCCTGCTACCCAGCGCTCCCATGGTCAAGCAGAAGGAACGAAGCCACCTGTGGGGATGGGATTTACGGCGTCCTCATGGATGACAAGTACAATGACTCAGGCACTCTGGGCGCCGTCTCCAAAGCAGGATGGAGGCACACAGCCACTGCAGCCACCGAGTCTGCGTGGGGGTGAGGGTGAGTTAGGCAGAGGGGAGTGAGCGCTCCCCCGCGTCAGGCGCCCGGCCGAGCCCTAGCCATCATCCCGGCCGGTGCTCCCAGCGCCAGCAGGCAGGTACCGGAGTCGTCTCCGTGCTACATACATGGAAACCGAACATCACGGAATTAAGCGACTTGCTCCAGGTCAGCGAGCGAGCTAGAGTTGATATTTGAGCCTGGCTTTGTCTGTCTCCAAATGCCTCACTCCGGACTCCTGCAGAATTCTTATGATGTCATCGTTCACCTCTTTCCTGCTGGAGGGAAGGAAGCCCGATGCAGTTCCCCAAGATGAGGACTGAAGGAACGTCCTTTCCTTCCACGGCAGGCAAGGTGGGGGCGACAGATAGCCTAAGCATATCCTGTGCTTTCCGTCTCTCACCGAGCCCGTGCTCTGGGTCTGGCCTCGTGCCAACCACTTCATTCACATCATTTCATTTCGTGTCGATTCCTTCCTAGTATCTAGCTTCCTTTTCTAGAATGTAACCCATTCGAGGACCACGGACTTGCCTGTTGTGTTCACTGCTGTGTGCCTAGCAACTACAACATTGCCTGGCACATAGTAGGTGCTCAACAAAAATGTTGGTTGAATAAATGGACTGGAGCAGGCCACCGAGACTGGCAGTACAATTTCCTCCCTTCTAGAAATCAGGAAAGTCTGGAACAGGAGGGTTAGCTCGCTTTCCCATAGCTCAGAAGTCTAGAGCCTGGGAGGATTGGAACTCAGGGTAGCTCATTCCAGAGCCTCTGCTCTGGCCACTCTGCTATCCCGGGAGGTCACCTGTCCACTTGGAGAGGATTTAAGTGGCTGATGTACCGGCTTTCCTGTGAACTTCACAAGTGGCATCCTCCCTAAGCAGCAGAGGGAAGGAGATAATTGATGAGCTTAATTATCTGTGGCAGTGACATGATGAGGGTGACACAACGTCAGTGCTCGTTATTATTTCGTGGAGCAGGAACTCCCCACACGGGAGGGAGTGCACACGTTGGGACAGACTCTGTGAGACAGGAGCTGTTCCATTTCATCCGTGGGGGTCCTCCCCCGAGCTTGGTGTCAGAGTGTTTGAAAAATCACTCAGCTGTATGAAACACAAATTACGTTCGATGGAGAGCAGCTAGCTTCCTGGAGATCACAGTTGGCCTTCCTTACTGAATTTTGGCCTGATTAACACAGATTCTGGATTGACATCAGAATAGGCAAGTAGAGACTTGGTAGGGGTGGGAGGAGACATGTCTGAACTTGGTGACATGGAAATCATAGGAAGGGAAGGTTTGCGTGAAGCCTGCGGCCGAGGACTGCATGCCTGGTGGGCTCCTGGATCTTCTAGCCCCGTTCCCTGCCCCAGGACACACAGTCAGGGAGAAAACCTAAGACTGATCAACCCTTAGAAGCTGCACCAGCTTCTTCTCTTGGGTCTCATTTCCTTGATACCTGGATGTCATCTAAACTGACCCTTGAAGTCTTCACAGGGACTTCGAGTGGTGTCTTGTCCCCGAATGCCTGCCTCTTCATAGCTGGGTCTATCTTCCCGCCCCTCCCGTTAGGTAAGCAACCTTGCCAGTTGCTTACCTACCCATCCCCACCCACCTGGCTGGGGTCGTGGCATTTCATCCCGAGACTCAACTTTTTGTGTGTGCTGGGCTTGCCCCTGCCCCCTCTGTCCCCATGACTGACCTCCGGGATTCTGATCTAGATCTTCCTGTACATCCCCAGAAATTAATCAGGTACCTGCCTTCCAGCCTCAGATGTCTGTACATCATCCAGCCTCGTGATCTCAGTATCAAGCCATGGAGACCTCAGGGTCATTGAGACTCCAGTTTGGGCCTCAGTAGAAAGCACAAAATGAGAAGGGGGTCCCCGCGAATGATGGGACTTTGACATTTCTGGCCATGGGATGAGCAGTAGGACTCTTCCACTCGCACTCACCTCATGGGGGCAGAATGGCCACGAGGGTCAGCTTCATGGGACAGCTGGTCCAGCTGGCTCACCTTCCGTCATGTTCTAGGAGAAATGAGATGAGATCTGTGTGGGGGGAAAACTGTGTAATCCAAAGAGGAAAAATGACTGCCCGGTCCTCACCAGTTCCACAACTCAGCTCCGTCATCAGAGAATGAACTCTTGCAAGGGCATTTTATTACTTAACTGTATTTTTCACAGAGGCGATGCCAAGCAAAGAAAACCCGCTTTGAGTTCTATCACTTTTTCATTCAGTGCTACGGCGTCTTTCATCTCTAAGCAGTAAAATGAGGCAGTAATTCAAAGTTTAAGTTACCGTTTCATTCAAAAAAATATCACTGTCATCTTGTCGCATTTGGTCACAAGTCTGCTTTGGCATTTTTTGGTCACCTTTACCCACAGCATCATTTCTGTGGGCTCTCAGGAGCGAAGGCAGGTTTTCTTCAGAAAGGCGTCTGGGCTTTATTCTTCCAGAGCAAGTAAAGGCAGAGAGAGGAAGAGATTGTCGAGAGCAGACGCAGAGCGAGGTTGCCTGGCTGGTGATGTTTATCTCCTGTCAGGCCGCGGGGGGGACGTTAATGGCTTTCTCTGACCTTGGCGAGTGTTAGCTTTGGAAAGAACTGGTGGATTTGCTTAGCTGGCATCTGTTTTCTCATTCTGCAGGATGTCAGGGGCTGCTGGGGGTGCGACATGGACTCTTTATCGTGCTAGAAATCTGCTGCTCTTTCTCCATCTGCAGTTCTTTTTCTTACCGGTGAGGAGAGAGGGTTTTCATGCAGAGGCTCTAAGAGAGGTCCTCACTTGAGAAACTGCGAGTCACCAGAACCGGAAGGTACTCTGTGGGAGTGATGACGGAGATGGTGGACAGCGTGAGGAAGGCGGCCCGGGACCGCCCCTCAGAAGGCAGATCCATGCGGGTGCTTTGGGACCGGAGGCGGCAAAGCCTCCGAAGGAGGATCAGAAGAGAGAGGCATCCCACCATTGTCTCCGCTCCACAGAAGTCATATTTATAAGCCTGCATTCTGAGGAGTTCGGAACCAGGAGAAGATTCGTTCGAAGCCACAGAAGAGGCCTTGGTTGGGTTGCTTAATGGAGGTTATGGATGTGATACAGACTTCCGTTGGCTGTGAACTTCCTTTCCATGAGTGACACGGTCATCCCGCCCATGCCTTTGGGCGGCTGTGAAGTGCTCTGTCCCGTAGAGCCACTTAGAATGTCTGTGGTCGGGGCACCTGCGTGGCTCAGCCAGTTAAGCATCCAACTCTTGATCTCACCTCAGGTTTTGATCTCAGGGTTGTGAGTTCAAGTCCCACATTGGTGATTGTGGAGCCTCCTTAAAAAAAAAAAAAGGAAGGGAGGAAGGAGAGAAGGAAGGAAGGAAGAAGGAAAGGAAAAGAAAAGAAAAGAATGCCTGTGGTTTTCTTCTTTCATTTCTCCAAGAAACTCATTTTTAATTTGGCGGTAGTTCTGGTAGACTTTCGGGTGAGTGTTTCCTATCTCATTCCTTTATTCTTGCCTTGAGCACATATGGACACCTGCCGTGTTCTGGGCTCTGTTTGGGGTGCCTGAGATGTGGCAGTGAATGCCAAGACCAAGCTCCTCGCTCTCATGAGGTCCGCGTTCCAGGGAGACCATGACAAGAGCCCTCCAGAGACGCTTGGGAGAGACGCCTCCTCTCTGCCTTTCCGCGTGCAGAATGCTGTGTCAGTTCACACTCCCTCAGTGTCTAGCTCAGAGAGAATCCCTCACACACGTGAGACCGGGCTTTCCTCGTGGGAGAGGAGCTCCTACAGGCACGCTGGGCTGCTCTCAGCTTGCTAAGCATCTCGACAAGGGACCGTGTAATTAACCCCTTCAGAGCACGAGCCGTAGGGTAAGATGGCCTGAGTTTGAGTTCAACCTCTGCAGCTTAGAATTGACTTGCACTGCGCAAAAGGTTCCGAGCCCCAGTTTCTTCACGGGTAAGTTGGCTACTAGTGGAGTTCTTGTTGTATAGAGGCTGGGGTGAAAATAAAGGGAGAAAGCGTAGGAAAAGCCTTTAGCACAATGCCTTTTCCATGACTAATTGTAGTGAGCCTTTATGTACATTAGGAAGACTTCGCAGCCATTTCTACCAGCACCACGGAGGCTCGAGAAGGACTTCGTGTTTGCAGCTTGACTCTGAGGGATAGGCACGTGCACTGCATAGGAGCCGGGCCGCCCAGCCGCCCAGTCATAAATGGGAAAGAAATGCTGGGGCTGTGAGGAGCGGGTGGGCCTGTGGAGGGGCAGTGGCGCGGGTTGGAAATGTGCCTAGGCACCAGGGGCGTCCTGAGGAACGTTGCCCAGATGGGGAGGCTTCGGGTAGGAGGAGAAAGAGGCTGCTGTGTGAGAGGGGCATCAGAGTAGAGGGGAGCTGGGAGCCGCTGTGGGAGGACTAGGACAGGGTTGTTGGAGGGGTAGGGTCAGGACCAATGGGGATGCGCCTCAGGAACAAGAACTTGAATTCAATCCGGGCATGCGAGGAAAATGTCCACCATTGGGGATCTTTGGCCTGACTCCCCAGTAAGCAGGGAGGATCAGACTGGGGAGGAGGGACCGGGCAGGTTTTCTGTCCGGGGGACTGTGAGAACCTTGGTGCCCTCCACAGGGCCAAGGAGTGTCAAAACCTTGAGTTCTTGGTGAGAGATGACAGACTTTGGGCAACTCGACTGCAGCTCACGGCCCCCAAGCCGAGTGTGATTGCTTGGGAGGTAGTGAGACATCTGATAATGTGCCCAAGCATCTATTAGTTCATCAGCATTTTTTTTTACTACCCGTTTTTTTTTTTTTCAAATCTTTTTCGAGGCACTAAGGCTAAACAAGTAACTACCACGTCTGCTTTGTGGAACTCGTAAGGGAGACAGGCAAGAAAGCAGTCATTGCAATGCAGGACGGTGTGCGCTGGAGGTGGGCATGGCGGTGGGTGCCCTCGGGGAAACCTGCCCTAGGATCCCCCGAGGCTGCAGGCAAAGCCAGGCAGATGGAGTCCATGGGGAGCGTGGAGGGTCCATTTAAGGGACAGCATGCTGGGGCAGAGCGAGTGTGTGTTGGAAAGAGAAGCAAAGGGACAGGGTTCGAGGGATACCTGGGCTGTGGATCATGACGGTCCTCTTCTGGGCTCGCATCTTCACGTTCCTCTGAGGATGATGGGGCGAGGTGTGGGTGTGAACTGGGACAGAGAGGCACAGGCACTGGCATTTCACAGGGATCCTCCAGGTGCGGAAGAGCTACTGGAGGAATGGGCGAATGAAGGCAGGGTTGGCAAGACCGGAGGCATGAGTTGAGATTTATTGTCCGCTGTGTGCCAGGCCGTGCCCGACCCCGGGGATCCCCCCGTCACACATTCTGTCCTGACAACTGCGGGGGAGAAGGGGTGGCTTTATCTAGTGCTAAGGAAAGGAAGGCTTGGGCAGGTTCTGAGAATCGCTTAGACTCTCCTCTCCAGAAGGCAGTGGATGTCTGCCTCCCTGAATGTCCCATCCCCTTTCAGGCCTTCGGGGACAGAGGCAGGCAGAGCCTGGCAGAACCTCTCTCCCCCCATCATCACAGCTGGAGGGGTGAGAGTCCTGATGGAAAGTAGGTGCCACCCTCACAGGGTGCCACCTCCCGTGAATCCTGTCTGTGAAGCGGGTCTGTCCCGGCGGTGTCAGGGGTGGGGGACAGGCGGCCCGGAGAGGTGGCTTCACGTGGGCGGGGCCCCTCTGAGGAAGCAGCCAGGACAGCCGGAGAGACAGGCATCCCGAGGGCATTTATAGCAGCAGAGACGTCTTTATTTTAAGCAGGTGCTAGCTAGGAACATTCTCTTCCTTTCTCCTAGAGCTGCCTGAGCCCACACAGCCAGGCGGGCGAGAGACTGTGTACGAGCCCCTGCTCGCACCCCTCTGCCTGCACCGCGTGGAGTCTCTCCGGAGGGCTGCGGCTTCTTCCTCTGCTTGCAGGATCCCCTCCGCTCGCCCCTTCTGCCATGCTTCCTCCGCCGCCTGCTTCTCTTCCTCTCTCCTCCTTTTATTCTTCCCACCCCCCACCCCCCTGCCCTCCTCTGTGGAATGGATTGGTGCTCCCTAAGCTCCTAGAGTTGCTGGCGAGACGATGAATTTTAGCAAACCCTTCCTGCTCCCTGGGAGCCGTGGGGCTGACGTCTGGCCTTAGGGCCTGTGAGCATGGAGAGCACCCGGTTATCCAGTTCTGGCCCTTGAGAGTGCTCTCAGGAGCCTTTCTGCCCGGTGGGTCAGGTCCAGAGGCCCGATCTTGGAGTCCTCCCCGGTTGGGTCCCTCTGGACTGCCAGCTCCTGAAAGCACGGTGCCCAGGAGAGCCCCAGTGTAATATTTGCTGGTTACTCTGTTAGCCCGGAATCACTGCAGGCCCTCGCGCCTCCCGGGCAGGTGAGCGGGGCGCCATCGGCTTCCCGCACACAAAGTGAAGGCGCCCGCCTCCTCTTACTCAGGTCTGTGGGCTAATCTGCTTGAGTTCTGCAAGTGATCCTAGCTGATTGCAGCCATTTCAAGTGACTTTGGATAACATGACTAGTACCAGTGCAGTTGACAAGCAAAGGTTTCATTTGGCCTAAGTTAGTGGGGAGCGGCCGGCCACCTTCCGTCCCTTTCTGTAGCTCAGCCTCGTGGCAGCTTCCCGCAGAGGACTCCTTCCCTCCCTTTCTCCACCTGCCCTGCCCTGCAGTCATTCCTTGCCCTCAGTAGCCTCTCCCTCTTCCTTCAGCCATCCTGGGATGCCTAGAAAGACTTTGCCAGGCCCCTAGGGTCAGAAGTCTGTGAGGCAATGCACACAGCAGTGGACCAGGGAGAAGCTGAATGATCCGGATTAAAAAGGAAGTTTGCCATTTATTGACCTCGTGACCTTGAGGCAGTCATTTGCTTTCCCGAGGCTTCTCTTTCTTCATCTGCAAAATGAACGCACCCACATCTGCTCTCACGTAGTGTTGTGTAAAGTATATCCCATAAGTAAGCCAACGTGGGAAGCACTTGCTGTGTGCTGGGGTCTAGACAAAGATGCATGTTTTCGGGGCACCTGGGTGGCTCAGTCGGTTGAGTGTCTGCCTTCGGCTCAGGTCATGATCCCAGGGGTCCTGGGATCAAGTCCCGCATCAGGCTCTCTGCTCAGCGGGGAGCCTGCTTCTCCCTTTCCCACTCCCCCTGCTTGTGTTCCCTCTCTCGCTCTCTCAAATAAATAAATAAAATCTGAACAACTACTACGTGCCAGGTGCTGGGCTGGGCAGCTCAGATGCAGCAGTGAACAGAGCAAAGACCCTGTCCTCGTGGAACTTCTATTCTAGCAAGGGAGAGAGACAGGAAACAGTAAATAAAACAAGAAATTCATAGTGTATGAGAACATGGTGTGTGTGTGTGTGTGTGTGTGTGTGTGTGTGTGTGTGTACGTGTACACACAGGAGAACAGTGTGGGAGGGTCAGGAGTGCTGGTTACGATTGTACAACGGTGCTGAGAGAAGGCTTCATCGAGAAGGTGACATCTGAGCAGAGGCCCGAATTATACGAGGGGTCCCGGGGAGGGACCTTGAACTGTCCCCGTGTCCAGGGCTGCTTTGGATGTGGGGCTGTCTGCTGCTTCCGGGCCATGCGTGGCCAGGCTGTGTGGGGTCCCACCTCTCCTGGTGCAGACCTGGCGGTTCTCTCTCCATGGGCTCTGTGGTCTCCCCAACAGGCTGATAGGAAGCAGGGCCTGGGAACTGCGTGCCCTTCTGCATCTGTGCCGTCTCCCCCAAATCCTAGATAGACAGAAAATCCCACAGCCATGGGAAATTTCACAACATGATCCAGCCTTCCGAGGATCCCAGGCAGAGCAGAGAGCAAGCAAAGTCCCCGAAGGGAGAAGCAGTGGAGGTGAGGCGTGGAAACCCCAGGCAGGTGCGGTTGGGGCACATAAAACATGGACCAAGGGGAGGGGACAGGGGAGTAGCGGCGATGAGCCTGGGGACCCTGCGGGGCCGGGGAGGCAGCCCACGGGGCGGCTCTGCTCACCAGGGTGGGGTCACTGCTGGTGCGCACAGAGGGTGCCGCGAATCAAAGGCTGCAGGCGTTGGTTCTGAGTTGTAACGTGTCCCTTGAGCTCCTGCCCCTGGGGACCTCTCGACTTTTCCTTAGGCTCTCTCACACGGAGCCTTGCCCTTTCCTTTGGCAATTTCATGAGCAGGACGTTCCACTGGTCTTATTGCACAAGTTAGAGGAAATTGATGCAGCTTTGCCTCTAAACGCAAACGTGTGACAACTTGTATTTGCACTGGGCTGAAATTTGCATCCTTGTTTGTTGAAGAGGGGTTTGCTAAATGGTTGACAAGCTGAAGAAGGGCAGGGAGTTACTTATGAGAATGACCTCAGGGCAATAACTCTGTTCGCTCTGTGCACCACCAAAGAGGGTCTTTGCAAGATCTAAAATGCTGCCGTTCCCTGCGCCTGCGTTTACCCTTCGCATTGCGGCCTTGCTTGCTTCTGTTGGGTTGAGAATCTGTGCTCCAGAAAAATCTCAGTCATTGGTGGAACAAATTCTTGCTGAAGGCCTGCTCTTCCTGCAGACTGCGGTCTACAGGATCCTCACTGCCTTCCAAGAGCTCGCCCCCTGGTGGGGAAACGCAGGAGGACACGTCGTTGCAGAGGGCCCCATGCCCACACACTGTATGGGGACCCGTTTGGGGGAGTGCACAGGCATGGTCTGCATGGTCTCCAGAAACATTTTCTCAGCACCACCGGGCAGAGCAGGTGACATTCATTTTTATCCAGCTTTTGCTTTAATAATTTTTTTAATTGAAGTAGAATTAACGTGGTGTTGTATTAGTTTCAAGTGTAGAATATGAGTCAGTAATTCCATACATTACTCAGGGCTTATCTGGATAAGTGTACTCTTAATCCCCTTCACCTGTTTCACCCATCCCCTGAGGACCTCCCCCTGGTAACCACCAGTTTGCTCTCTGTATTTAAGAGGTTTTTGCTTTTTGTCTCTTTTTTTCATCATGTGTTCATTTTGTTTTGTAGATTCTATATATGAGTGAAATTATATGGTGTTTCCCTTTCTCTGCCAACTTATTTCACTTAGCATTAGACCCTCTAGGTCCACCCATGTTGCACATGGCAGGATCTCATTCTTTTTGTGGCTGAGTAATATTCCATTGTGTGTGTATATGTGTATTTATGTATATATCACCGTATCTTTTTTACCCATTCATCTATGGAAGGACACTTGGGTTGCTTCCTTATTTTGGTTATTGTAAATAACAGTGCAAAAAACATAGGGATGCATATATCCGTTCAATTTAGTGTTTTCCCTTTCTTTGGGTGAATTCCCAATAGTGGATATACAGCATCACATGGTAATTCTATCATTACTTTTTTTGAGGGAACTCCACACTGTTTTCCACAGTGGCTGTACCAATTTGCAGTCCCACCAACATCTGAATATGTCTCCTCAGAAAAGGAAAATGAAAGCAAAATTAAGCTAGTGGGACTACACTAAAATAGAACACTTTTGCCCAGCAAGGGAAACCATCAACAAAACAACATGGCAGTCTACTAAATGGGAGAAGATATTGGCAAATGATAGATCCAATTAGGGGTTAGTATCCAAAATATATAAAGAACTCATACAATGCAACACCATAAACCAATCCGATTAAAAAATGGACAGAGGACCTGAATAGACAGTTCTCCGAAGAAGACCTCCAGATGTCCAGCAGACACATGAAAGGGTGCTCACCACCACTCATCGTGATGGAAATGCAAATCAAAACCACCGTCATCTCTCACCGCACACCTGTTGGAATGGCTAGACTCAAAAAGACAAGAAATAACAAGTGTTGGTGAGGACGTGGAGAGATTGGTTTAATAATTACTAAGTGTATGGAAGAATTTAAAAAACAAAGCAATGAGTACTTACGTAGCCGTCACCGAGATTTGGCAGTTGCTAATGTTTTGTGAAACTCACACCATCTCTCTCACCTACATGCTTTCCCCCTTGAACTGTAAATTATGGATGCTGGGACACTTCCCCGCTAAGGAAACAGGCATTCTCCTATATGACCGCTTTTGTAGGTATTCTTACACCTACGAGAACAGTAATCCATTAATGCCTGGTAACATGCGGTTCTTGCTAAAACAACGGCACATTTTCCCAGAATGTCTTTTACAGCTTTGTGTAACTGTGATTTTCAAAGATGCAGTCAAGCCTCACTCACTGCATTTATTCCAGCTTTTTAATTTTTTAATTTCTTCTATTCTAGAAGAGTGACCTGCTCACAGCAGCATTTTTTTGTTTGTGTTTTTTTGCTTTTTTTTTTTTTTTTGGTGGTGGTGGTTTATTTTTTGAAAGTCCAGGCATTTATCTTATAAAATGTCTTTAATTTTGGACTTGTTCTCTAATGAATAGATTGAGGTGAGGAGCTTTAGGCCCTCGGAGGCACTATTGTGTAGTACTTCCTTGTGTAGAAGGTACATTGGCCCGCCCCACTGCTGCAGGTGGTACATTGGCCCTTTGGTCCCCATGTTAAGGTGGGACTGTCATGCAGTTTTATTGAAAATGTACATTTTCCTCGTGTACTAATGAGGTGTGTGTTCCGCGGGTGGCACTTGGAGACCGTGTGATTGCCCTATTCCCCAATTTCTTTTACCCACGATTTCCAATAAACATCAAATGATCGTTTCCTGACTTAGTTATTACATGGGGAGTTACCAAATGATTTCCTAATTCTAGCCTTCCTTCTCAATGTCTTTAGCTGGTATTTTTCCGTAAAAACAAGCTTTTACTCTTTCACATTTTTAGCAACATGATTTTAAGGTGTAAGGTTCTGCCTTCTTTGGAATTCTTAACGCAGAGCAGTGTGTGCTCATTAGTGTGTTTGGGGGGGCGGGGTGGGGGAGAGCCCAAGCCTGAGCCCTGAGTTACACACAAGCCTCCACGCATTCAGCTGAGATGCCCCCTTCCGCTCTCCTCCCTCCTCCCACCTCCCTCCTCCCTCCTCCATAGATACACTGGGTTCCTTGATGACTGTCAGGTGCAGTCGGCATCTTCCACCTCGGGGCCTTTGCCTGAAATCTCCTTACCCCAGAGGGCTGCCTGGCCCACTTTATTCTTTTCTCTACCCAGATGTCATCTTGCCATATTGCCTGGGAGCACCCCATGTAATATACCGTCCCCTCCCCATTATTCTCTGTCTCTTATTCTCCTTTGTGTTCTTTTACGGTCCTCGTCAGCACCTGCCATATAAATTTCATGAGAACAGTATTTTTGTCTTGTCAGTTTGGAGCCCAGTACAGTGCCTGGCCCACAGTAGGTGCTCAGTAAATACTTGTCGGATGCGAGAAGGAACACACACACGAGAGTGCACGTTTGGTAAACCTCTGAATGAGCCCAAAGACCCTTCTGTTGTTTCTCTTCACTCCTCCTTTCACATGACCCCAGGGACAGTCACGCCCTAGATAGAGATGGACAGCTGTTCTTCCGTCTGTCAGGAATAACATGGGGAGCCGGCAGCCACACTCAGTCCCTGCCCACTCATTAAATCCAGCAGAGCCGCGAGATTACCCACCCCTCCCCTTCTTTGACAGGATTTTTGGGGAATAAAAACAAATCAGAATTCATCAACTGTGAACAAAATTGTCAACTGTGAACTATCAACAGTCTGGTTTAAAAATAGATGATTGGTTGATGAAATAGAGTGGAGAAAGCAATTGAAAGAAAATGTTAAAAATAATACCCAAAGCATGCAAGGCAAAGCAAAGAGTGTGGGGTGATGGAGAAACGTACTCAGCGGAGATCTGCATGGGCAATGAACCAGAGAGAGGTTATTAGTTTTGCTTTACAAATCACAGAAGAGAAAGATTTATTGGCCATTTGCAGTAGCATTCCCTCATTCCGACGTGTTGGCGTGTTATGCAAAATGGAAGGAAAGATTGGTTGGGAAATCTGCTAGCACATTTATTTTTAAGTAGGTCAACATTGTGAATATTTCTGCCCATTCATGAAGTCTTTGGCTCCCTGCATATTGTGCATTTTTGTGAGGACTGGGGAAAACATTTCTTTCCCAGCAGGTCAAGGGGTATAGAAGCTTCAGGAGGTTATGTCTGTGTTTCTCTTTGTGTTTCTATGAATATGGGTTCTGGTACAAAGTTTAAAAGTTGTTTGAAAGTTGTTACTTTCCCACTTTCTAGGCTCTCCTCCTTTAAATACTTAGGGCTTATTATTTGTTTCACTGCTTGATCATAAAATCATTATAAAGTCTTGAATTTTTGTATTTCCGCCTATGAGTCACGGTTGATAGTCTTTGGCCAAGCTCTGTATGTCCACCTGCCCAACATCCTAAGGCTGCTGTTCCAGGTTTTTTTCCTTGTTTTCCAGGAGAACTGAGTCATCTGGGCACAGAGGTCTGTGTTTTATGAACTGAAGATGCGGCATTTCCATTCCTTAGACACTTGTCTCTTTTTGAACATCTGGGCAGAAGGTGCGTTAGTTTGCTAGGGCTGCACTAACACAGTACCACACACTGGGTGCCTCGAACAATAGGAATCTACTGTCTCACGGCCCTGGAGGTAGAAGTAGGAAGCCAAGGCATGGGCAAGGTTGACTCCTTCAGAGGCTGAGAGTGAGACTCTGTCTCCTCCCTTTCCTTAGCTTCTCGTAGCCTCAGGCATTCTTTGCGGATGGCCGTCTTCTCCCTCTGTCATTTCTTCCCTCTACGTAGGTCTGTGTCTCTGGCCAACTTTCCCCTTCCTGTAACCATGACAGTCTTACTGGATTAGGATCTGCACTACTGAGCTCATTTTAAGTTGAGGATCTCTGTAAAGACCCTCAAAGATACTGGGGGTTGGGACTCCCAAGTATCTTGTAGGAGGGATATAATTCAACACCTAACACAAGGTGTGAAGTTGTCTCTTCTAGAAGGTAAATGGGGTCAGGGCGGTGGTGATTGCTCTCTGCTTAGACCCACCTCTGATACGGGCCAGGGCTGGCAGGGCTCCCCCCAGCAGGCAGCAGTGACCATCTGAGGGGTCTTTACATTTGTTCAGTGTGTCTCTTTCCCCAGTGAAGGAGCTCCTGCAGCCTTGACCCTTTGGGAGCTTGGAGTAAGTGACTGGCTCTCCACTCTAAATCCCAAAAATGCATTTATACTTCTTGTCTCCTCTTCTCTCCCCACAATTCTTTCTGAAAAAAATTTTTTTGTGGGTGCTCCTTTATCCGTTCCCAAGAGTGTCATTTTTGTAGTTGTTTTTGATTGTTGTTTTGGTTTTTTTGCTTTTCTACCTCCAAGCCGCAGACTCTAGGGGGTAGGTTCCAGCCTACCCTCTGTATGTTGGAGCCCTGCAGACAGAGCTCTGGCACAGGTCAACAGAGCCCGGCAGGTGCCAGCGGACGGCCCGCATCCCTAGTATGTATGTGTCTGGTGTGGAGGGAGTCAGGAAGTGCCACCCGAGCACGTCCTTCCCGCCAACAAATCATGGTCCATGATTTTGCCAGCTTGCACCTGCAGCTCTGAGCACACTGTGGGAAAGGAGGTGTGGCCATTCTGGAGGCTTGTCACGTGGGAAAGGAGCCAGTGCCGTCCCTGTGGTGTCAGGAGACACCTGGGTCTCCCCGCTCACATCTCTGTGGGAGAATTTGCACTCTGACCCCCTCTTTGCCAAAGGAGGCTGCACCTGTCCCGATAGGTCAGAGCCCAGTGTCTGCTGGGTCCGGAGCCTAGTCACGGGATGGCTGCGTGGGAGAAGTACCGCGGTTTGCCTCTTTTTCTCTTGGCCCCGTTCTCTTGGCAGCCCTCTACTGGAGGGCTAGCACACCTGCCTAGGCATTTCAGAATCAGGCTGTCCATAGCGCAGGGCACGCTTCCGCAGAGCCCAGCTGGCGCCGTGCATTTTCTCCGCTTGGGATTGAAGGTGAGTGGGCAGGACGTTCCCGAGCATCTGTGGCCTGCAGGTTGGGAGAGGGCGTCGGAGGCCTTTGCTTAGTGTGAAGGCCTCGGTCGGAGCAGCCCACTCTGGCGGGAAGCACTGGACTTTGGAATGGCCCAGCCCCTGTGAGGAAAGCTGGTTCACTGACTACCTTTCAGCCTGTATTAACTGTTCTTCCCTAGTGAGAGCCTGGGGGAGAGGCGGTGGGCCTTAGGGAAGTGGTGCAAGATGGGGACATGGGTGAGGTGCCCCGAGGAGGCCCCCCCACCCAGTGACAGTCCCGGCCTCAGGCCCAGAGCCCCCCTTGCCTGTGGGGACCCGCATGTGCTCTCAGTTACTCCCCTTAGTGACAGTCCCCGGGAGGCATGGGTAGAGCTCAGTCATCACGTTGATAGAAGCGTGTCAACTTTGTTTTATATTTTCTCATGAAATATTCAGTACATAAATGTAGATGTCTTATTTCTGTAAGTTGCCCAGCCCAACGACTGAAACCTCAGAATCTAGCACGAAGCTTCGGGAAATCAACCATTCTCGGTCTTCACGGTGTTTTTCTGGGCTCCTGAGGCCATCCTCCTGCCTCTGCCCCAGAGGTCCCTGTCTTCGTATTTGTCACCCTCCCCTTCCCCATATGTATTTACACATATCTATGTATCTCTAAATAGCATGTGTTGAGCTTTATAAAAAATGGAATTCTAGTCCTCTGAGCTTCGTTTAAATGCCACATACTATCTGGAAGATAAAAAAAGCAGACCTGTGCCCTTGAAACATGGGTTTCACTGGTGCAGATAAATCTTGTTTCCTCTGGTGGCACCTCCCCAGGGTCCGGGAGGAGGCCCGGCGGCCTCCGCAGATTGTGACAGCGACTGTCCACGAGATGGGGTTCCGGGGCCGGCCAAGGAAGCAGAGTTACCAGATCACAGTCGGCAGGGGCTCTCGGGCGAGGCCACGGCCCCCGGGGGAATGGGTGTTCCGGGTTATCTGGGAAGCAGGACAAGATTCCGAGTCTAGCGATGGACAGGGGTGAGCGGGGAGGCTGGAAGGCCGAGTGCTGGACGGGAGCTCACGGAGAGGACTCAGGCAGCAGGTGTGGGTCAAGGATGCTTCACAAGCTCCAGCACCTGTGTTCCTGGTGCAGGCGGGGTGGTCGCTGCTGGGGACCAGAACAGAGGCCCCGAGGAACCCAGGGAGCACCACCGCCTTCTGCCTGTATGCTTTAGCAAATGTTCACTGAACACCTACTATGTGCCTGGGCGAAGACGTGACTTAAACTTTTTCCAGCTGATGAGCTCCTCATGGTCTAGTACAAATCAGTGCTGTTACCCCTGGCTACCTTATGCTGTACTCATGAAGGATCCCCAAACACCCATGGCTTGTAGCAGCCAGCAAACATTAATTCCTTGTTCCTGTTGCGTGTTGGCTGCAGCTCTGGTACTCGCCCTCTCCCCTCCGGGCCCCAGGCCCCAGGAGTGGCCTTTGTGTGGTTCGTGTCATTTTCATAGTAGAGAGAAGAGCAAGAGAAGTGATACAAGTAAGCAGTGGTTCTTAAAACAGCTGCTCAGCCCTGGCCCGTCACACCTACTCACGGTCCCCCGGGAGAGCGAGTCACGTGGCCGGGACTGAGGTCCGCGGGGGAGGGGAGCCCATTGTCCCTCGTGGGCGGTGAGTGAAGCCAAGATTCCGCTTTCGAGGAAGGCCGGGGAATGTCTGGGAAGAGTATTCCAGTCTATCCAGGGTACAAACCAGCTCTTTAGGCACAGTAGGATTTATAGTAAGTCAATGTATTAAGTTTGGACTTCACAAAATAACTTTCCATATACAACTGTATGGTTGTCCCTCAGTTAGCTTCAGGGATTCTGTTGAGCAGATAGTTTGAGAACTGAAGCAGGATCGTTCCAGAGCAGAGGGGCGGAGGGAGGAGGTGAGCCTGGCCGCGGTGGTCTTCTCTCCAGCCCTGGGCACATGCACACCGGCTGCGGGATTTGAGAAGAAGCTTCTTACGTGGACAACCGCCCTGCCCCCTTCCAGTCTTCCTCTTGGCTACGTTCTGTCTCTCTGGCTGGCAGCAGGCCCATCCCATTCCTATGGGGCTTCTTCGTGCCACATCCCTCCATACGCACGACCCCTGCCCACTTTGTAGTCATGGCCACGTGGCTTTTTTACCTCTTCACGAAGTCTGTTGAGGTTGGAGGCCTGGGCCGTGGCTGCCTTTCATCCAGTCCCCACCAGCCCTGCAGCCACACTGGGCACATACTAGATGCCTAACAAGTCCGTACAAAAGGCATTTGCCTCAAGGGAAAGTCGTCATCCCGTGGGCTTGTCTGTCGCGCTCTCTCATAAGGCTGGCCGCCGTGTGGGTGACACTAGGAGTGACCCAGAGTGACTCCAGTACGTTCAGAGCCAGGTTGGAAGCCCTCTTGCCCTGGGTTTGTAATCGGGATGGGAACCGAATAGTCAGCCTTCCCGATGAGCCGGTATTCAGCCGTCCTCGGGTGTGTGGCTTTGCAAACGCTAGTGGGCTTTTCAGAAGTACGCATTTGTTTTTTCCAAGGGCAAGGACTATAGCTCCTATTTTTTTTGTTGTTGTTTGTTTTTGTTTTAAAAGATCCCCCATGGCCCCTGATAAGAACCACACACAGAGTGGGTGCTCAGTGAATGTTGCCTGCTCTTCTTCCTTGGAACCGCCGCCAGATACAAATGTGGTTCTAGGCCCGTGGGCCTTAGCAGGAGGCTGATCATGTGCAGGCCTGGATCCTGAGAATTGTGCAGGTGGAAAAAGAATAAACCGTCAGACACCTGAGATCCAGGCCAGTAGCAACCTGGGGTCCTGTATGGGACGTCTGCTCTCTCACGCCCGCCCACGTGACAGGAGCGGTGAGGTGGGACCAGGAAGTGCCCGGCCCCGCACTCAGACGTGGCTTGGAATCCACCCTGAATGAGCATCGTGATATTCTGTGGGTTACTTAACTTCTCGGAGCCCATTTCCCATCCCTTAGATGTCAGGAACCTAAAAATGCTGTGAATTGCTGTGCTCTTTGGCGCCTGTAAATAATATCCTTTCCGGCCTGTGCTCTGAAACGGTTGGGACTTGATGATAAAAGTGGCAGAAAGAGTGGAACCGGCAGGAAGTGGCCAGAACAGTGCTGGTGTGGCCGATAAAGGGTTGACATGAAGAGATGCCGGCTTTGGGGCTTCACGACTGAACCTAAGAACTAGAGAGGTGCTTGCACCCGGTCCCGGGCTCAAGACACCCATGGGTGTCCTCTAGGGGAAGTACTGTGTAGCACTTGGGTTTGGGATGGTTGAAGCAAAAGCAGTCACTCCTTGCTTGTTGCGGACGGGTCAGGGCTGGGCCTCACACACATCATCCGGGGTATTAACTGGGGGTTACTCTGCCTCCGTGCCCGGGGAAGGCATGTGAGCAGCTGAGAGGGGCTAGGATCCCTGCCCTGGGGCAGAGGCACCCTAGGTTAGGAGTAAGGAAACGAGGGGAGGTGTCCCTTCTGCGGAGGGGCGGGACTTGGACCACCCCTGGGACCCCGAGATGTCATTTCGGATGAGTACTCCCGTTAACAGTTACAGCTTCATATATCCTTGAATAAAGTAAGCGCGACAGTGCTCTGCGGTGGTCGCATGTTACCCCGTGCCTTCGGAAAGACATGAAAGGCTATTTCTTATTCAGCACTCTGCCATGCAGACCTTGACCTGAGATGCACTCCTTCCTTCTGTCTCTGCTCCCACGAGCCCACCTGGTTGGAGAGACATCGGCCGCCTCCTAGGGAAGCCACATGGGGGTCTGCTCGGCCACCTTCTTAAAGCCTCTCTGTCTCTCTTTTGCAGTGCAAGTTGGAGTTCCATGCTTGTTCTACTGAAAAAAGCCTCACCGTCCTCTGTGATGAGCCCTGTCCGTGTCTCCCAGAACCTGAGCCACCAAAACTCAAGACACAAAAGAATGGTGAGTGGGGATCGCAGGAGACCCTTGGAGGGAGGCTGATGCGACCAAGCTCTGCCCCTCACCCCACCCCTGTGCCAGGAAGTTGGCGGTTACCGGAGCTGTTTGAGCCCACACTCGGGAAATGGAGGGGCTTGGCAAGTACTCCAGCTTGTGTAGGGACTTGAATCTGAACTGCCTTTAGCTACCATTAAAAAGAAAAGGAAGAGCTGAGTCTTGGAAAATAATTCCATGAGACCAGGATATGCACTAGGTTCTTTTAGAGGTCACCTCGGCTGTGACATGAGAAGGGCGCGTTTGTTTGCTTCTCTGACCACGGCCCGCCCTGGGGTACGTCTTGGTCTTCCTTGACCTTGAATCTCTAAGTCCTTTGAGCTTCTCAAGGGCACGTTTCAAAGCAGAGACTGCAGAGAGGTCACAATAGTGTGGAATCTCCCCCTCACCCCCCGCCAAAGGCGTTTCTTCATTCATCTATTCTGCTCGGAATGTAGCACGGAGCCAGGGAACACACGAAAGGAGAAAAACTCTCCAGGGACAGCGGTTTCTCTTCCATGGCTGAGAGGGGCAGGGAAGGTTGGCCTTATTTGGATGTTGCAGCGATGGAGAAAGGAGGGCTGTCCCTCTGGCCTTGGCCCGTTTCTGAGCCTTCCTTAATGAGACCCAAGCTGGAAGTTTGCATCTTCCTTCTGTAGAGCTGGGCTTTCTCTGTTGCCGCTGCTGGTCCGTGGAAAATGTTGCACCTTTCTGTGCGCGAATGAGTGTGTGTGCGCGTGCACGCATGTCTCTTCTGAGGAGTCTTCTGTGGGTAGTGAGAGAGGGTGATCCGGGGGTGTGTGTTTATGCCTTCCCCTATTCGTAAGTCCTGTTGCCTTTCCCAGGGCACACAGGTGAAGATGCTGGAATGTGCATTTGTCCGTGGCGGCCATCACAGAAATATTGTGCTAAGCTGCTCTTTGGAAGGTGTGGCTCAGAATGTGGAAGGGCCCGTAAACCAGCTCTAGGGTCACCACTAATCCCCAGAAATTCCTCTTGATGAGCAAAAATCTGATCTCTCTGTGTTCGGGTCTGATTCATTTATACAACTACAGTAAGAAGTGTTCATTCATGTACTTATGCCCCCTTGGAGTCTGGTCTGAAAACCTAAAGCCCTGTGGTGTGAAGAAACTACAAAACCCAGAAAATTCACTTCTGTCTGAGGATTTCTTAATAATCGTAGGAAGTTTCAGTAATCTCTGCTATTCGGGGTATATTGTTTACTGGTTACTCTTCTATTCTGAGGTGAGGAAGCCAAACCAGAAAAGTTACCTCCACCATTTTGCCTGTGGTATCTCTACAAGGGGGTGAATTCACCTCTCCTGAGGGGCCCCAAATCTACTTAGGCTTCCTGATTGGCCATGGTGAGGTAACAGACTGGTCTCCTGGGAAGTCCTCAAATGAAGTACGATGCCTGTTTTTTTCTTTCTTTATTCTTTTTTTAAGTAAACTCTATCCCAACATGGGGCTTGAACTTCCGACTCAGGGATAAAGACTTGTATGCTCTCCTGACTGAGCATACAAGCATATTTCTTAATGGTGGGATTCTCACACCTGATTAAATGAGATTTACTCTCAAATATGACACTCCAGATACAGCCTTGCCTGTACCATGCATTTGTTTAATTATGCTCTGGTAAAAATTAGAACAAATTCTTACTGAACCTTTGCAAGTTACTGCATTGCCATTAACAGCAAAGAGACTTAGAAAAGAGTGCGTTTGAGAATCTTGAAAGGTCAGTGAGAACAAGAATGCCATTTAAAAGTGTTTCATTTGAAAATGTTTGAAAAAGGTGAACTACTAGGTTAATAATAAGAGATAAATCAGGAAGAATGAGAAGAGACTTCATACACTGCTCAGAAATGACAACAATAAAAAAGGAATACCAATGGTATTCCAAAACAAATAATCAAAATTCTATTTCCTTCATCAGTTCTTTTAGTCGTATGTAATTATTTTTTTGTTCCACTGGCTCTTGGGCCGGTGGTTTGCTTTTACAAAGTCCTATGCCTTTGCCCAGAGAGGAGCTCTCTAAGTCCACACTGTGTCTCACATCATCTGACACTTGTCTAAGAAATGTCACCTTGGAAGCTTGCAATGATGAGTCTGTTACTGGAAGTATCAATCAAACTTGGTATACTTCTTTGCCTGAGGCTCTGAGACTGTCCTCCTTGGTTGGAGACCCACTTTCTGGGCTGTGACTTACAGCAGAGTTTTTATACAGTGTGAGGGGGAAGCAGAAATAACCTGCTGAGAAGACTGAATGGCTGTCGTTAACTTATTACATCGGCAACAACATCCTATCAGGGTATAATGCTTAACTATTTAATACGGATTTGATCGATGTTCGCTTGGGGGATAAGAATGTATATGGGCGGTGAAGGCAGTGATAAGGCCCTGGGGTCATTATATGAAATGCAACATTGAACTTAATAACATTTTACCTGGTCAGAGTGGAGGGAAGGCCGGACTTTTCCTTTGATTTGACAGTTCTTTCCATGAGGCTCTCACAGCAGGGGGGATGAAGGGGAGGGAGAGGATGGGAGGCGGAGGCCAGAGGTGAAACAAAGGGAAGGGCCGTGACATCACAGAAGCTGGGGCAGTGGGAGCAGAAGTCTCCACCTTCCTGAGACGCATCGGGGCTCTGGGCTGTGCCAGAAGCAGTCTTGCTTCTGGGCCTGTTCGACAAACAACATTTCGTGGTCTCATAAATGCAGGTGTGGCCGAAGCGTGGCAGTCACAGTCGTCGTTGATGACATTTTCTTTTCAATCCGATCTCTCTTTTGAGCTTTCGTTCTGTGTGGTAGTAACAACAGTAATGGAGTCTCTTCTAGATAATTCTGTTAATTCCAGGGGGGTTCTAAATTCTCAGAAGTCGGGGGTGGCTTGTGAACCGTGGAATTGCAGGGCAGCGGCTCCTGCCACTGTCTGTGTCTGGAATCCCCCTGCAGAGAGTGGCTGCCGCCTTCGGTTAGCTGGCCTGCCGTGTCCGCGCGCACCGCGTCCGATGAAAGACGTTTGTGCTCCCGTCGTCGTGAACTGTGCTTACAGCCACCGTTGGGTCAGACCCGGGCCCGCTCTTCTGGGTTTACTCGTCCTCACACATGACCCCCTCTGGCCCCCCTCAGGGCCACAGAAAACTTCCGGATGGGCTTCCATGATCCTTCAGTGTCCAGAAAGACTGGCGAGGTTGATCTCTCAAGCTTTGTCCTTGGATCTGCCAGGCAGCCATTTCTATTTTATGCAGAGGCTATTTCCACAAAGCTGGCCCCAAATTGGATTTCCGCGTGGTAGCAGAGCCCAGGGCTTCTCTGTCCCTGGGGCCGTTCAGCTCTCTGTGGTTTCACAAGCACCTCGTCCCTGCCTGGGACCCACAGTTGGGTTGGAGAACAGTGGTGAGCGGAAGCCTTCCTGGGGGCCTCCGTCCGTTCTTGCCCTTCCCGAAATGGTACATCCTGTAGCCTCAGCTGGATCCGTGCCGGCTGTGAGTGCCGCGGGCGTGTGAGGCAGTGGTTGATTATTTGTTCTTTTTTTTTTTTTTTTTTCTGGCATCTCTCCTTTGATGTCCCTGAAGACCTCGTAGAGGGCGGGGTCATCCTTAAATATCTAGGAATATTTCCTCTAACCCCTCAGTGACCTCATGACCTCAGACAAGTCACTTAATAGTTTTTTTAAATCTCTCATCTCTGTGATGCCAGCCCCTAGAGTGTAGAGGAGCAATTGCCCCCCCCCCAAAAAAAATACATATATATTTTAGATATATATAGATATATACCCATATCTGCTATATATAATATATATAATATATGCTATATTATATATATTATATATGCTATATAATATATATGTATAATATGTGTGTATATATGTGTATATATACACATATATACAATATAATATACATACATAATATATAATATATATATAATAAAAAGAGGGCGATGAGATTGAAATCTCGTGTAAAGCCTGGATTTCTGCGCTTTTTCTAAATGTCTTCCAGGAAAGATTCGCCATGAATGTCTCTTGCTATTTTCCAGTCCTCAATAGCCAGCCCAGTTAGGAAGTCAGTTCTTACATCTGACATGAACTCTTCAGCTCGGGGCTTGTTTCTGCTGCTTTTTCTTCAATCCTCAGTGAAGGATATGAGGAATGGGAGGCACTTGTTTCTTGATTTCTTCACAGTGGTTGAAAATCTAAGAGGAAAGTAGAGTTTTCTTCCCATTAGAGTCGTCAGGATACATTTTTCAACTAGCCAGTATTTCCCTCCTTTCCAGCCTGAGCCTGGCTCCCTCCTGCTCATCCTCCCTTCTCTCAGAGAAACAACCCTCTCCACCTCTGACCTGGGCCCGGCAGCCTTGTTCCATCCTGAAGAGGGGTTTGAGGCTCCCCCGTTGCTGAGGTGAGAATTTTGCAGCTGTACAATATAACATCAGGAAAAGACGTCACTTCTCTTTTTCCATACCGTGTGGAGGGGACCCTTGTGTTCTTGAAGATGCCTCTGGTTTCCCATGAGGACTAAGGGATGGGGCCTCAGACCTCCCCTAGAGTGACGCTGTTTTCGTGCTTTACCAAGTTACACGTTGACCACTGGGGATCTTTGTGCTGGTCTCATTTACCAGCAGAGAAACCCGACAGCCCAGGGAGAGAGAACTTTCCCTGAGGTCAGACAGTGGGTGGGGACGGAGCTCTCATAGCCAGAGCCTCTGAACCCCCAGGCTAGTGCTTTTGTCTAGCTGCCCATATACCTCCAGGGGGTGACCTCACTTGTCCCAATCTTGGAGTGTCAGCCATCAAGCAGAGAATGTCATGGTGTTCTCCCCAAGCTGCAGTGTTTTGAAGGCGTCCTACAGAATCTCTCCCCCTTCCCTCCTCTGTCTTTGGAGGAGGAAGTAGAGAGAACATCACTCTCTCTGAGCACATCTCCTTGTTTGCTTCTGTTGGAGAAGGGGGCTAGGGGTCAGCAGGCAACCTGGAATGCTGGAGAAGGCTGGGACGCTGTCATCCCTTCCCGGCCTGAAAGGGGCTGGGAGGTAGGGGCAAAGTGGGGGGCACGACTGGTTCAGGCCAGGGAGGAAAAGGGGTGACAGGTCTATGCAGCAGGGCGTGCTAAAGACGGAATAAATAACAGCTTCCCTGCCACTGAGCTATTTGAAACAGGAGAAAAATAGTCTACAGCGATTTTCTGTTCTCAAATGGTGATTTCAACCTGAGGGCTAGATTCTGGGGGAGAAAAGTCCTGGGTTGACAGACGGTTGTCTAATTCCATTACTTATCACAAGTGGAGTTGGGGAAAAGTGCTTAACCGAGAACAGGAGATGGTGCCAAAGAGACAGGCTAAAGAGTTCTTCCTAGCTGTAATGTCTCAGTGGAAAAATCCTGCAAGAATCCTGCTGCAGAAGCTTCTAGCAAAATGGAGGTTTGTCTTTGTGTCCAGGAAAGAACATTTTTCTTTAATGCCTGTTGTGTAACAGAGAGAAGGCCTCAGGCTTGCAAACGTGCAATTTAAAAGCAGTCTGTCTTAACCTTCCCATATCCATTCAGCTTCCTTCACTTCTTACTCGGTGCTACACGACAGCCAGAAATTAAACATGTAAAGGAACGTTTAATTTTTAGGGCCTTGTTATTCTAAATGTCATGATCTTAGGAAAGAAAAAACAAAACAAAAAAAAGCTCAAATTGGCAGCCGCAAAGAACAGAAACTTATAGTCCGGGCTCTTGTAATAACTGCTGACTTTGGCTTTAAACTCAGGTTCGTCCTCTTTTGTGAGTTTAGCTCTGCCAAAGTAGAGGTTCTCCTGGTCATTTGGAAGCCTATGGGGCAGCAGCTGATGGGAGAGAGCTACAGATACGAAGGGAGAGAAGGGTAAACTGAGGCAGAGGGTGGCCACAGTCATAATTGGAGTCCAGACCAGAGAAGGATCTGTGCTGCAAATTAATGGCTTTGAAAGTTCACCTACGGGGTGCCTGGGTGGCTCAGTGGGTTAAAGCCTTTGCCTTCAGCTCAGGTCATGATCTCGGGGTCCTGGGATCGAGCCCCGCATTGGACTCTCTGCTCAGCGGGGAGCCTGCTTCCCCCTCCCCTCTCTGCCTGCCTCTCTGCCTACTTGTGATCTCTCTCTCTCTCTGTCAAATAAATACATAAAATCTTTAAAAAAATTTAAAAAAAAAGAAAGTTCACCTAAATGGCACTCTTCCCTGGGCCTGATTTCTCTTACATTTCTAAAGTAATACATTTTCTTTGAAATCTAAATAATTTGGCAAAATTATCTCAGATGTCAGTTCTGTTAGCTTTTTGTTGTGTGTGTTTTCAATTATTTTCAGTACACATATACTAACATACTTTATAAACTCTACTTATCCTAAATCAGGATTATATTCTATGTAATATTTTGTACCCTGCCACTTATAAATGTCATAGATATATTTTCGTCTAAGCACACAGATGCGTGTTTGAGGGGGTCTGTCTGTCCCCCCTTCATCCTTCCCTCTAGCCAACCTGCCCGCACTGCTCTCCTGAGCTCCAGACTTATGTAGTGACTGCTCGGCATTTCCATTTGATGCCTGTAGGCACATCAGGCTTCATTTCCAAAATCAACCCCCGATCTTTGCCTCCAGACTGCTCCTTCCTCCTGCAGTATTTACTGTCTTGATAAATGGTACCTCCGTGTTTTGATTTGCTGAAGTGAAAAGGAAATCCTCTTTGTCTCACATGCCACGATCACTCTGCTTTCAAAGAGATTTCCAAATCTCTCCGCCCTTCCCACCTCCGCCGCCACTCCCCTAGTGGTCTGAGACATCCTTCTCTTTTATTCTAGTAGCTTCCTACTTGAACTCTGAGCCCCCCCCCCCATTCTCTTTTGAACGTAGTCATTAAACAGTTCTGTATAATGTAAGTCACATGGTGTCGTCCCCTGTTGGAGACCCTCCAGCAACTTCCCATCTTGGTTAAGAGGAGGAGCTGACACCCTTCAGTGACCCGCCAGGCCCGGTGGGATTGGACAGGCTGCTGTGTGCCTGTGCCCGTCTTCCGCTGCTACACCCTTTGCTTGCTCGGGCCTGGGCAGATGGGCTTCCGTGGGTGCCCTCAGGGAAGCCCTTCATGCTCCTGCCTCGGGGTTCACACTGCCAGCCCTCTCTGCCGGGCCTGTCTTCCCAGACGCCCACACAGCGAGTTCTGGTAGCCCCCTCTTCAAATCTCTACACAATGGTCACCTTCTTGGGAGACTCCCCCCCCCCCCCCCAGCAGTTGCTATCCCCCTTCCCTCCTTTGTCTTCCTCAGTCCCATGCATCGTCTTCTACATCACATTGACCTCTTTTCTACACTGTCTCGTCTCGCCCACCCAGAAGGGAAGTTATGTGAGGGCGTTTTGTCTGGATTCTCAACGAGTATCTGTCAAGCCTTGAAGGACGCTACCTCATTCTAGGAATTGTCCTTTATAAAGATGTACCACAGTCTACAGTGTTTAAAATGGCAACAAAACGATTTGTCAGGACAAGAGATCACCTGTACAAGGTACTTACTGTGTGTACCGGCTAAGCACAGGATGTGTACATTTATTTCCTCCAACCAAAGAATGTCCTCTCTTGCTGGTGGGAACATTAGAGATCTGGAGCGTGGGGTACCTCACCCGAGGCCTCATGGCTAATAAATGACAGAGCAGGGATTTGAAGGCTTTCTGGAACTTGCTCTCCTACACTCACATCAGACTGTGTTGCTAACCTAAATCGAATGTCCATTTTCCTTTGGAAAAAGAAAAACCCACAGATGTACAGCCATACATTTTCAAGTACCCCTCACCGTGCGGTGCGTGCTTTCTGCTCTCAGAGCCTGCCCTCCTTCCCTGAGAGCCCAGCGCCGTCTAGCAGGCTTTGTGCAAGGGGAGAGAATGAACGTCCTTGCTCATTTTCTTGCCTCCCTCTCTGTAAGCACACTGGGCTCTCTGCAGTTTATCTCAGCGCTGGCACGGGCTCATTGCTCACCCCCATCCCAGGCTTTTCTTGATAGCCACACGTTTCCCACCCAGCTCCTTAAAGATAAAAAATTCATTTGTAATCTGTCCTGAAGTTGACTTTTCTTCCACTTCCCTGCTATCTTTCAGAAAGAAAAGACAGCATTACAATAAAAAAAATAAATTGAAATTGTAATCAGAAGAAAGCAAGGGGCTGCCACCCCACAGAGCCAGCTGCTTTGGGACATAGTGGAGGGCCTCTCCCTGCCGAGATCCGAGAGTCTCGTGGGAGCCTTGGCCGCCATGTGGGCGTCGGGGGAAGGTGGGACCCTGCCCTCACAGGTGTGGTGAGAATGGAGGAGCTCAGTTCCAAGTGTAGATATCGGGTTCGGAACCTACAGCCGTTTTGTCATTATCATCATTATTACCTTAGTGGTGATGATGCTGATTCTCTGTTTAAAAACTGAGAGTGGCAATTAGACATGGAGGAAGTAGGAATGTCGCTTTGATGAGTTAACTCGAGGAATAAGTAACGACGACAGATAGAGCACGGAATAAGCAGTTGGCTGCATATACAGTACTAGACATCCAGATTGGCTGGGAGGGCAGCCAAAACAAAAACAAGACAACCAGGCAGATCTCTTTAGTCTGAGGAGACCGAGGGAGGAGACAGATGGAAATCAGGATGGTGTCATGGCGGCTGAAAGCGTGTATTCCTCTCCTAACCCCAGAAGAGGAGCCCCAAGGGCCCCTCCTGCTTGACAAGAAGGAGCTTTGCTGTGAGAGAAGGCAGACCTACCGATCCAGCAGGGGTTCTGCTAAGGAATCTCATTCTTTCAAGACCTCAGACATGCTCCAGGGAGAGAGAACTTCAGAACCATGGAGGCAAAGTTCTGGGAAACGCAGGCGCCATGGTCCTGGGGCCGAAGAGCTGATGAAGATGACCGGGGGATCATAGGAGAGAGAATTCTGGCTTTCCGATTTCCCAGGGATGCAGTAGCAGGTGCTGCTTGGGGGGCACATCCTTTGTGCTGATTAGCTTCTGTCATGTAGAAGGATCGGTGTAAAAACCCAGCGCGGCCCTCCTCTTCCCTCTGTGCCTGGGTATCCCGGGAAGGCAGTTACACGGGCCAGTTGGCCTCCCACCCCAGCTTTGGGATCCTCAGTTTATTTTGGTCTCCTTGGCCTGGCTATGCTCTCTCCATTCTTAAGTCTCTTAAAAGGCTCTTTCCACCAGGTCACATGTGGAGGTGGGGCAAGGCTAGCAATTGAGTGAATCTTTAAAGGTCCCACCCCGGCAAGGGATGTGAGCCCGGCCCCAGCATCAGAAATCCTCTAGGCAGGGGATACTGATGTTGTGGAACCAGATTTAGAAGTTGGATGTCAAAGACCAGAGAATTAGTGCAGACAGGGGATTTGATCAGAATTCCGATCATGTACCAATGCACAGGGACAAGAAATATTCCCCAAAAATGACTTGCAAAAAATTACTTTAAGCCAAGTTTAAAAAAAAAAAAAAAAACAACAAAAAAAGCCGTCCTTTTTATGAGGCTGTTAATCCTCTGGAACTATTCCCGTGAGAGGCATGCCTGAGGCCGAAGAGGTCTGGACTCTGGTCCTCACATCTCCATTTAGGATTTAGGAGACTCTGTCCTAAAGCAAGCTAATCCCCAGGGATGGTTCAGAGTGCAGGACAGTGGTTTTGGGGGGACAGCTTCGGGTCCCCCCACCCCATTGGCCTGATCGGTGTCAGGATCCCAGCCCGTGACCGAGTTCCTTCAGGGTGGGGATACTGCTGGCTGTCCCTAGGCGCCAGGACCTGGCATCTGCCCTTCTCCCAAACCTTCCTCCCCTGCCCGTACCCACCACCGCCCCCCCGGGTCTTAAAGGGTGGCTGTTGTGGGGTCCCTTCACCTGGCAGCTGGCAGGCTCCTGTCAGTGACTCTGCACCTGGCAGTGTGTCCTCTCCACTTGGGACCTCTGCCCCAGCTTTCCCTACAGACTGTCCACTCCTGTGGGCCCGGCACCCAGCAGAGTGCATGGACAGACACAAGGCATAGATGAGGCCGTCTTCAGTCATCGTGGAATGAATGGATTGATGCAATGTACAGACTAGTACAGTTTTCAAAGCACCTTCCCTTACTTGAAAAAGTTAGGTATCGTAGGTGAATTAGGTCCTTAGCTTGAAGAGGCAGGCTCGGTGAGTCCCAGCTGCCAGTCTGTGGCCTTCTTGGGGCAGTCGTTCTGGGGCTTGGCCTCAGGCGGGAACCTGACTGCCGTGTGTGTTTCTGGGTCCTCTGGAACGGCAACAGACGGCATCGTCCACACCAGCCCCAGGCAGGTCTTCTCTCTCCCTGTGTCCTGCCTCCCTGGTTTAGGAAAAGGGTTCGAGGTGTCTCTGGAAGCAGATATTTTTGCCTTGATGCCATAAGTGTGGCGTCCTTTGGAGCAGAACGTTCTGTTCAGAGTTGGCTCAGGCTCTCATGGGAACACAGAGAACATTTCTAGGCAAAGGAGGGAGTATCTGGAGCTAGCAAAAGTTTGTTCTCATTTGGATTGAGAGCTTCTAGTCCGAGAATCATACATATCTCTGTGGTGTGAAATAGCTGGATTAAATACGGATTATCTCTGTATCTAGTAGGAGGTGCCTGTTTGGGAAGGAAGTAGTGAACAGAGCTAACACTGATCTGTGACTTCACATACCTTGCCTGTGGAGTCCTCTAAGCCCTATTTGAAAGTAAAATTTAGGTACACCTGGGTGGCTCCATTGGTTAAGCATCTGACTCTTGCTTTTGGCTCAGGTCATGATCTCGGGGTCCTGGAATCGAGCCCCAGTCGGGCTCCCTGCTCAGCGAGGAGTTTGCGTATCTCTCTCTCCCTCTGCCCCTCCCCCTGCTCATGCTTGCTCTCTCTCTCTCTCTCTCTAAAATAAATAAATAAATCTTTAAGAAATTTTTACAATAAAATTGAAAGCTTAAGGTGCCACTCTGATAGCTACTGTGTTTTGTTTTGTTTTCTAAAATCCAGGGCAGTTACTGAGTTTGGAGGTAGTGATAATGTGTCTTCATCCATCACCCAACCATCTGTTCATCTGTCTTTCCCTCCATCTGTCCAGCCACCTGTATGTCCATTCATCTGTCCATCCACCCACCGGTGACCCATCTAGCATTTATTAAGTCCCTATTCTGTGCCCAGGTCCTGTTCTGTGTCTCCCCAAAGTGGGATGATGAGAACTCTTAACATCAAATCCATCAATAACACGTTGTCCATGAGTCTTCATGTGGAGTTCACTTATGTCCCAAGGTGACAATTGTCTAGAGCTAGGATGTTTTCTATCTCTTTATGGATTTGGGTTTCTAAGTCTAGTACTCCAAAGGCTTTTTTGTTGCCTTCTGGGTACTTTGTTAGACTTTTGACCTACTCCTAGCATAGTCTCAGGGGTCAGTGAGGCTAGACTTCATCTCACATAGTTAAGACAAGGAAACTGACTTAAAAATATGGGCACGCTGTTACATTTTGGAACCTCTGATATACTGGCATTGTATATGCACTAGATGGTGACCTCCTTGAAAGTGGGGATTATGACTCATTTATTTATCATTAAATCCCCAGCCTTGGGTCTGTTCAATGAATGAACACCACTAAGTGTAACTATAAGTCTGTAACATATCTATTACACATTTAACTCGAGCAGTATTTAAAGAACTAAATATCCAGGTTAAATCGGGTGCCTGTCAACTTCCTGTCTGAATTCCCATTCATTCTGCACGTGGTAGAGACAGACCTCCTTCTTGGTTTACTGTGACAGTTCTGATTGAGGTTGGCGTCTAAAAATCTCTGGGATGTTTTCCCGGTCTTTTCCTGTGATAACCCTGGCCGAATACTTGGCCCTTTGGAGTCCTGATTTGCTGCCTCTTTCTCCACGAGCAGCACTTAAGGGAGTGAGCCCAGTCATCGTGGCTAGCATGCCTACTGCCTCCATTTCCCAGAGAAGGTTCCTCTCCATCAGGCCTCCCGTGAGTCTTGAACTACGTATCTTCAAGTTTGGATGCAAACTCCCTCAGACTTGCTGTGCTGCATTATTTGCTGATCGGGTGCATACGCTAGAACTTGCTGAAAGACAAGGTGTGCACTTCTTGTGTGCCAGAGAAAGCGTGGGCCGTGGAGTTGGGCATTCGTGAGACTGAAGCGCAGACACAGGACTTGATAGCTGTGCGGATTTGGGCAAGCTACTCAATTTCTCGGAATCTCTGTTTCCTCATCTGCAAAAGCAAAGAGAAGAAGGGCTCTTTGAGGAGGTTGTTAGGAGAGTGAAGTGAGTTCTTGGAGATAATTGCAAAAGCAGCTGATTCTAAAAGGCGCTCAGTGGATATGAGTTTTCCATCTTTCATTAGGTAATGCACGCGCGCACACACACACACAATGTATGTGAGTAACTTGATCTGCTCCTTGTGCAGTTTCCACACCCTATGCCTTCCCAAAGACCTTGGGGTTCTATAATCAGTCTTGCCAACATGTAGCAGATACTTTCAGCTGTCTTTCCTGCACTCACTCAGTTCTGGTTTTGTTTAAGGACACACGTGTCCAGCTACATCCTAATTTTCCAGTCTCTCTTCAGCCGAGGATATGGCCCTTTGACTCAGTATTACCCAATGAAACACAAGCAAAGTCTTCTGGAGCTTTCTGAGAAAGCTCTTGCTTTCACGCACAACTGGCACTGTCCTTCCTCCCTGCAGAGGAGTGTGTGTGTGGAGAGCCCGAGCAACCACTTTGTGACTACAAGGCAAAAAACCTGTGGATTAAAGTCTCCCTATTGAGGATGACTGCGCAAAAACAGGGGAAGAATCTGGGTCCCCGCCGAACCGATGACATCGCTACTATCTGCCGACTTCTTATGTCACCTAGAACGTATGCCACTATTAGTCAACCTTTCTGTTCCTTGCAGCTAAACATACTTTCTCATCAACATAGAACACATTCCTTTTAAAGACCATTTATTTCAAGACGGGCAATATTGGTGTGAGGCCAGGAGCTCCCAGGAAGTCAAGGACAGGGCCATCCTGGGATCTAGGGATGGAGAGACCTGAGATGGCCTCGGGAGCATCACTGAGTGCAGCGAGATACTCCGAGGGTCTCGAAAGCATGTAGGTCCCAGAACTAGGTGCAGGGGGTTGGATTCGTTTGGAGTGGGAACATCTGACCTGTAAGTGAACTGTGGTGACATATCAGGTGTCCCTTATCCCTCGTGAAGATTACTCCTAGGGGAGAAGCAAGCATATCGCAAGGTGCCGACCAGTGAGGCACGTTGGAGCAGAACACACTGCCCATGGAGGTGAGCAGAAGGAGCCCCCCAGACAGAACAGATAGTTATGTGGCCAAAGGCAGTAGACTCATGCAGATTTTAGATTTAGACACGTTATGCATGTTTGTGTTTGAGAAATTGTGAAAAATACGAAGCATAAAGTGTTAAAATTACCCATAGCCTCCCGAATGGAGTAGAATCACATACTACTTGAAAATATTCATTATTAGCTTAATACTTAATATTATCCCCATATCATCTATCGTTCTTTCAAAACTTGATTTTTAATGACCGTGTGGTATCTGAATCTGTAAATGTACTGTAATTTTTATAACTCGTCCTCTGTTATTAACATTTACCTTGTAATTTTTCATTATTACTAACACTGCTTCTGTGAACATCATTGTGTATTAATTTTGCACATATCTTAATTTTTTTCGTAGGATGCATTCGGAGCAGTAGAATTTCTGGGTATGAGGATATGCCATTTGTAACTCTTTGGTTATATAGTAGCAACATTTCTCCCAGAAAACATATACCATAAGCAGTGTATGAGAATACCTATTTGGAGGACATTTACCAACTTTAGAGACTATGATTTTTAAAATAATTTTTTCATTGCATGGATAAAAAAAGGTACTTTCTTTAGTCAGAATTTGAGCAGTACGTAATCGACACTCCAGTGGTCAAATAACAGTGGCGTAAGCAGAAGAGGGTTTATTTGATTTTCCTACAAAATAAGTAGCAGGATGTCCAGGGCTGGTGTGGAGCATCTGAATCATCAAGGACCCTTCTATCTTGTTGCCTTGGCTACATTAGCATGTAACCTCAAGGGCCAGCATGCCTGCTAGAGTTCCAGCCATCTTGTCTGTAATCCAGTCAACAGGAAAAAGGGAAGAGCAAAGAACATACTGCTTTACTTCTAGCAGACCTCCATGAATCCGGATGTAATCCTGCTTCCATCTCTGTGGCCAACTCAGTCTGCACTTGAGCTGTGTCTAGTCATGTGACCCTATACCTAGATGCTGAGGAATGCAGGCTTCTCAGCTCAAAAGCAACAAGCCCTCTAAAAATCAAAGTTCTTGTTACCAAAGAAAAGCAGAAGAATGGATCTTGGGAGGCAATTACCTGACTCTGTCAGAGTTTGATTTTTTTTTTTTTTTAACTTCTTTGACTACAGTGCAGATCTAACTTTTATTTTTCTGTATATATGACAAAAAAAAATAGAGGCTATCTGTAATTCTTCTTTATGAATTGCCTGCTATACCCTATGCTTTTTCCTTTTCACGGTGTGAGTCTTTTTCTCAGTAATTTGCAAGGTGATTGGTTTACATATTAAGGATAGGAATCCATCCTATATATTTCACATTTTCCCCCAATTTGTCATTTGCCTTTAATGGTGTTTTGTGATAGACTCGGGTTTTGATGTTTTCACCCAGTCGGGTCTGTCTTGCTTTTTCTTTTGGAGTTTCTGCCTTTGATGTATGTTTAGAAATCTCTCCCCAACTCGGAGGCCAGATAAAAAGTTCACCTATGTTTTCATTTTGTTCTCTCATGGCTTGAATTTTTCATGTTTGATGCATTAGGCCAGTGGCATTGAAACAGGAAGAAGTAGTCGGTACCGTGAGCCAATCTGGCTGAATCTCACTCTTACTCTGCCTAATGGGCACTATTTCCTCTTCTCTGTCATTATCCTTCATATTTTAGAAAGCTGTATTCGTAACGCACTAATGGATTGTGACCAGGAGTTGAAAAAATACTGTTTTAATCCATCTAAAGCTTATTCTGAGGTGCACAATGAGAAATTGAGCTACGGGTTCTTTTTTTTCGTATTTTCTAAATAGCTAGTTTTCGTAATGATTTTTACTCTGTCATTCATCTTTTCGTGTAACAAGTTACTCTTTTTTTTCAAAAATTTTATGGCTCTTCTTGCCTATTCGCCCAGATAATATTAGAAATCATTTTGAAAACTTTGAGAAGATGAGATTTAGATTGAATTTCAAAGTAATTTGAGACGAACTGATAACTTTACAGTTAAGTTGTTCCATCTGGAGACACGGCACACATCTCTCGATCCAAGTTTCCTTGGGAAATGTCTGCAGTTTCCTTTGATAGAGGATCCTGTATTTCTCATTACATCTGTAGCTGGAAGGTTGATGTTTGGGACTGCTTTTTGTGAATGAAATCTGTTTTCTGTTTTTGTTAAAATGATTCTTTCAAATAGGAAGTCTCAATTCTGATAGTTTCTCATTTTATCATTTTGGATCTTCTAGAAGACGATCTCATCTATGGACATTTTATCTTCTTCTCCTAAATTTACATAATGTAATTTACATAAATGTAAATTTAGGAGATGTAATTGTTAAGAAGAGCTGCCATTTATTGATTACTCACTCTTGCTAGACACTGTGTATCATACGTATGTTTCCATTTAACCATTCCGAAAGCCCAGTGATGGGTGGTACCATTCTCAATGTTTTAAAGGTAAATGAATGGACCTTTGTTCACTGAAATTGCTCAAGGTCATGCGTCTAGCAAATGGCAGAGGCCGAATTTGAACCCATATCACTCTAACTCCTGAGCCTGGGATTTTCATAAATTACTTCATTCTGTTCAGTATGTGTGTGTTGAACTTCTTTATTTGTGTCTTCCTCCTTTGGCTAGAACTTCCAGAATGGAATAAATAATAACCCTTTACCAAGAAACTCGTAGTATGGTGACTTCATATTTTTCTGACACACAATTGTGAATCAGCAGTTGTGAAGGCCTTTGCCCCGTTTGTCCCTCTAGGGTTAGGTTGGGGAACCCCTCATGCATCACTTGTGGAAGGGCCTCTCATTTCCTGGGGTGCATTAATTTTTGGTTATTCTTCAGGTTTTGATCATTACGCACTTTAAAAAAAATATTTTGAGTAGAGTTGACACACAGCATTTTCTTTCTTTCCCATGTACAACAGTAGGGATTCCACAGGTTTGTACAGGATGCTCAGTCGCCACCAGTGTGGCTACTGTTTGTCACGATACAACACTGGTAAACTATCACTGAGACTAACCCTTTGGCCGTGTCATTTATTCCCATGACTTAACTCATTCCGTAACTAGTAGCCTGTATCTCCCACTCGCCTTGGCCCATTTTGCCTGTCCCCATTCCCACCCCACACTCCCCATCAGTTTGTTCCCTTTATTTATAGGTCTCATTCTCCTTTTTGTTGGTTTATTTGTGTCTTTTAGATTCTACATATGACTGAAATCATATGGTATTTGTCTTTCTCCGCCTCACTGATTTCACTTAACATAATACCCTCTAAGTCCATCCGTATTGTCCGAAATGGCAAGGTTTCACCTTTTTTATGGCTCTGTAATATTCCACTCTGTGTGTGTGTGTATGCATGTGTGGGCATGTGAATGCTTGTGTGTGTATGTATATATACCACATCTCCCTTACTTATTCATCAGTAGATGCTTAGGTTGCAGAACCCTTGGATACTGTGGGTAGGAATGCAAACTGGTGTAGCCACCATGGAAGACAATATGGAGATTCCTCAAAAAATTAAAAATAGAAATACCACATTATCCACTAATTCCATTCCTGGGTATTTACTCAAAGAAATTAAGACACTTATTTAAAAAGATAAATGCATTCCCACGTTTACTGCGGCATTATTTATAATAGCCAAGATAGGAAAGCTCACTATGCACCTCTTACTATCAGCAGTTGGTATCCAACAAAATTCTATTTTCTGAAGTCATTACTTAAATATTCTTGTTTTGTTACATAAACTTTTTATTTTAGAAAAGTTTTAGATCCACAGAAATATCGCAGAGAGAGTAGAGTTCCCATACACCCTGCATCCATTTTCTCCTTACTGACATCTTTTTTTTTGGGGGTATGGTACTTTGGTCACAATTAATGGACCAATATTGATACATTATAATCAGTTAAAGTCCATATTTAGATTTCCTTAGTTTTTCTTACTTTCCTTTTTCTGTTCCATACTTTCACCCATGGTACTACAATATATTAGTCATTATATCTCCTGAGGTTCCTCCTGGTTGTGCCTTTTTCTTAGATTTTTCTTGTTTTTGATGACCTTGACAGTTTGGTAGTGTACTGGTCAGTTGTCTGGGATGTCCTCAGTTGGGATTTGTTGGATGTTTTTCTCATGATTAGACTGGGGTTATGGGTTTTGGAGAGGAAGACCACAGAGGTAGAGTGCTAGCATCCCATCATATCAAGGGTACAGGACTTAACAGTGTTCACAGGAACCTTGATCACCTGGCTGAGGTGGTGGTTGTCAGGTTTCTCCACTGCAATGCTATTCTTTTCCTCCCTTTCGTACTTTCCTCCCTTTCATACACCCTCTTTGGGTGGAAGGCACTTGGTACAGCCCACACTTACACAGTGGGGAGTTAATGCTCCATCCCCTTGAGGATGGAGTATCTACATAAATCATTGGGAATTCTTCTGCACCAGAGATTTGTTTCGTCTTCCTGACTCATTCGTCAACCATTTATTTATGAACTCATAAGTATTTATTTTGTGCTCGAGGTTATAATCCAGTACCAACTATCGAATTAGTCCAACCCTAAGATTTTGTCGTGCAAATTGTTTTTGCTTTGGACATTGACATCTCTTTCTGTTAGCTCCCATGTCCCTTTGATATAATCTCATTGGGGTTTATTTTATTTACTTACTTTCGAGCACTTCTTCATTTTCTCGCCCTACCCTGTTCCTCTCGGGCTCATCTTGGATATTCTTTATTCCCGCCATGGAATCCCAGCCATTTCTCCAAGTTGCCTTGGTTCCTTTTACTAGAAAATGGCATGAGAAGCCAAGATTTGGGTATTTGTACTAGGTGTGCTTGTTACTACTGGAATGTTGCTTCTCTGCCCTTTCAGCTGATAGAGCAAGGAAATAGATGTGTGTATATTGATAAACTCACTCATACACCTGTGAATTCCATTCAAATCCATCCTTATCTATATTAAGCATTGCAGGAGTTCATACTCTTATCTTCAATTCTAATCCATTAGCACATGGATCATTCTAGCCTCCTCCCTTGTTTGTCTTTAACTTTCCACTCCCAACAGTGAGAAACTTGGTTCCCAGCATCTGCCATCCCTTTGCTTAATTTTTCCATTACACTTGTAGAGCGGTATCAGAATTGCTAACCCCTACCTCTACAGGAAATGAGTTTATCATTCAGAGCACACTGCTCATGCCTAGTTCCTTTGCCTTTAGTCTCACAGTCTCCACTCATTTCCAAAGCTACTTAGGTCAGCACCTCTGGCATCCAGTTAGATTGATATGTCACATTCTGTATCTCATCCTAGGACCTCCCGACTTGAAAATGCTGTTCAAACATTTGCATACATCAAGGTCCTCTATGCTGCCCCGTTCCGTGGGTCGTAACAAATTTATAGTGTTGTATATCCGCCCTTCTAGTGTCATAAAGAATAGGTTCAGCACTCTGAAAAAATCCCTTGTGCTTCACTTTTCCGCTGTTCCCACCTTCCCACCTCACATCCCCGGGAACCACTGATCTGTTTAGTATCTCTACGGTGTTGCCTTTTGTAGAATATCCTATAATGGAACCATACATTATGTAGCCTTTTTCACAAGCATTTTTCACTTAGCAGTATTCATGTAAGACTCAAACATGTTAGTGGCTTGATAATCATTCCTTTTTATCGCTGAATAGTATTCCATTATGTGAAATTTCATAATATCTTTATCCATTCACCTAGGAAGGACATCGTCGCTGTTTCCAGTTTGTGCAATGATGAATAGAGCTGATACAAATATTTGAGTACAGCTTTTTTGAGTTGTTGCCATGATATTTTCAAATTAATTGGGTAAATACCTAGGAGTGCTATCGTGGGGTCACATGGTAAGATGTCTAGGTTTATTTTTTTTAATTTTCTTTCCTTATTTATTTTAGAGAGAGAGTGAGAACGAGCAGGGGACGGGGGGGGGGGGAGCAGGGGCAGAAGGAAGGCAGACTCCCCATTGAGCATGGAGCCCAGTGTAGGGCTGGATCTCAGGACTCTGAGTAGAAATCAAGAGTCCGATGCTCAACCTACTGAGCCACCCAGGCACCTCAAGATGTTTAGATTTAAAAGAAACTGCCAAACTGTTTTCCTAGGTGGGGATACTATCTTTTATTCCTACTAGCAGTAATGAGGGCGTTGCTTTGCATCCTTGCCAGCAGTTGGTATTGTCGTTGTTTTTTGTTTTTTGTTTTTTGTTTTTTAACTTTTAGACATTCTAATAGGTTTGTGGGGGTGTGCCATTGTTTTAATTTGCATTTCCCTAATGACAGCTGATGTTGAGAATCTTTTCATATGGTTATTTTACATCTTACTCAGAGTGGTAGATCTTAAGATCTTTTGTATATTTTTTTAATTGGGCTCTTTGTTTTCCTCTTGTTGAGTTTCCTTTTGGATACATGTTCTTTGTCAGATAGGTGTTTGCAAATATTTTCTCCCAGGCTTATGTTTTGGTTCTCCTGACACTGTCGTTCACAGAGCAGGAGTTTTTAACGTTAACGAAGTCCAACTCATCTTTGTTTTCATGGGTCAGGCTTTTGGCATTATTCCTAAAAATTCATTACCAAACACAAGGTCACATAGATTTTCTCCTCTCTTCTAGAAGTTTTATGGTTTTGCAATTTACTTTTTGGCTTATCACCCACTTTAATTAAAAGCGTTAAGGTATAAGGTCCCTGAATAGGTTCATTCTTTGGCATTGGGACATCTCATTGCTCCAGCACCATTTACTGAAAAGACTATCCTTCCTTCGTTGAACCAAATCTGCTACCTTTGCTCCTTTTGCAAAGTCAGCTGACTACATTTGCATGGGTCCACATCTCAGTCTTCTGTTCATTGATGTGTTGGTTGATTTTCTCACCACCACCACTCTGTCTTAATGATTGTAGCCTTAGAGTAAATCTTGAAATATGGTGGCTGGAGCTCTCCTAGTTTGTTTCTCTTCTTCAGTAAGATAATACTCTCTAAAATTTTTGTAATAGAGAGTATTTTTTAAAAAGGAAATAGGTTTGGTGCCCAGACTTCATGCGAAGAACACGTACTTCGCCTGGGTCATCCGGCGCTGGCCAGGCACGTGGTGGGCCCTTGTTAGTCCCTTGTTGATTTCCTGGAACCAGGCCAGTGTGGGAGGCCAGACACGGTCAGGCGTGGCCACCTCGAGGGGGGCTCTTGTGTCTCAGCATTTCTTACTTGCGGTTCCCAGAAGAAAACTCATTCTTGGTGGAGAGCATTCATGTGAAGAGAGAGGAAGCGGTCTGTGCAATCGATGGCGCTTCACCAAAAAGTTGAGATCTGAGCTAAACCGAGGCTCGGAACTGAGTGGGAATGAGACCACCGACCACTGCCTGGAGAAGCCAGAAAGGCGGGTCATGAAACTGGTTCGGCTAAGGCTCCAGCCAGTGTGAAGACTTTGACGGGTCACATGTGTGCTCCGGTACTGTCTGATTTGGGACTCAGTGACTGTCTCTGGAAGGGCACCCAACCCTGGGGCATTCTGCGGGTCTGCAGTTGCAGAACGTTCTTTCCCACCTGCCTTCCACTGCTCGCAGACAGGAGGCTGTCTCTAGCATTTGTCTCCTCTCTGCAAGGCGTGTACATGCTCAGCGATGAATTTTCGAGCCAAAATGCAACGCTGGGGCGAGGAGACATATGCCCAGTGTGGATTGGCAGCAGATGGAGCTCATCAGGATGCATTAGAACAGTTGTCCAAGCCCTCGTGACGTGCTAGCCTGCTGTTAACGCCACCCCGACCGCCTCTCTGGATGCTCGGGCGGGCCCCCCTCCGCTGGAAGCCAGCCGGTACTGACGGCCCTCGTGCTCCAGGCTCGGAGCCCAGTCTCTGCTGATACCACTGCCCGGTGGGCCCCGGGCCGCTGCCAGATAGAGACAGAGCAGGAAGTCTACTGCAGGAGGAACGACAGAAACCCAGGGAAAAATCTAGCTGTGCGTGACAGCGACAATTTAACCTTCAGGGAAGCTCTCAGAAAAGCCAGCCCTGGCAGACCCAAGCTAGCAGCTGGGCTGATTCCTCTTCAAGGCATCTAAGCAATGAGTGGGTTCCACGCGGGGGCCTTTGGTTCTCCTCCACTAACCGGAGGAAGGCTGGCACGGGAGGGAAGCCGTTGCTTAGGTGATGCTCCTGCCCCCTGTGCAGCGTTGCCCTGGGTGCGTGGGGGGCAGGAGGCCAGATTCTTTTTGAGTGCGCTGCTCTTCCTCTCCCACAGGCCCCCCCCATGTGGCGGCTCAGCGGAAGTCACCAGCGGTAGAGGGCACATAGCCTCCGTCATCCCCAGGGCTCTGATGCCGGGACCATGCCTCCCTCTGGGCCGTGGGCACCTGGTGCAGGCCTGCTCTGGGTTTGGAAGGAAGCCAGAAGGACAGGGGAACGAGGGTTTGCCATCTGAATTTGCATCTTCCAACTTGGGTCTTTGGCAAAGGCAGTGCTCGAAGTGGAAAGACACGGAGTCGTCGGCGAAATTCTAGCACCCCACCGCTCATCATCAGCATGTGTGGGCACTGAGGTCCTCGAGGTGCAAGATTCATAATTTCTTTGTATGCGCCTCAGTCCTGCCAGGGCTCCTGGTTTGGGGAGCACGGGGTCCCTGTTGCAGGAGCCTTGGCCTGGCCGGCAGAAAAGCAGAGTGCCGGAATGTCCTGGTTCCCTCTTCAGGCAGATCTGTGTTTGAATCCCAAACCTACTCGTCGGTTGACTTCCAGCAAACACTGGGACCACTTCGAATTCATGTCTTCGTTGGAGGAATGGGATCCTAATAATGATACCTCCTCATGGATTGTTTTGAGGTTTAAATGGAAATAATCACTGGAAAGTTCTTGGAATGGGGCCTGGTGTATAGTAACCTCATACTAAAAAAAAATTGTTGTAAGTAAACCTACCCCCGATGTGGGGCTTGAACTCATGACCCTGAGATCAAGAACCACGTGCTCTACCAACTAAACCAGCCAGGTGCCCCATAATAACCACATAAGACACGCCATTGTTCCTACCACTGTTGTCGTCATCCTTGTTGTCATCGTCATCATCATCCTCATCATCTTCAGCATTATTGGCAATAGGAAAGTTTACTGAAAAATATCCTTCCCATTCTCTATCATAACAGCGTTGCATTAAATCAAAATCATAAAACCTTCCTTGACTCCATATGTCGACAAGAATATAGATTATACACATGGAGTTTTTGCTCTTCTAAAACTCATACCTTCTAGGGGTGAAAACTCGTAAATTTATTAGATCTCAATAATAATTATAAAAATAAGCAACGCCATATGTGGTGATTGATTGCTGGCAAAGCCAAAATAATGGTATTTATCTGTTTACAAATGGCCCTCACCCTCAAGGTCTTGTTCTCATGACCGCCGATCTGTGTCACAAAGATAGCATTTCCACAGAAGGGGGGAGAGAGCCAGAGAGGAGAGATGGAAGCAAATCAGAGCCTCGGCAAATCTCACTGTTCTTTTGTTGTGGCATAAAGTAGATAATCCCTTTCTCCTCTCCTTCCTTCTTTCTTCTCTACTTCTTGAATCTCCCCTTTTCCACCCCTTCTTCCATCACTCTCAAACCCCCCAGTCCCTTAAAACCTTGGCGCTCCGCAGCAGATTTCTGCAGAGGGAGAAGGCAAGGGGCTGATTATGTCTACCGTGAGCTTCCTCTTCCTGGGCCTGCTTCTGCGTGTCCTGCACTTGGTTCTCCCCTGCTGGGATGCCTGCATTCTGTATCCACGGAGTTTCCGTGCGGTCTCAGAGGTGTGGATTTCCCCTGAGACAGAGCAGTCGGTCATCCAGTGACAGCTTCCACAAGGCCGGGAGTTAGGTGACCCGGAGCGTGGGTCTAGAGTAACTGCTTCAGTGTCTCGCCTTCTCCTGTTCAGAAGGGGAGAGAGTTAATTCGGTGGCTCTTCTTCCTTCAGCCCAGTCCTGAGGGCTCCCCCTAGTGTTTGCTGTAATAATCATACCCGCGGGAGGGATGGCTCCACCCCCAGGCGAGAGCACACCTCTCAGCCAGCTTGCTTGTGCTCTCTCTCTCAAGTAAATAAATGCAATCTTTAAAAAATATATATGTAAATGGAGCCACTGGCAGCACTCCCCCAGAGTGAGGGAGGCTAGCCCCTCGGGGTCACCTCTGCCTGATCCACTGTGCCGTGGCCTTCAGCTATCGGGCAGAGGAGACTGGAGTTTCTGAAGCTTCATTGGTATGTTTTATTATTTCCAAAGCACATTTATATGTCAGAAGAATTTTTTTTTTTTTTTTTTTTTTTTTTTAGGCTGGGACCTCTGAGTTTAAGGAGCAAAGCCCACCTCAAAGAAATCTGTAAATGAGGCTAAGATACGTGGGTGACGATCTTGCAGGCCCCTTGTCTCAGTTGGAGGAGACAGTCAATGGTTATCTGCTCTTGTGTACGAAACCACTTAAGTGCTGGGGGTTGTCTGTCTGTTCTAGTCGCTGTCATTTCCGGGGCAAGTACAGAAATTAATTCAAAGAATGGCGATTGTGTACCTGTTACGAGACAGGCACTGTGCTAAGTGCTAGGGCCCTGCCTTAGCTCGGGCTGCTCTAAGAGAAAGCGAGCCTGGGGGGCTTGAGCAATAGACATGTACTTCTCATGGTTCTCTAGGCTGGGAAGTCCAAGACGAAGGGGCCGGCAGTTTCTGTTACCTTTTTGCCCACAGACCGTGCCTTTTTGCTCTAACCTCACATCACGGTGAGGAAAGAGTGGACTCTGGTCTCTTCCTCTTCTCATATGGGCACTAATTCCATTATGGAAGCTCTGCCCTCAGGACCTCATCTCAACCTAATGACATTCCAGAAGCCCCCTCTTTTTTTTTTTTTTTTAAAGGTTTTATTTATTTATTTGACAGAGAGAGAGAGATCACAAGTAGGCAGAGAGGCAGGCAGAGAGAGAGGGGGAAGCAGGCTCCCTGCTGAGCAGAGAGCCCGATGCGGGGCTCGATCCCAGGACCCTGAGATCATGACCTGAGCCGAAGGCAGAGGCTTTAACCCACTGAGCCACCCAGGCGCATCCGGAAGCCCCTTTTCTTAATACCATCCCACTGAGGGTTAGGGTTTTGGCATGTGACTGGGGGCGGGGTGGGCACACACGGTCAGTCCACCAGAGACCCCAACGGCAGAGAACTAGCAGGACTAGTTTGCTGTCGAGGAGCTGATAATCCAGGGAGACACAGCCCGCCAGGGTGCACGTCGCCCCCTCTGCACTTTGACCCCAAGAGGACAAGGGCTCTGTTGTTACGCAGCGTCATGCCCCTGCTATCTGTCCGCATGTATTCCCATGCCCGGTGTCTAGCAGGTGCTTGAAAATGTTGTGCACGGTGCCTTGACATTGACCAGAAGCTCCTGGCTCTTGGAGGAGAGGTGTGGCCTCCTGTCTTTGCTCCTAAATAGGAGAGAAAGATGCCTTGCGAGCAGGTCCACTGTCCGAGATCAGGTTTATTTTTCTCATTGTCTCGTAGAAAAGGCTGCTTAAGCCTCTAATTGCTGTTCTTAGAGCCAGGGCACCTGCTGGTTCTAGCAGCTTCCTCCATTAGCATGTTCGTCTCTCCCAGGGCTGCCAACCTGGTAATCTGAAAGGGAAATACATTCTCTGGTTGGGGGCGGCGGGGGCTCATTGTTGCTAATGGCTCACCACGTCTATCACTGTCTCCCCTCTCCTTTTGAGGAGAGAAATCAATAGTATTTTAAAATGTCTTGCTAAGTAAGTGTTTATGAAGCAGCTTCCCTAGAGCTCAGCCCAGGGCAGCACCCAGGGCAGACGAGCTGCCTGGAAAAGCCGCTGAGGCTGAAGGGCCTCGCTCCCAGCCCATTCTCCCCGTTCTCAGGAGGGGCCTCGTCCCTCCCTCGGAGCTGGTGGCTTGGATTACTACACTTGGAGGCTAGCAAGGAAGGGCAGTGGTCAGTCCAGAATAGTTTCCTGGCAGCCGTGCAGCGTGCCAGGCACCATCCCTTTTGGGCAGGAGATGGACGAGCAGGTCATGACTGTGTGTGATGTGTCACATGAGGGGGGGCGATGGACGGTGCTGAGGGGTCACAGAGACGGAGCCTGGGGGCAGGGCACACAGGGAAATGGGGGAATCCAAGAGGCCTTTCCAGATGCGAGGTAAGAGAGTCTTCGGGTTTCTTTGCTTTGGCGACTCCTTACTGTTTCTCCAGCACTCCTGGTGGCGGCTAAACCCATCATTCGGGGCACGGCAGGGCAGAAAAGCCTGGGACCGGCTGATCGGGCCCCACTCAGCATTACCTACTGAAAAAGAGTTTCTAGAAAATGCAATGATGTAGGCTCTTGCTGGTGCCCAGGGGGTTATTAGGTCCCTTCCCTTCCAGGAAACAGGTGTACGACTCCTCAGCCTTTCTGTGGCTGGGGGCGTGTGATTTATTCTGTTAGCCCAGCTTTCTCTCCCATCCCATCCCACCCCCGTGCTTTTTCCCCGTAGCCCCCTTTTTGCCTTAAGGAGTCAGGCCCTGTGCAGGGCAGCAGCCAGAGGCTCCCGAGAGCAGAAGCCCAGGGGAGCTTTCTCCCTGGTCGGGGCTGGCCACCCGCTTACATTCGCCCTGTTCCGGGTGCCCTCCTTCTCCCCATCTGCCGGTTCCTTCTTGGGAAGGCGGTGGCTGCCACTTGTGCCTTCTGAACAGGGGTCTGCTTGGAAGCATTTTCCTGGAGGTGAGAAGAGCCACAGTGCTCATCTGGGCTGCTTTCCATAGAGGTGCTCCCTTGCGCGGTCCCCTGCATGCCGGGCCCAGGGTCTGTGCGCTCCTTCTGGTCTCCCTCGGAGGGGAGGAGGCCCGTGTGCAGGAGTCCTCAGTCGATGGCGAGTCCCCAGCAGTGGAAGCTGCCTTTTCCCACCCCCCGCCTACCGCAGCCTGTGCCACCCTGCCCCTGGACCCTCGGGACTGCCTGCCCGTACCCTTCGGTGCTGTCTGGTTTTCCCAAGCCTTGTCAGATGGAGAACACAGCCGGCCGCCACGATGCATGCCCTTCATCCATGCCAGGCTCGCCCTGCATGCCGGACTTGCGGGGCCCTTCCTCGACCATCGATCCGTCCTCACCGTGGGTTCCCCTGGGGACCGCGTGTTGACATCGCTATCACCTCCTAGTTAGCTCTGGGTCCTTCCAACCTGGGTTTGAGTCTTCGTTCTGTTACATCCAAGCTTAGTGCCTGAGCGAATCTTCTTCACCTCCCTGAGCCAACCTCATGTCTCCCAGCGGGGGTATCATGATAACGGGCAGCCCACGGGAGTCTGGCAGAACCCCGAGGTGAGGGTTGCGTATGGCCTGGAACCTGGTAAACGCTCCTTGTGCCATCTGCCCCCGGCATTGTTACCAACAGCTGCCTGTGAGGATTTACAACCAACCCCCTGGCTCACTTAGTGGGATTGCAAGGACTGACATCTTGGGGAAGTGCCTCCATCCATCTGAAAGTACTTGGTGAGTCGTGGAGGCTCCCCTCTGTGCCAGACAGTCTCACCGTATTCTTCACGCTGTATTGAAAAGCTTGGCTTCTGTCTGTCTTCCTCCTTGAGAGCAGAACTTGTGTCATTCTCCGCTATCTCCCTGTCCCCACGCTGGGGCCTGGCACTCAGGAGTAGGCATTCCGCCGGCAAAGAACTCCATTCTCACAGGTCCCTCTAGCCACGAGGGTCTAGGAGCTCAAGATCTCTAGCTGCCCTGTGAGCAGCCTGGAAACTGAGGCCCCGGGGAGGCTAACTACCACGTCCAGGCAGCCCATCAGCCAGCAGGCACTCAGCGAGGACCTACTGTGCGCCAGGCCCTGAGGGACCACGGAGGGCTGAGCAGTCTCCCCCACAGAGCCTGCCGTGCCGCCGTGGGAGCCCGGGTATCCTAGTGACAAAGCAAAAGTCTCTGCCCTCTTGGAGCTTACGGTCCAGCATGAGAGAGGACAGGCATGACGCAGCTCTGAAGCACATCACAGGACTGGGAGTGAGATAAACGTGTGAGAGAAGTAGGGAGGACAAGTACAAGGCGCTGTGACAGAGAAAGGTGGCAGCACCTAGCCTTGCTGGGTGTGGTACTTCATTAGGAAGTAGCATCTGATCTGAGGTAGGAAAGATTAGTAGGTATTAATGAGGCCACTGGGAAAGGGTCCCCTGGGGAGCCACCTTAATGCGTTTGGGGGGCTCTAAGCTTGCAGGGTGAGTCCACAGGAGTGAAGGAAGAGTGGATTGAGTGTGTAGGAAGAGCAGTGAGGGAAGGGCCTTTGTTTTCCTGCCAAGCCCAGCCTGAGCCCTGCCTCCCTGGCTGCCCCCCCCCCCCCGTTTGGCAGCTGCCCTTCCTCCTGCCATGACTGCGCCGACGTCATAGGGCTCAGCTGTTGGACTCACTGCCCTTGGGTGCCCATCCATCCCTCCTTGTCAGGGACAAGGAGACATCCTTCATCCTGATGACCCTCTCTCTCTGCTTGTTCCTCTGTCCTTTGTACGCAGGAAGGTCCTAGCCCGTCTTGACGTCTTGGAAGCCTCAAGCTTCTTGGTGCACTGTGGGGAAGACCTTTGGTCTTCAGGCCCCCCGCAGCAGTCCTGAGCCCCAAATCCTGGAGTACATTGAGTCTTCTTCCTCCACAGCCTCTCTCTGGAATTTGGGGATGTTGACCACTTCCTTCCTTTTGAAAATGCTTCTCCCTTAACCTCTGCGGAACGCTGGGCTTTGTCACCGAACTGTGCTGACTTCCCCTTCCTCGCTTTCCCCACCCGCCTGGACCATTGCTTTCCCTATGGGACTAGCCCACAGCTTATGCATTTCTGACCTGTCTTCCCCTTCTTCCACTGACATCATCCCAGTCCTTGTCACCTCCACCTGCCGCCCTGCAGAGCCTGCTCCCAGGGTCTCCTGCTACTTATTTCCTCCTTTCCAGCCCCTGAACCCCACCTCTAGGTGAATCTTTCAAAAACCACTCCGCAGTGAATAAGTATATGTCTCTTTTGGTATGATCAGCTTCATAAATTGACTTTCCCCTCATGTCGTTCGGACTTGTTTTGACTCTGGCTTACTTGGGCCCCAAGCCTTGGAATATTCTCTCCCTGTGTCAGCGCACGAAGGCCCCTGGGGGTCGAGGGGAGGGAGTCTTTCTTACTGCTGTTCACAGCTACCCAGCAAACATTTGTCAAGCTCTTCCCACAGATCACGGCCTAAAGAAATTTCTAGTGTGTTTTAGGACATGGACAGACCTAGAGGACGCTAGAGAAATGATTTCCTCCCTGGGGAATTGGTGATTCGTACGGATCCACTCTGAGCTCCGCTAGGCCCGTACTCAGGACAGTTGTACATTGTTCTGAAAACTGTCGTTTTCACAATCCCATTAATTCCCGATCTCGCAGTGGTGATAAAGAGTTTTTCTGGAATGAAGCTAGCCCTTGAGAATGTGATACTAATCTCCCAGGTAGGACCTACCTGTTAAAATTAGAATTCACTAACGTGGACGTGGATTTTGTTAACAGAACTTCCTTGTAGCTCCGCAGCAGAGGCTGTGAGGGTTCTGAGTTTATTAAAGAGAATGCTTTAAAATGGAATCACCATGCGATGAGACCCAAAGCACGGCCCATCTTCTTGTAACAATGCCGTGTATAATTTACCGGGAAGAATGTGCTTTCACGATTCTGGGGAAAAACGCTTACAAAACAAAACTCTTCATTCCTATACGTATTATAAGCGAAACAAAAAATTCTCGGGGAAGAATTAGAATTAAAAACATGGTAGTGCCTACGTTCTCCCAGCGGAGAGTATTTACATCTACGCAAATGGCATCACTGTTTTTGCCGCTTTCCAAGGCAGTCGGGTTAATGGGAACTCTGAGAAGTCCAACGTGAGGTCTGATGAATTTTGGAAATTGGCACTGGATAGTGTACGTGGCAAACCCAGCGTCAGTGTAACACAAAAAATTCCCATGAAGCGAGGGAACTGGGTGTGAGGTCTAACTCTGGAGTTGAGCTAGGAGGAGGTAACAGATAACGCCCTTTCACCTCCAGTCCCACCAGGGGCATAAAGAGAGAGCGAGGCTATGGTCCGAGATGCCGTGGGAGCGTCAGAAGTTATTGTCAGTTGTTTGTGAGACACGATTTCCTAAACACAACGATAAAATACTGTGTGGGAATTCCTCCACATAGAGAAAAGAAAATACACATAAAATACAGAAAGTGTGGACTGTGGCGAACAATGTGGTTTTCTGGGTAGTGCTTCGAAACTTTGGTTTTTTTGTTTTGTTTTGTTTTGTTTTGACTTTGCAATGTATTGCAAACTTTCCCTGAATAATTTTTTTTTTTTTTTGAGAAATTGATGTTTGACAGCTACATAACATTCTGTTACATGATATATTTTACTAGTCTCTTGGTTTAAGTTGTTACTTCGGTTTTTTTTTATTTTTTTCTTCTTGCTCTTATAAATACCTCCTTCAAGAACAACCGTCTACATAAGTTTTTAAACACATCTTTGGTAGGATAAATGGTTATAATGAAATGAATAAGTCAGAGAGAGAGATCATTTCAGATCTTTTCACCCATACTGCCATCTTACCTTCCGAAGTAGCGTGCACCAACTTACACTCTGTCCTACCAGTCATTTGCCAGCATCCTTCCCAGTATCGAGTCTTGTTTCAAAAGACACCAGGAAATCTTATTTTAATGTTGCCCATTTGCTAGACCTCTCCTCCCCCAGCCGGTGTTTAGTTTTGTTTGCATTATTTTGATGACTAGTGAGCTAGAGCACCTTTTTTGTTTGGCCATATATAGTTCTTCTTTCGTGAATTGCTGTTTCTGTCCTTTGTATCTCAAGACCGTGGTGAACATCTTGGCTCTTGGGTTGAATTGCTGAGGCATCGTCATGAGTGATTCACTGGGCTGTGTTGAGTCATCTTGGATCAGACCTTTAAACTGGTCACTTGTCCAGCAATAAATGTTTGCTGAATAAATGCTAAATGAGCCATAATCCCATACTTGGATGGCTGTGGGTCAAGAGCTAATGGCCGTTGTCCTCAAGAGTGGCAGGACATCACTTCCTCTATTTATCCATTCATCCGTCACTCTGCCCAGTATAGCTTTTAAGTGCACTGGGCTGTGTATTAGGGCTTTAGTTCCTGTTCTCAAGAACTTCACTCTAAAGGAGAATTTACCATACGGTGTGATTTAGTCACTGTAAATGAATGCAGTAATTCCTTCACAACACAAGTCCATCTCGAAGAGGATTCATTTGACTCCTAGACCGTGCACGTGATTTCATGCACTAGCAGGAACTTCTTAGCTCACTTTATTTTGGTGGGCGTGTGCACTGTTTGTTTTTTGTTTTGTTTTGTTTTTTTAATGCTTCCTCTAGGAGGCTAATTTCCAGTGCCAAATAAGTGAAATTCAGTTGGTAGACAGCTAAATAAGACTTCCTCAAGCCCTTGAGTGGTTGGGTAGGTGACAGGTACATACCTCACTTCCCACCCTCTCCCATGACCATCTGTGACTGCCTACCTTATGCACCAGTATGGGATGTGAAACGTGTCCCCGGGGATGACCTCCTCTCCAACATACGCATTATCTCTTAGTGTCTCCAGGGAACAGTGGGAACCCTCTAGAACCTCTCGCTGCTCCGAGGTACCACTAAACATGTGAACACACCGTAAGCCACCAGCCCCATGTTTGCATTCTGGATTTACGAACATTCTCTGCTAGGTCCTGTGTTCTGTCATTTAGAGTCAGCAGGTGATGGCAGGACGAATTACGTTTCCTCTGGGACATAGCATTTTGCCCAGTGAGAATATGGTTAAATAATTTCTATTCTTTTTCACAGAGCTGGAGAACATACATTCTCCTGCTATAATTGGCACTCATACATCCCCTCACCTCTGTTCAATGTAGCTTGCCTCCTACGGAGGAGATTCACAACTCTGACCTGGGGACACGTCTCCTGTGATGGCTGGAACTTCTAATGTGGCGCACTCACCCTGACTTAAAGACAGGAGCGAAAGAGGTGTAGGTACCCTAAGGCAGAAAATCCCCTCCCCCTCAGCCATATCGTTTCGGAGGGTGGGGGCGGGAAGGGAGAGTTAGCTTCCTACATTTTGAAGGAGACAGGAGTTGGAGGGTGATAAGTTTATTCCAGTCATAGGGATTCATAGACACCGGCTCTGCTTGTCATCCATCCTGTGGTCCGTCGCATTATCCTCATATGTTCCTTGGCCAGTGGGCTTTTCAGCAGGGCAATCACAAGTCTCCTTGAGGTTTAGCTCCCTGCCCGCTCGTGGGCAAAGGAGAATGAGGGACACAGAGAGGCACTGGGCACGGAGACAGGAGAGGAGACCCCAGTCAGCTAGACTGCTAATGGACCAACCTGGCTATAATAGGGTTGATGGAGGAAAGGACCCCATGCTGGACAGACCGAGTCTATTAAAATGTCCTTCTACCTACACCATTTAGTCAGTCTGGAGCTAGGCTCTCCAATATAGCTACTAGCCACATATGGCTATTAAAATGAACTAAAATTATATAAAACCCAAAGTTCAATTCCTCAGTCACCGTAGCCACATTACCAGTGATCTATAGCCATACTTGGCTAGTGGCTACCGTGTTGGGGACTGTGATATTTCTGTGGTCACAGAAAGTGCCGTTGGCACTCTGCCAGGGAGTTCTCATCGGCTCTACAAAAAGAATTCATCTTAGGGTTCCTTTCACACTAGAACATTTTTATAAGCATTGATTTTATATACAGCTGGCCTAACGCTTTTGATGACTCCATTATTTCTGTAAATTGGGGCCTGTTTGTCTCTGAAGGCGCTCTGTGGCACACACATTCCCACTAATAAAAGAATCCAGTTCAAAAGATAGAGCTTAAGGAGAAAATCTCCAGCCTGCACAGCTGGGTCCCAGAACCCCACATCTCTCATCAGGCGTTCTTGCCACTGGTACCCTAGTGTGCACGGGATCCTTGCCCTCCAGGTAATCTGACTTCCCGAACGAGTCACCTGACGTGGAACTCTTCCGAAAATGCAATGACCCTAAAAATAAGTGAGTTTAAATTTTTTTGGTGGAAGATTTTATTCACTCATTAAGTACCAGGCAGAGCCCAGCCAGATTCTCTAGTGCTTAACACAGGGCATGGCACACCGTAGGCACTCAATACATGTCTATCAACTGAGTGGATAAATGACTCATTCTAAAAAAAAAAAGTTGACTAAGCCATTCAGTCTGTTGTTTGTCTTTGCTCCCCATGAATCTGTGGCAGTGGCAGGTCTAGCTACTTACACCCCCAGCTGGGAGCAAGCTTTGGATTCATCCCGTTCTAGGTGTCCTAGGATTCCCAGGGCCATATAAGCTGGTCTCCTAGTCCCATACTTCAGTGTAGTTGTATTAGAGAAGTCTCCAGATAAAGAGAGCAATAGGTGTGTGTGTGTCATATACGTATGTGTGGAATGTATATATCTATATGCATGTATATATATTATATATAGAGATTGATTTTAAGGAATTAGCTTATGCACACGTCCAAAATCTGTAAGACAGGCCAGTGGACGGAAGACCAAGGAGAGCTCATGCTGCATTTTGAATCCAAAGACGGTTCGCTGGCAGAATAATTCCTTTTCTTTGGTGTGGCGGGGAGGTCAGTCTTTTTTTTTCTTGACAGGTCTTCAACTCATAGGCTGAGGCTCACCCACCTTATGGAGCATAATCTCCTTTACTCTGAGTCCACTAATTTAAATGTTAATTTAGCTAAAAAAAAGAAAAAAAAAAACCTTCACAGAAATGTCTAGAATCATGTTTGACCAAATACCTGGGTGCCATGGCCGAGTCCAGTTGACACATAAAATTAACCATTATGGGCGTCTTGTTGTACCTCCATGTGGTGAAACTGGGATGCTGGCATGGATGTTCTCCCCTAGGTGGTTCTTTTTTTTTTTTTTTTTTTTTTTGAGAGAGGAAGAGTGTGTGTGAGCTGGGGGCAGGGGCAGAGGGGGCGAGAGAGAGAGAATCTGAAGCAGGCTCCCTGCTCAGCACAGATCCCGACATGGGGCTCAAGCTTATGACCCTGAGAGCATGACCTGAGCCGAAATCAAGAGTTGGACACTCAATGGACTGAGCCACCCAGGCGTCCTCCCACTGTGTGGTTTTTCACAGCCAGTCCTGCTCCCTCTTCTGTCCCATGAGGAGGCTACATGACTCAGGCATAGGGAAATGCATCTGCTGCAGACGTGTTTCTCTGCATTGCTTCCTTCCGCTTAGCGGTGGCTTAAACATTCATCAAGTCTCCTTCGTCACCAGAGTTTTATGGGGAACTCCTTGAACCCGCTTGTCCTTGGCTACGTCGGCCTGAGTGCGGGGCGGGGTCGTCTCCCCATCTAGCCTTCAGTAGCTTGTTTCTCTTACAGATAGAAGGAAGCTTGCGACAGATTTGGGTAGCAGCCTGGGATCCCCCCACCTGTCAGCTCTGACCTCCGACCCTCAGTCCCCTCATCTGTAAGATGGGATAATAGTTTTTTCATGGCCACCTCTGCAGTCCTTTTTATTCAGTTTTGGCAATCCCTTTTGATCTTTGTCCTTGTTGTCTCAGAGGACAGGAACCTTATTTTATTTTTATTTTTATTTTTATTTTATTTTTATTTTATTTTACCATATTTTATTTACCATCCTGTCAGTAGAACAAAGTCCCTAGGATATAATAGGTGCTCAGGCATCAACGTGGAATGAGTGAGTCGCAGGGAGTGGGGGCAGAGGCAGGAGCATCGGTACGCAGCAAACACTGTGGGTGTAGGTCTCTTTCCTGCCGCCGTCCGGCTTGCTGGTAAGCTCTTCCTTCCAGGCCTGTCTCACCTGTGCTGCCTCTAGTCTTTCCTGCACCTGCAAAGTAGGGGTGATCGATAGATCATGGCATTGGGGGCTCTTCAATCTTTTTCTTCCTACCCCCCCCCCCAGCTTTCTGGTTCTCCTACTGTTCTTACATGCTGGGCGACCCCCTTCCTGGGAATTGCGTGGTGTTCCCGCGAGAAATTAGTTTTCATCATGAAAGTGTCCAGATTTTAGAGAAATGGTGATGCAGATGGCAGGAAGCAGGACATTTTCTCCCATGATCTGCGTGACTACCTTGTACCTTTCTATGGGTCCGAGATTGGCGCGCCTTTTATTCCAAGGACCTCGTGAGATTTCAGTAATGACAGGGAAGTTCCAGGATCCCAGCTCTAAATCAGTGTTGTATTGAACAAGAAATGAGCAGTCAATTGTCACTTTGTTCAGTAAACTGATGCAGTTTAGTGCTTATGGGATTTATCAGTCGGGCAGATCAGCAGCCGAACATAATTTTAATTACACCTGTCACCCTTGGCCGCACTTCCTCGTTCTGTGCTAACCTTATCACGGGAGCGGTGCCTCCCCTGCTGGATTCTGCTGCTCAAAAGCCAAAGCTGGCTTTCTGCGTGACGCTTGAATTTCAGAGAGAAGCTACCTTATTAATATAAAGTGACCTAATAGGAAGTACAGGCTGTTAGGCTGCGTGTCTAACGAAATCGTCCGCAGACTTCTTGAAATAGCCAAGGATGCAAGTGTTAAAGTTAGCAAGGAGTGCTATATTGACACTTGCTGATTAGATCCAATTTCACCATGTAGCCTGCTATGGTTATGTGAGTTTTACTACCTCTATCTGCATTGTGCTGTGGAAGCATTTCCTGCTAACGATACTCTGTGTTTGGGGGAAGCCATCTTTTAGAGGAGCCAAATCAGCCTTGCTCTCCGTCATTTCTCTGAGAGCAGAACGGGGGAAGGCACGGGGGCTGAGCTTCACTTACGCTGACAAAGGATCTGCGTTTTTCCTCGTATGTTACAATTAGGGTATTGAACACGTCTGGGCACCTCACTGCAGATGAAAGGGTGCCTTCTCGCCCTCCGTGGTCCAATTCGATTCTCATTTTCCAAACTATTCTTCTAGACACCGTCCGGTATGTGAGTCACACTTTTCATGTCGGATATTTCAGGGCATGAGTTTTCTCTTACAGACTTTTAAGGTACAGCCGACTATTAGTGAATCCCATCTTGCCCTCAGCTCTGTCTTTAGTGGCTGTCGAGCAATGGCCCCTGGCGTTTCTCTTCCAGATGGCCCTGTAGAGCCCACAGACCCCTGGCCAGAGCCCAGTCCCTGCTCTCTGGTGGTGGCTGGTTGAGAGGGAAGCTAGTCCTTCTGTTTTTATTGAGTTCTACTCTTTGAGTTACCAAAATAAGTCGCTTTCCTCCAAGGTAGTGACCGAGTGCTCTCAATGCTTATGAAGAACTTGCTAGGTGCCAGTCAAGGTTCTAAGCACTATACATGTTAACTCACTTACCCGAATCCTTGTAATAATGCTACACACTAGTTAAGATTATCAATTCCATTCTTCAGATGAAAAAAATTGAGGCACAGAGAACATACGAGATCACAAAGCTAGTGAGAGCCGGAGCTGGGATTTGAACTCAGGCAGCAAGACTCCAGAGTCTGTGCCCTTAGCACTACAACGTGCCACCTCTCCTCCTTGTCAGGCTTGGCTATTGAGGAGGCATGACCGGTGTCCAGGAGTGGGACAACAGAGCGAACTCTGAGATCAGAGTTGGACCAAATAATCCCTCATGTGAGAGTCGCAGACACAGTCGATGCCTTCCCAGCTGGTAAGCAGGGGAGAATTCTCTCCATGGCTCATAAGGATGGCGGAGGTCTGGAAGAGAATGGGAACCAGCCAGATGCCAGACCCAAGCACAGGAACATCATCAGCTGGCCTTTACTGATTCCTGTTCACAGTATACACTGTAGTGATATTGGATTCCTTGTTTGAAAAACTTTGGGAAGTATAAGATGCTACGAATCCCTAGTTACTCACCTAGAGAAACTGAGGCTCACAGACGTTAACCAGGCACACAGCTAGTGAGTGGCAAAGTTGCCTTTTACATTGTGGGTTTCTGGCATCCATTTAATATTCTAGATCATCTTTCCTTCACTTGAAGGGAGCTTAACATCGTAGTTTGCTCCAGTTATCCATCGCTTCGTTACAAACCACCCCAATGTAGGTGACCTACAATAACAAGAAGTCACTTACTGTTCTTATCTGTCATGGTGCCTGGGGTTGACTGGGCTCAGCTGGCTAGTTAGCCCTCGAAGTCTCTCCTGTGGCTCGAGTCAGATGGTGACTGGCGCTGGAGTCGTGTTGAACACGTTCTTATGTGTCGGCATCGATACCGGATATCCGCCACTACCTCAGCGGGGGCTGTTGGCTGGAACACCCATGACATCTCTCTTGGGATTCCTCAGAGCTTAGCAGCTGGATGCCAAGAGCAAGTTTCCAGAAAGAGAGAAACTCAGTCACATTTTATGAGCTACACTGAGAAGTCCCAAAGCGTCGCTCCTTCCATACTCTCTTGTTTGACCGAAAGCTCTAAGTTCAAGGAGAGGGAAGAGAGACTCCTCTTCCCTGTGTGAGTTGTGTCCGGGTTCTGGACTCAGACACAGTTGTGCTATGTGGTGCATGTGTTTGGAAAATACAGTAGTATACAAAACTATACATAGTTTTTCTGAAATATACCCTGTTCTTGTTCTACAAGTCAAACTTTTTCATCAAGCAACAATGTCTGTCGGCATAGACACATCTCTTTAAACTCATCATAGATACCGGCTCTTTTCTCAGTGAAACATTTGGGGTATCCAGACAATCGGTATACATCTCAAGCAGTATCAATCAACTGAAAATATTTTCTACTTCAAGCCCAAGCAAAGCGTAAATAATTTAGACTAATTCCAGGGATGGGGAATACAACCAGAATCATATGTGGTATAACCACATTCCACGTTGGCATTTTCTAGTTCCCAGACTAGGGTTGGGCGAGACCTACACTTACGAATACAGATTTTTCACTAGCATGCTTACTGGTTTTTAATTTTTAGAATTATTTGTATTAATATGAGCCAGGCATTTTTGTCGATGAAACACATGAAAGGTATAAACAATACAAATATAGTACTGAGTATTATAACAATACAAAGAGCACCAGGGTATCCATTGACAACAGTAAGTAGTAGATCATTGCCCTAACTTTGAAGTCCCCTTGTGTACTCCCCTCTCCTCTCCGCTTTGAGGTCTGACTTTTGTGTGGACTGCTACATTAATTTTCTTTATAGCTTGGCATCTATTTGCATCCCCTAGATGATATTTTGTTTAGTTTTGCTCACTTTAGAATGTCTTTGTCGCTGGCACCGTACTCTCTGTTCATTCAGTGCTATATTCTTGAGATTTATCTATGCTCCTGCATATAGCTGGATTTCAATCACATTCTCTATAATAGAGCATCCAGCATTGTAAACAATAACATATTCCACTGTTTGCACATTTATTTTCTGCATTCTTTCCATCAGAAACAATGCTGATATTAACATTCTTATATATGTCTTCCGGAATACATGTACAAACGTTTTCCCAGGGCACATACCTAGGAATGAAATTGCTGACATGTAACAAATGCTTGCTTTCGATTTTATTAGAAATGCCATGTCATGTTTCACAGTGATTGTTCTATTTCATTTTCTACCCTCAGTACAAAGACATTCTGGTTACTTCACATCCCCGCCTGCCAGCACTTCTTTTCTGTATGCTTCTAAAAAAACTTTCGCCAACGCAGTGCATATGAAATGGTGTCTTATTGTGGTCTTCTTCGGCGTTTAGGAATGCCTTTCCTTAAATTTATTGGTCATCCTGGCTTTCTCATTTGTTAAGTTCCTGTTCAAGTCTTTTGTCAGTTTTGTATTGAAGTGTCTTTTTCTTATTTATAGGAGTATTCTTCTTCTCTTCTGGATACTAACGTTTTTGCAGTCGTGTGCTCCAAATATCCTTTCCAGTTTGTGGGCCGCTGCTTTTTACTCTCTTTGTGGTATCTTTTAATCCATAGAAGTTGTTCATTCAGTACTGTGCAGTTTTTCAAACTTTCTGTACTGTCGGCACTTTTGGGTCTTACTTAAAAGTTCCTTCCCTGCCTTGAGGTCATAAGTATATTCTATTACAGTTGCTTCTGAATTCCTTATACTGTCTTCGTTGGTATTTAAATATCCAGTATGCCTGGATTGACTTTTTGTTAATTTAAATTCAATTAGTCAACATATAGCACATCATTAGTTTTTTTTAATAATTTTTTAACGTTATGTTAGTCACCATATAGTGCATCATGAGTTTTTGATGTCGTGTTCCTTGATTCATTGCTCGCGTGTAACACCCAGTGCTCCGTGCAATCCGTGCCCTCCTCAATACCCATCACCAAGCCAACCCATCCCCCCACCCCACCTCCTCTAAAACCCTCAGTTTGATTCCCAAAGTCCGTAGTCTCTCACGGTTCCTCTCCCTTTATTTCCCCACTTCATTTTCCCCTTCCTTCTCCTAATGTCCTCCGTGTTATTCCTTATGTTCCACAAATAAGTGAAACCATATGATAATTGACTTTCTCTGCTTGACTTATTTCATTCAGCATAATCTCCTTCAGTCCCGTCCATGTTGATGCAAAAGCTGGGTATTCATCCTTTCTGATGGCTGAGTAATATTCCATTGTGTATGTGGACCACATATTCTTTATCCATTCGTCTATTGAAGGGCATCTCAGCTCTTTCCACAGTTTGGCTATTGTGGTCGTTCCTGCTATGAACATTGGGGTGCCCGTGGCCCTTCTTTTCATTACATCTGTATCTTTGGGGTAAATACCCAGTAGTGCAATTGTGGATCATAGGGTAGCTCTGTTTTTAACTTTTTGAGGAACCTCCACACTGTTTTCCAAAGTGGCTGTACCAGCTTGCATTCCCACCTTTCTCCACAACCTCTCCAATATTTGTTGTTTCTTATCTTGTCAATTTTTGCCATTCTAGTTTTTGATGTAGTGTTCAGTGATTCATTAGTTGTGTCTAACACCCAGTGCTCATCCCATTACGTGCCCTCCTTAATGCCCATCACCCAGTCACCCCATCCTCCCACCCCCCGCCTCTTCTGCGACCCTCAGTTTTTCCCTGGAGCCCAGAGTCTCTCATGGTTTGTCTCCCTCTCTGATTTCTTCCCATGCAGTTTTCTCTCCTTGTCCCTGTGATCCTTTGTGCTATTCCTTGTACCCCACATATGAGTGAAACCATATAATTGTCTTTCTCTGATTGATTTACTTCACTCAGCATAATCCCCTCCATTGCCATCTGTGTCGATGTAAATGGTCAGTATTCATCCTTTCTGATGGCTGAGTAATATTCTGTTGTATAAATGAACCATATCTTCTTTACTCATTCATCTGTCGAAGGGCATCTCGGCTCCTTCCACAGTTTGACTATTGTGCATATTGCTGCTATGAACATTGGGGTACATGTGCCCCTTCTTTGATTTTGATTGACTTTTGTCTTACTAAGTGCATATATGTTTAGGAAGACTGCTTTTCTGGTGATATGAACTCCTGTCATTGTGTTTTGACCTGTTGTTTTCAGTAGTCTTTATTCTTTAAGTTTTGATAATTAAGAATCCTGATGGTAGGGGCGCCTGGGTGGCTCAGTGGGTTAAAGCCTCTGCCTTCGGCTCAGGTCATGATCTCAGGGTCCTGGGATCAAGCCCCGAATCAGGCTCTCTGCTCAGTGGGGAGCCTGCTTCCCCCTTGCTCTCTGCCTGCCTCTCTGCCTACTTATGATCTCTCTCTGTGTATCAAATAAACAAATAAAATCTTAAAAAAAAAAAAAAAAAGAATCCTGATGGTAAAATTCCCATTCTTGGTTGGTATGGACCTAGTATACTTCTTTTTTTTATCCTTTTGCTTTCAACCTTTTTTCTTTCTTTCTTTCTTTTTTTTTTCCCCCAATCCTTTAGTCTTTGTTGTCTCTTAACAGCAAATAGCGTGGTTTTGTTTTTCATTCTGGGTTATAGTCTTTAACTAAAGCATTCAGCCCACACATTTATGGTAATTCCACTCTCTTACTCATTCTGCTTTTTGTTTTGCCTTACTATGTTGCTTCTCTCCCTTTTCCTAATTTAAGCTTTCTTTGTGTGTCCATCACTTTTGAAATTAGTCACTCTTTTTCTGTTCTATTAGCAATGAATGCAGAAATTTTGGCACATGTACTTTACTTTTTGGAGCCTACACTTGTCCAGTACCTTTGCCCTCCTCCACACAAATACAAAGATGAACCTTAGAACACTTTTTCTCTAACCTACCTGCTGTTGTTGGTGTGTGTTTGAGTTCTACACTCTTGTAATTTCCAAGCTGTTCCTATTGTTTTATACAGTTAACATTGTTTAGTGTTAACCCACATACTTGCTTCTCTCTCTGCCCACCATCCCTTCTATTCCTCATAAGTTCTGTCGGGGGTGTCAGTTTTTTGTTTTGTTTTTTTTTTAAGATATTTTTTTATTTGAGAGAGAGAGAGAAAGAGCACAAACAGCTGGAGGGGCAGAGGGAGAAGCAGGCTCCCCACCGAGCAGGGAGCTCGGTGCGGGACTCAATCTCAGGACCCTGAGATCATGATCTGAGCCGAAGGCAGACACTTAACCCACTGAGCCACCCAGGTGCCCTGGTCACTTTCTGTCTAAAGTATATCCCTGGGAAATTGCTGTCATGAGGGTCTGTGGGTGGCAAAGTTTCTCAGGTTTTGTCTGACTCACAATGTATTTGTTTTCCTCTTATTCTAAGAATAACCTCAGCAAAAAGCAATTATCGAAGACAGGAAATATTGAGTCACAAGGATGTTCGCACAGCCTTGTTGACGACACATAGAAACAAAAGAGTAAAAACCCTACATGTTCGCTAGAAGGGGAGGGGCTTATTAGACAGGTGCATCCCTCTGACATATTATACAAACGTAAATTACGTTTTTAAAGATAACAAGATGGCACAAGATCATGCTCACACACAATCGTAACTGGAAAAAAGCACCGTACCAGACTGTATGTAAAGTGTGGGCCACCAACAAGGACACCCTCAGAAAAGACAGGAAAATATACGTAGAAAATTAAAATTATTTGTTTCTCAGTTGCTGTCGTGCTAGCCTATTCTGATTTTCATTTTTATACTTGTCAGTATTTTATAAACCTTCTGCAAAAGCAAGGCCAGCATTTATAATTAGAAACTAGTTACTTATTTTTAAAATTACTCACAACCAAAATAATGTTCAAGAAGACTGGATAATTTACACTCACTTTCCACCCCAGCAGTGTATGAGCAGCAGTTACATTTTTAATGTTGGCCAATTTTATAAGTATACCCTAGTATTTGTTATTTCCATTTCCTATTTTTTTGTTAGTATTGAAGTCAAATGCTTTGTGTGTGTGTTTATTGGTCATTTGTATGTCTTCTTTCTTTTTTTTCTTTTTTATTTTTTTAATGTCTTCTTTCACTGAAGCATTTGTTCATACCCTTTGTCAGTTTTTCGGTTATAGTCCTTATGGTTTCCCTGTTGATTTGAAAGCACTATTTATATATTAAGAATATTGAGCCTGCCTTTTTTCACAGTGTTTTCCAATTTGTTTTTTAAATATTATTTATAGTAACTTAGGTTGTTTTTAATATTTTATATTTTTTAAAGATTTTATTTACTTGAGAAATAGAGTGAGCATGAGCGGGGAAAGGGCAGAGGGAGAGAGAGAAGCAGACTGCTGAGCAGGGAGCCCGATGCAGGTCTCGATCCCAGGACCCCAACATCGTGACCTGAGCCAAAGGCAGACACTTAACTGACTGAGCCACCCAGGTGCTCCTCATATTTCATTTTAAAAATAATTCAGGGACACCTTTTGGGAGAAAAGGGGAGAGGCTTAATTGCAAATAAAGGTAAAACATACATTGAAAAAATATTCGAATATACATTTGGATAACAAGGAGAGGAAAAGTAAATAGACCTCTAAGAGCAGTTGCAGAAAAAAAAGGAGAGGAGGCAGAGCATTCCTTTAGAGTTTCTAACTGATGGGAGCCTGGGGTGACTTGTCTCCTCCCTCGGCCCTCTCTGGACGTACAGATGCATCCATTCTGTCTGTATATTTAGGAGGCTGTCCGCACACCTTTCTGCGAGTGTGGTCACTCACAGTCACCGTGAGCTGTGCCGGGGGCGTGGACAAAGCGAAGGCGGCGGCAAGGTCCGATTCTGCAAGATGAAGCTTTAACTGTGGTTCGTGGTAGGGATGGACCCGCGGGTCGTCCCGAGGTAGAGACCTGTGTCCGTGTCTCTTCCAGGGCGAGGTTCTTCACCTTGGCACTGTGAACATCTTGGGGCAGGTCATTCTTTGTTCCGGGGTCTACAGAGTCAGAAGCCGTTCTTCCCAGCAGCGCTTCCGGCTCCTTCAGCCTTTTGTGTGGGAGAGGAGACTCTCGGGTCCAAATGTGCCCTGAATGGCAACGTGAGTGTCACCAACCCCGGCGTCTGGATCCTTGCTCGGCCCTCGAAAAGGCAGGCCGAGTTCTCTTTCCCAGACTAATGTGATCGCCATGGTACAAACCCTTCTCCACAGCCACTTAAGCCTTCTCCTGGTACATGTGGAAAAAGGAGTCTTTCCGAATTCACTGTTGTCCGAAGAGACTTTTTAAAAATCAGTCTCCGCCTAATTTCGTGGGGAATCATGCATCCTGGAGAAGTCCCCTCCAAACGAATTTGGCTCCAGTCTGTGCGCCGCGGCGGGCTGTCCTGGTGAGACCGCTGCTCTATACAGAATAACGTCTGTCAGAGAAATGGGTGCTTTCTCTTGGAGTCGGTGGGGGTTTTCATATCGTTACACAGAATTAAAAACGAAAATCAAACTAAATACAGAGGCTATATTGTGACCCTCTTGGGAATCTGTTCCTGTCAGGATTTTTATATCCCTTGATGTAGAACATTGGATTAATGAGTTTTAGCTGTGCACATATTCCATTATGGGTGATAAGCTCAGGCATATTGACACAGCAAGTCCCTTTTCCAGATAGAGCTCAGGGACCTGAGAGGGTCTCTCTCCTCTCCCTGTGTCCTGGATGCTTAGAATCTGGACACTGCTGGCTTAATTGAGTGGCTCGTAAATGATGTCTGGGACCCTGTTTCCAATAACGCCCCAAATCTCGGTGCTCTGAGACCACCACCATTGGACTAGCAAGGAGATATGTGTAAACCTGAATGTCTTGAGGCTACACCACCACTGGGGACCACAAAGTGGGTTCACCAAGAAACCCACATCCCCAGAGCCATCCATACTGCCCCACTCCGTGCTCTTCTGGCGAATCAGCCACCACAGCCTCAGCCCCCTGCTGACCTTCTCTGAGAAGTATCCAGGCTTGCCGATAGGGCGCCAAACAAGTTCCCCCCCAAAAAAAGGACACCGCTCAGTGCTAACACTTGTGTTGGCAGCAGCAGCGCTGAAGAAATGTGTTCTTTCGTGTATCACCAAGGATTCTGACCCGCGATGATGTCCACAGATCCAGGTGTCCCCCATATGAAAGGAGGAAGCATATTTTTTCTGCTTTTACTTCAATTCTGAAAATATTTATAGGAGTTGCTGAGAGGAAAAACTTCATTAGTGTCGCAGGTGTCAGAGAAGCAAATTCCTAGGAGACAGAGGTCGGCATTTGGACTATGCATTAGATTGTAGAGATAAATAAATAATGAGCTGTAACTAAACATGTCCCAAGGTGGGCTCCTCAGAGCTGAAAGATATTATGTCCTACACACACACACAGTGTTCTGAGGTCATATAAATTTGGGATCCTCCAGCTTACACCAGTTGAATTCAACTCTCGTTAACGTGAGATTCTGTAGTTCAGGTCACCAGAGAAAGAATATTTGTCAAATGAATTTCACCAGGGAACTATTTTCTGGGAATATCCATGCACTCTGGACTCCAGGAAATGCTGCTCTGGTCTCCAGCAACCTTTTCGGAGCCTCACTGGACTCTGATTTTTTTTTTCTTCTTTTCTCTTCTCTTCTCTTCTCTTCTCTCTTCTCTCTTCTCTTCTCTTCTCTTCTCTTCTCTTCTCTTCTCTTCTCTTCTCTTCTTTTTTTTTCCAAGATTGTATTTGTTAGAGAGAGAGCATGAGCTGGGGGAGGGGCAGAGAGAGAGAGGGAGAAGCAGATTCCCTGCTGAGCAAGGAACCCAACTCTGCGCTCGATCCCAGGACCCCAAGATCATGACCTGAGCTGAAGGCAGACGCTTAAGTGACCGAGCCACCCAGGCACCCCTGACTCTCTTTTTGTCTTACCCTCACCTCTGTACACATTCTTAGGTCTAAAAAACAGGTGTTTAAACATCATAACATAATGGATGTTTGTTTATTAGAGACCATTAGGAAACAGCCACAGGTAAAAGAAGAGCAGGAACAGAGATCGCCCCACACATGCTAGACCCACCGTGTACCATTGGTTACCATTTATTGCATAATTTCACTTCTCTGCCTCTTCCCTACCTGTTTCTCTCTCCACGTGTCCACATTCCCCAGTTAGATGTTAGAAAAGTAAGATCAAAGACGCTTCTGTATTCTGCTCTTTTCATTGAATATATTCAAAGTATTTTTATGCCCTGTCTTTATCAGACTTCGTAATGCCTTCTCTGTCGGCTGACCTATTTGTGAACCATGACTTAATCCCTGTTACTGGACGTTGGCTTCCAGGATTGCTTTGTGTGCTTTGTGTGTTTCATGGCTATCTTTTTTTGGTGTTAGAAGTATTATAGTTGTTTTTAATGGTACAACTATATTTTTGCAACCATCTGTGCTCACTTGACTTAGATCTAATATAAAATCGACTCAAGGGTCATCATTTTCAGTGTGTGTTCCTCATCATGAGACAGGATCTTAATTAGAACCAGCTCTCGGAGCATCAGTACCATGCCCCGTTACTAGATGAACTATTGCAGGGCCTCCTGCCTGGAATACGGGCCCAGAGTCAGACAGCCTTGAGGCAAACCCTGAGCCTGATACTTTGTAGCTGGCTGAATTCAATTAGTTGACATAACTTCTCCAAGCTTAGTCTCCACAGCTGTAAAATGGGAATAATAATAATGCCTGCCTCTAAGAGTAGTAAGGATTTCCAAGTCTACCACTCCGAATCGTGTGTGCCTGCCTGCCTCTGTGGCGGGGAGGAAGTTCAGGAGACAGAGGAAAGCACTGGGTCCCAGAGACCAGCATGACTCCCACATGCCCAGAGTCCTCCTCCCCTGGCTCGTCTTCATTTTCTGGCAATGGGGAGCTCTTTTCAAATAGTGCTGATGTGGGACGTGGCAGGACAGACGTGGCTGTGCCTGTGGCCCGAATGTGCCTCCCAGCTCTAGAACCTCCTCCAGTTCACAGGCTGGACAGTGGATATTAATGAAAGTCTCTGCCTCTCTACCTCGTGGGTAAAATGATCCGGGGAGATCCTCCTGGTCCTCATAGCACCTGTCACAGAATAAGCACTCAGTGACAGCTAGAAAAAAGTCACCGAACCTCTCTCTGCTTCAGTTTCCACCTCAGTAAGAGAAACAATAATGACTCTGACAAGTTATCCCCAGAATTAAATGAAAACAGTGAAGGCAAAGCGGTTGTTAGCACTAGCAGGTGTTTAATACATGGCAGTTCTTGGGACAAATGATGACTCCAGCCGTTACTGCAGGTGAATGGGACCCAAGCCGAGCCGCACGGGCACTGCCGTCCCACACGGGCAACAGCCGGCCGTCGGAGCTCCTCAGGTCGGTGAGAGAGGCAATGCCTGCAGACAGACACTCTCGCGCCCAGGACTCTCCCCCATCCCGCCCAGCAGCCCTCAAGTCCACCACGCTGGCTCGTTAAGGTGACCCTTAGCGGAGGGAGACTCGTGGTCACCTCTCCAGCACCACGTCTTGCCGGTGACATCCTGGAAGAGACTGAAGCCGAACGGGGCAGGTGTGTCCCACACGGCAGCTTCAACGGCTGTGATGCTCGAGATTGACCTAGAAGTCTCTCTCTAGGCCCACGAAGAAAAACATATGCTGGGAAATTGTGTGAGGCAGAAGAGTCACAGTGGAATTGAGTTGGAAATGCGCAGCCTCATCACACCATGAATTCAATCTCAGGGCACGCCGTGGGCTGTAATTCTTGGGAAGTCCTTAGAGACACCTTAACGCCGCTTAAAATGAGACCCATTCGCAGTGGGCTTGGGGCCACCCCATGCTGCACATCGTAAACCATTATTTTCCATCTGTATTGGAGTTCAACAGTTCTTACAAACCAATGACTCTGTGTTCTTTTCAAAATGACTCTATCGCGCTAGAGTTTCTTTGGAAGGTATTTTTGTTTTCTTCGATGCTCTGAAGTGTGAAGTCTACATAATTTGCTAAATGCATCATGTTTGCATATGCATAAGCCAGTTACCTCCAAATCACCATCTCCTGCCTGCACTAGTGGCTGGGTGCTTAAAGAAAATGAAGCTTAATTTTCTGTAAGCAGCGTTCCATGGTTTCCAAATAAGCTCACGGAGACACAGATAAACGAAATTACTTAGTGGTAACTACGCAGACAGGAGCAAGAAGCCAGAGGTGAAACAAGCCAGGTGTGTGGGCTTGTTCTAGCATCCCTCAGTCGCAACATACAAAGAAACAGAAAAATGGGATGCCAGGAACCACCGGCTGCTGCCGGCCTGGCTGTAGGCCGCGGTGTTAGGAGTTGGGTTAGTGCCGCTCAGGAAGCCCACGGGCCTCATTTGAGCCTGTGGACCCTTGAACTCAGAGCTGCCAGGCTTCCTTATAATTCCTTTGCTTGGGGCAAGGGAGTGCGTGTGGTATTTGTGCTGGAAGAATCGGGCCATCCTTTCCCATACGCAAGTCAGCGTGGGTAGAGGGAAGAGCATGGCTTGAGTCATTCGATCCGGGGTTCAAATGCCAGCCTTGGCGCGCGCGCGCGTGCGTGCGTGCGTGTGTGTGTGTGTGTTGGGGGCAGTGGAGGGGAGAATGGGCAAGGTCTCGCACACGAGTAGGTCTTGGTATTCTCCAATGTGAAGTGGAGAATAGAGTCACCTTCCCAGGCATCCTGAGGCTTCACGGACACAGCACGTGTCTCTATATGCGGCCACCATAATTGAGTCGAGCACGCATGCGTGTCTTCCCACCTCTTCCCATCCAGTCCAGTCTTCTTTTGGCTGGGAGTTACTTGTCTTGGTGGTAGTTAGGACTCTCCCCTGCGTCCGTCCTCAGCAGCACACAACCAGCCGCTTTGTTACTTGACCTGTTCATCATGTTTATTCTCGGGGTTTTTGTGGTGGTGGGGCACTGTTTTCACAGAGCTCCAAGTATTTGTATTCTTTTCTTGGTGGCTCAGCAAACATACATCCGTGCCTATTGGTAACCAGACACTCCGGCAGGAACTGGGGACGATTACACTTGGGACTGTTGCAGAATCCTTGCCACGTCGGCTCTCAAGGTCCAGAAGGGACGAAACAGGTTGTGGCATAGCATGGAAAAGCAGAACCGGAAGTTCGAGGCCCTGGGGACACCCCAAAAGGGGGGCAGTCAGACCCTCCTGGAGGGTATTGGGAAGATGCCACGGTTGACCGTATACTTGAACTGAACCTTGGTTCTCCAGGAAAGAGCGTCCGGGGAGAGAAAGCAGCTTGGGTCTTCATCGTTAATATTCTAACAACTCAGTGCGGGGAAAACGTTCTCCTTTTACAAATAAGGAGAGAGGAGACTGAGCCCCAGGCAGGGGCAGTGTCTTAATCATCTCTGCATCCCCCAGAGTGTCTGACTCGGGGAGTGCTGGAATTGATTCAGACCTGTCCAGGATCACAGGGCAGGATGGAGACCAGCACATAGAGTGTGTTGATTTAAAAAAATCCAGTGTTTAGGGATTATTTTTCCCTTTTGGGTTAAAAAGAAAAATGTTAGCACGTGGCATTGGAGCTGAGGGGGCGGCGCCCGCTGTCCTGGGTTACACGGCTCCCAGGACCCCCGCGGTCACAGCACTGGGGCTTTTTCCCACCTCTGGGCTCTCACCCTGCACCGCAGCCCTTCCTTGCTTTGTTCATGTGTTCTTCCGGTCAACCAAACTCACCTGGACACCTGTGGTTTGGGCCTCAGGCTCAGCGCCGAGGAGACAGAGCGTTTTGTGGGGGAGACAGACAAGGAGCAGACTTCGATTCTTCAGGGAGGTGTATAGGGACGTCATAATGGGAGAGTGTTACAAGGAATACGGACATTCTCCCTCCTGTTCCTGTGTACTGTCTGACCAGCTCCCACTCTCCGTAGACAAGGCATTCTTATTAGTTTATTGTATATCCTCGAAGAGGTTCTTGATATATCTTGAAGTAACAAGTTCAGATCCTTATTTTCTCCCTTTTAACATAGCAGCATGTGATACACTTTGCTTTTTTAACTTAAGGTATCTTAGACATCCTTGCATATCGTACATACATATAGCTGTTAAGAGTTTTCCATCGGGCGGATATACTATAATTGATTTAACTGTAGGCATCTCAGTTATTTCCAGCCTTTTGCTATTTCAGATAATGCTGTACTGGATAGCCGTATTTATGTTACTTCAAATGCATATATGTGCATATTTGTATAGTCCCGCAGTGGGATTTTGCAGTCAAAACATTTCTAGTAACTGGGGCACCTGGCTGGCTCAGTGGGTTGAGTGTCTGACCCTTGATTTGGCTCAGGTCATGATCTCAGGGTTGTGAGATCCAGCCCTGCTTCTGGGGCTTGTCGGCTTGTCGGCTTGTCCCTCTCCCTCTGCTCCTCCCCCTACTCATGCATGCTCGCTCATTCACTCTCTCAAGTACATGCTATTTCCTCCAGTGTCTCTTCATCTGCGAGTTCTTGTATATTGTTTTATCTTCTTTCCTCATAAAGGTGATTGTTTCACTTTAATTCATGGTATTATACTTGGTCCACATTTTCACCTTTTCCAATTTTTCTGCTGAGTGTTCTGTGCCAAGTTTTGCTGCTCTTTTCCATAGTTTCTTCATGTATTATATAAATGAACGTGCCCACATCTTTTTTTAAAAAAAACTATTTTTGGAATAAGTTAGGCTTGACCGGCCCACCAGTTCCGAAGGGCGTGCGGTAGATGGAAGGGAGGAACCCATCTCTCTGTCTGGACCGCAGGCACAAAAGCTTCTGCTTCAGAGACACCTGTGGAAGAGGGCTTCCCGATAAAATGGCTGCTCTGTGTGCTTTTTTTTTTGTCTTGTTTTTCTTTGTTTTTTTAATCTTTTCTGTTTCTATGAAACAGCTCTGCCCATCCTTTCTCCAGTTCTTTTGCTATAACTGAAGCTGAACTTTGGAGCGAGCCTCTTGCTTACAGAAAGAACAGTTTTGTGGGCATTTTCTGAGACCGGCTGCCCTGGGCCACTTCACTCTTTTTCTGCCTTTTTTATTGCTTTTTCTTCCTGTGCAGCTTCTGCTTGATCTGTACCCCATCCTTTCCTTTAGATCCCTTCGTCCTTCCTGGGCAGGAAATATTGGTCTGTGACTTCAGGAGGAGCCCTTTGCCTGTCAGAAACATATTTTTTATTTTTTTTTTAATTGGCCCTGAACATTTTACTTCTGTCTGGGTGGCTTCTGCTATATTGTCAAAAGTTAGGGATTCTGTGTCTGTCTTGCAGTTTTAGTAAAAATGGAATTAATGATTTTATTCCATCTATATTGCTGATTATATGACATTTAGGAGGGGAAGAGGGAAATTGCTAGCTTTGTCATGCTGCCTTGTTAGATACTAAGTCTCTAAACAGGCAATTTTGATCGAAGATAGTAGTGTTTCTGCTCTAGAAATAATAGTTGCTTCTATTCCATCTCTGTGCCAGGCACAAGGTCCTCTCGGAATCCGCAGGAGGTCCCATGGGGCCGGGATACCATCTTCTTTTCTTGCTGGGTCGCTAGACCCACTCATGCCCTAAGTCTTCTGGAATGGAGGTAAATTTACAGTGAGTTACAGGATCTGAAGGGTGAGAAGAAGAGTGAGTCAAACACTGAAGCTGGCCGGATTGAGGATAGCCTAAGACACCCTTTATGGTTTCCGGAGGCAGCTCCTCCTCAGATTCTGCTGTATCCCTCTGGATCACCTGTCAGTTCATCCACCAGAAGCATGGAGGTGAAGATGCCAAGCCATGTCTTCTCCAGGCATCCTCAGGCCCATCCTGTGCTGGCCTCAGTCCCAAATGCGTTCAATCCCAGCTCCAACCTCTCCCCTCTTACCTGAGAAAAAGTGTTCAATCCCAGCTCCAACCTCTCCCCTCTTACCTGAGACTCAGGCAGTCCTGGAGGCGCTGCTGGACCTTTGTCATAAGAAGGGTGACGTCCCATCAGTCCATAGACCCACGTCACCATGCCTTCTGGTCGAGTAGAGGCTGCAGTGGTGAGAGGAAATGAACTAAGAAGAGCTTGTGTGTCTCTGTATTTGGCCCAGATCTACTCCTGGTCCCCCACCTAACTGTGAACGAAGGTACGCTGGCAGCCTCCTCTCACCCCCAAACTAAAGAGGCAATCCCAGGTTCCACACACGTCCTAGAGCATCAGGATCAGATCTCCAGTCCCACGCTTGGCGTTCATGTCCTCCACCAATCTTTTGTGGCTTCCTGACCCATTAAACAACAATATAAGTGTATTTCATGTTTAAGGGTAAAAACATACATGTGACGTATTGATGCCTTTGATGTTGAAAAACAGGAACTTAAATTACATTTAATTACGCCCGGATTTGAATGTTGAATTTGAGTGGGTTAAACAGGACACAAAGTGCCAAGTAGGTGTGGAGACGCATCTTATTTGTGCCCTAAAAATACGTTTCCTGGGGGACGCCTGGGTGGCTCAGTTGGTTAAGTGGCTGCCTTTGGCTCAGGTCATGATCCCAGGGTCCTGGGATTGAGTCCCGCATCGGGCTTCTTGCTCGGTGGGGAGCCTGTTTCTCCCTCTTCCTCTGCCTGCCACTCTGCCTGCTTGTGCTCTCTTTCTGTCTCTGATAAATAAATAAAATCTTAAAAAAAAAAAAATACATTTTCTGGGACAGGCCGGGGTGGCTCAGTTGGTTAAGCATCTGACTCTTGATTTCAGCTCCGGTCATGATCTGAGCATCATGAGACCCAGCCCCATGTCAGGGTCAGCACTGGGCCCAGAGCCTGCTTCAGATTCTCCGTCCCTCTGCCCCTCCCCCCATTCTTGCTCCTGCTTTTGCTCTGTCTCAAAAACAAAACAATAAAAAAAGTGTTAGGTGTCTCAGAAGCCTCTTGCAGATTTAGGCTTATGTATTAGTCCTGGTGCTATCAGTGGTACTTGGTTAGAAGACGGTCCTTGAAATGCATGTAAGCATTTATATAATCTCTAATATATTGGAATATCTTTAAACAGATATATGGAGCATTTTACATTTATACGCATTTACATATATACACACATTTATATCTGTTTGATTTTTATATATGTTTATGATTTAGAATTAGATCTATTCATGCTAAAGTTGGTATGCTGAATCTAAGCAGAGCTAATCTTAAGTATAAATCACCTTTAAAAATCAGTCACTTCGTTCAAATCGGCTTCCCCATTATTTTGAAGACCTGTCTGGACTCTCTTCTCCTTTTCTAAGTCCTCCCTGCACTTGACCTCAGCTCAAGTCCTGCCTCCTCTTGGAAGCCTTCCCAGATTGTTGTTGGTCACTTGAGCTAATAGATGAACAAAATCCAAAGTGACTGTCTGTCTGCCTTTTTTCAGTGGGATGACCCACCCAGGGACTGACCATCACCATCTCGACCCCTTTCCCAGGGCTCTGCCCACTCCTGCTGCTCGAAGAAGTTTAGGTTGAGCCTATATCCCACAGCTTGTCCCAAAGCACCTGCCATTGCTGATTTTAGGTGAGAAGAGCAGTTGTCATTTCTCTAATTGTGTTTTTATCAGTCAAGGGCCATGAGGCCTTGCAGTGAAACTGTTTTCTACAGCACTGCTAATCTTTTCCAGATTCCCATGTAAGGAAATGCCTACCCAGTGCCTGGGAAACAGGCAGGGTGAAAGCCGGGGTTGGCATTTCCATCCAATGCTTTGCACTTCCACTTTTTTTTTTTTTTTTTTTTACCCTGGAGTATGGAAAAGGTTATGGATTTTATCCGAAGCTTTAAAAGCTTATTTCATCTAGCTAACCTCCCTGCTCTAGATTATTCAGCGGGAAAAGTAAGTGTTACTCCACTAATGCACATTTACAAATGTTGTGTAAGTTCTAAATGTATTTCTTTTTCCAGATGAATCATTTGAATCAGGGAAACATTAAAGTCTCCTCAAATCAGGTTACTAAGAAGTGTTGTAATGGGGTTAATGGAGAAATTTATCCATCTTTGCTTATAGGTTTTACCATTAATTAGTTTAACTCATTTTCCTCCAAGTTTAATGTATTTTAAGCTCTTGCAAAGATCGCTTTTTAAGAAGGACTTTATTAGCAAGCTTCTGGTTTTGTTTTGTTTTTTTTTTTTTCCCCAAATACTTTAATTTTTTCAGTGTTACAAGATTCATTGTTCATGTACCACACCCAGTGCTCCATGCAACACGCGCCCTGGTGGTGGGTATTGAGGAGGGCACGTATTAGCGAGCTTCTGAATAAGGGGGCCCTAATTCCTTTGCTCAGCCCCGTTTTTGCAGAAAATGCTGCATTCTCCCGGGACAAGAGAATTTGCACATAGGCTGATGTTTTAGGCTCTGAAAAGTAAAAACTGGATTTACTTATTATACTGCAATTTAATTTGAGCAGGTGTAAGCTGGCTCAGATCTCTGTTAGATGATCTCCACTTAGAAATGGGGATTCACCTCATCTAAGCTGTAGAAATCCCCTGGGGAAACCTCAGTTGGGTTTCTGGTCACTAAATCAGCTTAGGCTGGGAGTTGATTTCCCATTCCCTCCTAGGGGTGAGCGCTTCCGGCTCTGCGAGTCCCTCAGAAGGGAAGGTGGGCATGGCTGCCTGTAGGTTTCCGAAAGCTTCATCTTCCCAGCAAATCCTCACTGCAAGTAGGTGAGGTTGATACTCTTAGGATTTCTCTCTTACCTATGAAAAAAAAAAAAAGAGGCTTAGAGAAGAGCAGGGACTTGGGTGGAGAACAACAGCTCAGGCACTGGGAGCTGGGATTCAGACCCAGGGCTGTCAGACCTGCGCCTGGGCGCTCAGCCACAGGACCACCGGCTTGTCTGCGTGCCGGGGAGGGAGTGCGGGTCTGCCGGGGCTCGTGCATGCACCTGCACAATCTTTAGCTGGTGGAAGAGGCTGTGGGCCTGCCGGGGAATGGGAGCACGAGCAGGTGCACGGAGCTGGGGTTGTGGTAGGAGAGCCGATCGAGTGACCTGCAGATTCAGGGACCTGGATTTGAATCTCCCGTTTTGCCATTTGCCATCTGTAGGACCTTGGAGATGTCACCTAACCTCTGGAGAAAACAGAGGAGAAATTCGTACCTTCCTGGCTAGCTTCAGGCGGGCATCTGATTTGAAAATGCCACACGTGTGATATTGATTTCCGTACTTTGCCTTCTGGTGGATCACGGGGCTGCCCCGTGCCCACAAACACCGACAGTACGGGAGCCAGGAGCTCCGGAGCGCTAAGTGCATTCCAGTGCAGTGTTCCCACGATGCGCCGAGCTCCCTGTGCGGCATCTGCCCATGAGGAAGCTGCAAACGGGAACGGTCACGTGGCTGGGATGGCGGAGCAGACCTAGCTCCCCTCTGGCTTTCTCTGGAGCCTCATTTTGCTCTCCTGCTGCCCCGGATCCCTTTAACCAGGGTCTGGTGCCTGCTTTTGCAACTCTGCTAAGCAGAATCGACCCTCCCCTCTGAGTTCCAGTTTACTCGAGCGTATGTTCCTGGGGGATGGCAGTCCTGGTCATTCTCCCGCTCGTTCAAGCTCCCACCAAGGGCAGCACGCCTGCTCAGCATTTCGACACACACCCCCAGCCCTGGGCCACTTGCTGTGTGCTCAGCGTGGGAGGGGGAGCCTGCGTCTCCCTGAGGATGACATGGCGTCCTTGTGGTCGCTCCCATCCCGGCCCTGCTCATCCTCTAATCTCTGCCCTGAAGAAGGCTCAGCCGGTCTTATTACAGGAGGTGCTAATTGCACACACTCCAAGTACAGTGATCCAGTGGTGCTTTGATTAAGTAATTAAGCACAACAGCACCTAGGAGGGCTGAAGGAGATTACCTTCAAAGGTCTCCATTTCTGAGAAGGCCTCCTGGCTTGCTCTGGCGAGAATTCTGGTCTGGCCCAATTCCTTAATTACTTTCAGAGGCACTAAAGTTTAAATTAAATTCTAGCTGTTTTCATATGAACTTCTTCCGGAACCCTGAGCTAAGCACTGGGTGAGGCCTGGGTGGCAGAAAGCATGTGGGTCCGTGTGACAGGTGGCGTGTTTTCTTGTTTGGCTCTTTAGCTGGAGGATTTCGTGGGTCACAAGCGTCTACCAGTAATTGGTGCCCTGGCACAGCTTTACAGGTGGCCTGCGATGCTTGACTGTCAGATTTGGCATTTTCAAACAGCCCCAGTTGGGTGTTCAAATGGGGCTTCGGGTAGGATTTTAACATCCAGACACACACACACACACACACACACACACACACACACATGCTCGCTGTTGTTCACTCTACTAGATATTAACACTCTAGCTGTGAATACAGAATTTCTGTCCTACCTGCTCTTCCTGTCAGTCAAGGATGTTTTGTCCTTCTGCTTGTCTCCTCGCCTTTGGTTTTCTGTCTAATCCCCCAGGGGGCCTTCATAGACTGTCCTTCATCCCCCAGAGTCCTCAGTAAGCCACGACCAGCTGGAAAGACCAATTCCCACCTTTGGGAGCATTTTCCAAAGAAGCTTGGATTTCCTGGCTCCTGTCCCCGCCCCCTCCAGAACCATTATCCAGTCCATCTCCAGAACCATCTCCAGTCCCCTCCAGAACCATTATCTGTTTGAAACTTGCTCACTAGCTCTTTGCTGCCCCTTGCCTTTGTCTGAAGGAGACGAGGAAGGTGGCGCCATGGTGGCCAGGGGCAGGCCGAACCCATCACTGAGACTTGGGAAGCGGTCTTCTCTCTCCCTCAGGACCTACTGGCCAGGCTCACTGCCCCACAAGCAGATATTAATAGATGAGAGCACCCCTCTTCCTTCCTCAGGGCCTCACCGGGGCTGCAAGAACCCTGGGGCAGCTTCTCTGCCCTCTGGTATTGGCACCAGTGCCTCCTTTTCAAGCCCATCAGTTGGGTCACTCATGCTGTCCTCCTGTTTGTTTGAACACTGCATTCAAATCCAGGCTAGCCCCAAGCCCCTTAAAGCTCCAGGCCTCGGGTGGCGTGGAGAGACGGTACCCAGGTGGAAAAGCGCGCCCATTTTCTTCCTTGGGCTATCTCCCTTCCACGGAGGCTGTATGTGCCTTATTTACACTTGCTTATTGCATTTTGTTCATATTTTCCAAACAGACAGAAGTCCACTGGGAGAGCACCAAATTACCTGGGCCCTTCTCCGCCCGAGTGCTGTGCTTTCCTGGGGGAGAAAGCTGTCTTTTTGTACATTTTGGAGTAATGTGCAGTGGCACTCTACTTTTCTGTAATGAAGCCCCAGCGGCTACACGTGTGATCCATGCTTCTGGGAGCCTAACAGGAGGACTGCGTGCTCCTTCCGCAGGACCGCTGTTCTCACGCCAAAGCTAATGAAGGCAGAGCCTGGATTCATCCCTCTAATACGCAGCCGGCTGCCTCCCCTGCATCCTTGACAGAGCGCCCTGTACCTGGGAGGGCCCGATGTTTTGATTTTTTTCCCCACCCAGAAAATGCACCCAGTCTAATAACTGCCTCAGTTCGTACTGGTTCCCCGCAAGCCCAGTCAATGCAAGGAGCCACTCCAGCACCCAGGGGCGGCCTGGCAAGAAAACAGCCTGGATCCAAATCCTGTCGCTGTCCCTAGACGACGGTGCGACTTGGGGAGCTCACAACCAAGGTGTTCGTGCCTTCCTGTTTCCTTTTAATACCTATATTTTGAAAACCTATCTATCCACCCTCGGTGCGTGCTGAGAATCCAGGCACAGGGGAGCCAGGCCAGACCCTCCCATCGTGCAGCTTTTCTCTTCGGGAGAGGGCAGATATTGCCAGTCGAATCTTGAGGACTTGTACTGACCCACCTATAAAATAAGTAGAGATATTATGCTCTGTATCACAAGCATCTCCTGAGGCTTAAAAAGAAGTGTGTAAGGATAAAATGGTAGCGCATTATGCAGACAGTCGGGATATGGGAAGAGGAACATAAATTTGTTAAGTCCCCGCTATACGCCAGTCGCCGTGAGCTATCTTTTACGGATATTATCGTATTCCATGCAATAATGCTATGAGCTGAGCTTTATTATGCCATTTTGCAGACAGAGAAATTGAAGTTTGCAAAAGGCAACAAGGGGGTCATATTACGTGGAGTTAGTAAGTATGTGTCGAGAGCATTCCTCATGCCAGGAACTGGCTGCCCGGGTTGGTGGGCCCCTCGAGCAGAGCCTGACTCGGGGCTGCTTTCTGCTGCTACTGTCTAGAGGGGAAGAGGGACCATGCAGTGGAAAGTACTGGTGTGATGAATACCATCCAAGGAGAAAGACGCTGAAAGTCCCTAAGAAAAAACTCCTCCCGTGAGATCTGATGGAGAAATTGGCATTAGCAAGACAAGGAGAGGGGGTTGCTGAGGACGGAGCGGCATCTAGAGAGGACGACGAGGATGGGGCGCAGAGCCCAGGACAGAGAGGAGGGAGACCAGAGGTGGCCCAGGGCCCTGTGATCAATACACAGGCCACATGATGGATCTGGATTTGCCGGCAGAGGGTTGAGGAGGGGAAAGTGGGGAAAAGACAGGAGATCAGTTAGGATCCCGATCCAGCCTTCTTGGTGGGAGGTGCTGGTAGGGAGGAGGATGGGAATGGAGACAGTGGGGAAGCTTCTGTAGGGATCCGGGACGCTTCCCAGGTGCGTGCCCTGCAGACAGGAAGGCCCGGTGGTGCCATTTGCCGACTGCAGGGGTGGCAGGGATGCGGCCCGCACTCTAGCCATGCCGGAACAGGCTGAGGTCCTGTGAAAAAGGTGGGGAGTAACCTGTGGAAACAAGAAGGCAAGCACGCAGACACCGAGGGATAGGAGGCTGGCAGCAACACTCAGGAGGAAGTGAGCCGAAGTGCAGGTGGAAGGCAGGAGGGAAGAGAAGGAGAGAGAGGGAACAAGAGGACAGGCTGGCCTCATTCACTCTGGCAGGTAACCCAGTGGCCGAGGGGATCAGGTCCTAGCCTGCATGGGTGAGCTGAGTCCTCTCCCAGGACAACACTGTCTCTTCTGAGGATGCTGAGGCTCGTGGCCCGAGTGCCAGCTTCTGTCACCAGGAGGAGAGGAGAGCTCAGATCCCCCTCTTGAGAAATCACACGGCTTGCTCCACCTCAGGGCACCGAGTGAAATGGCAGGTGGATTTGGTTTTATACAGGTTTTCTTTTGCCCCAAAAGTTATTTTTCTCCAGGAAGGAACTGAGTGTGTGGGAGGTACCCTTTGAGTCCCCCATTTCTGAAAACATCAATCCTCAGTTCATCCCTTTATCAGGGGCTATGATAGGTCCCTTAAAAGGCAGGCATTCTCCCCGCTCCCTTACCCCCTGCCCATTGCCAGTGTATCTTTTGTGGCGAGAATCCCCAGTCTGAACAAACAGTGCTCTGCAGGCTGTCATCTTTATTTGTTTCTGTGGGATGTATCTAGCTCCAGGCCAGCTGGGCCAGACTTTGTCTCCATAAGGACCATTCAGTGGAAGACACAGCAAGTGAATAGGGCCCACTAATTGAGTGCCTCCTCTCTCTGTCCCGGCTTTCTGATCTCTCTCCACCCAAGCCAGTGGCGTCTTGCTTGTGCACTTCTCCCCGAGTGACACATTCTCTCTTTTGAGATTCCAGTGCCTGATTCATTAGCCATCCAGAGCCGGTGTACTTTGGAAAGCCTGTGGGAAATTCAGCAGTCTTCTAAAGGTATAGATTACCTGCACATCTGTCAGGGTTTAGTTAAACATGACTGGCTAATTTATCCTGCAGTGTGAGACGGGGATTCATTTCCTTTGCAAGTTGACTTGGCAATTTTCTCTGCTCAGAGAACATTTAGAATAGATGGTGTGCATGGCAATTGAGAAGAAATAGATGCTATTAATTTTCCATTTGCAAATGTGAGATTGACTCTAGAGCTCACAGCCCACTCCCATCAGGAAAAGAGACCACATCCTCTCCCGATTCGAGCTGCGTGGCGTCCGAAGTCATGAAAGTGAGGGCTCTATCTCGAGCTTCTGAGTTGGGGCTGTCAGTCAGCGTGTCCGTGTGACCTGCTCCTGGGGTGAACCCATGAGTCCCGGCCCCCTCCTGGCTGTCTGTGTGCCTTAGCATGAGATGCTGGTTCCCGGCTTGAGCAGGCCTGGGATCTTCTTCCTCAGCTGATCTTTACACCCCAAAGGGTTGGGGGGGCGGGTGCGCCTCGGTGGCACATTCCATAGAGCAGTTGAGCATCCGACTCTTGGTTTCAGCTCAGGTCATGATCTCAGGGTCATGAGCTCTTGCTCTCTTTCCCTCTCCCCTATGTGCGTGTGCACGCGCTCTCTCTCTCTAAAACAAATAAAATTGGAAAACACCAAAGGGAAGCAGTAGAGGTATCAGATATTAGGACATCATGATGAACCTCCAAAAAGTTGGAGATCCCAAAGGGATAGCTGATGTCATCTGATGTTACCTGGCACTTGGGAAACCCTCTGTAGCTGTGCTGTCCCCCATGGCATCCCCGGCCACGTGTGACTGTTCGGCACTTGCAGTGCGGTGGTTGTGACCAGAAAACATATTGTAACTCTTTTACTTATTTAAATTATTGTTCATATAAATAGGCACATTTGGCTAATGGCGGCTGGACTGGAGAGTACGAGTGTCCGTTTTCCCCAGTCTCTTATGTGGACAAAGCTAGTTTCGTGGAGGTGCATTTGTCTTCCTGGTTTTCTGAGTGCTGTGACGAGTGCTCTGAGCTTACCTGTAAACCTTCCGTTAAATCCTAGCTGGGGCACGCCAAACAATTCTGTGCCATGTGCTTTGTGAGTGGTGTCCTGCGTTTACAGAGGAGGACACCGAGGTGCTGAGAAGTTGGGACTTTCGGAGTCACCCAGCCAGGTAGTGGTAAAGCCGGGAGTCATTCCAGGCGCCGTGAGCCCAGAGCTCTTAGGCTCTGCTGCCGGTGAAGGCAGCTCTTGGTGCCATTTCCCAGCTGGTGTTTTCAGATAGTCATGCCTGGTTGTTGAAAGCAAGGCTAAGTATCCTGAGGTCTTTACTAGTGTGCGTAGAAGTAATGCGTACACTCCATGCCTGGCAGAGTGCAGATCAGGACCCTAGCTGGAATGAGGAGAGTGGTTCGGAGAGCACTAATACCCCACAGACCCAGCCTGGTCTGCTCACCGCCCCCTCCAGTGGAGAGTCGGGAAGACCTTTCCACCCCAGGTCTGGGACGTTTGGCTGTATTCTCTGTCAAGGTCCAAACTCCAGGCTAAGTAAAGATGGGCTTTCTTGAAAGGAGACATGGGTTGTAAAAATGAGGGGAAGATCTGTATGATACTATTCTCTTCTTTGGGAGACAGATGGGGGCTGATGCCTTCAATTCAGTGAGAGTGTGCATTGACTGAAGGCTGGACTGGGGTTTTGGCAAGACTGTGTACTCATTCATCATTGCCCCATGCCTTTCGGTGGAGAGCCTGATGCTGGAGGTCTCCCTAGATGGGTAGAGTCCGGAATCTACATCCCATCAGCTCCATGAGATACTGAGAACTTGGCTCTGCACTCTAATGGTGTCTTACGTGGCTTCTGTGTTGTCTCCTGTAGCTTTAGAATTTGGGAAAAAGCAACTGTTGCGGGTTTGTGTCTCTGTCCCTTCTGACTGGGATTTTGGTCCCTTGGGTTTCCAACTTCTTACCCTCCAGATGTTAAAGGCTGGTTTTTCTGCCTCTTACAAGTAGGTCACTGTCTGGACCCTTTGTCAGGATTCTTTATACCCAGAATTAGGGTAATACCTGGAAGTGAGGGTAAATCAGCCCCCTTTTCCACACCACTGTTCCTCCTTTGGGGATTCTTCCCCTCAAGCCTGCCTTTGGCACCCTAGGAGACCTTCACAGAGTGTGCACCCCCCACCCATCCATTTGGGTTTTCTTCTTGTTCTCAGAAGGAGTATTCCTCGGCCCCAGTTCCTATCATGTGCCCTAAAAGATGAGCCTCGCCGTTAGAGATGGGCTGTGTGCCAATAGAAAGGACTCTTGAATGAAGGCGGCATCCATCTGTCTCGAGGGGAAAGTCAAGTCGGCCTGCCACAGGGCCAGCAGCATAGGCCACGTGCACAAATCCCAACCTTGGGCTAAAGCAAAATCGGTAGTCTGTTGTTACTGGGAACTCTTGGTGTCGCAGGCAGCCTCTCGCTGAGGACATTCGCTCTTCCTGAGTGTTAATCTCTTGGTATGAGTTTAGTGGAATATGTGACCTCCAGCAAACTGTACTAGCGAGTTCTGTCGGGTTAGCACGAGAGATCTGTTAGTCTTTGGAGGCCGGTGCACACCTGGGAGACTGTTAGCATTGGTTTTACCAGCTCGGAGGCAGTCCAGATTCAGTTCTGAGCGATGCTGCTCACCCCGGGAGTCCCGGCTTCCTGTCGTGCTCCTTCCCTGCGATTGCAGCATCTTTGGGTTGTTTTCCAAGCGCGGGTAAGGGGCTGCATCGTGCTTAGGGACGGAGGTTTGTTTTGAGCATGGCTTTGTGGGAGGCATTGCAGGTCGAGGGCAGAGGGCTGAAAAGAGGATAAAGTCCGTGGACGCACCGTTTCTTCCTTTTGCTTTTCTGCAGCCTGCCCAGATAAGGATTTGAGGAACCTCGCGTCCCGCCTTAAAGACTGGTTCAGAGCCCTTCACGAGGACGCCAACAGGGTCATCAAGCCCACCAGCTCTGATGCAGCTCAAGGCAGTAAGACCACTTTACTCTCACTAATGTATTTCATTTTATGTACCGCATTGCCTTAGTTATTAGACACTGTTGATTTAACAGTAGCCTTTTGGGGTAATCGAAGAAACACTGAGTTAAACGCACACTGACTTAAAGTATTTTCTTGATTCCCAAGCATTTCCCTCTCCTCTATGTGACAACTTAATTTTTTAAAGTCTGGCCACAAAACTATCATGTGTTTAGTATAGAGACTTTGGAAAATACAAAACAAAAACTATTTAAAAATGCACCATTTTAACAACCGTAAGCATGTCGTGGCACATACTTGGGAGTTTTTTTCCTTGCCACACAGAAAAAAAAAAAAAAAAATATATATATATATATATATATATGTGTGTGTGTGTGTGTGTGTGTGTGTCTTTGTATATACCTACAACACAACGTCACAGGCTGTCTTATGACCTTTTATCTCTTAGCAACATACTTTGACCTTCTGTGTTGAGTAGTATTGCACTTTGTAACAACGACATAGAATTTCAAGATAGATATAGACAGAATGTATGTAATGAGACCTCGATTTTGGAGCACTGAAGTCGTTCCTAATGTTCAGCTCTTACAAGCAACTCTGTACCAGACATCTCCGATAAGGTCTCCCCTCCCCCATCAGTGCATCGGCAGAGCGCATATTCGGAGCCTCTTCATAAGCTAAAGAGAAAACTCAGAGTGGGCCAGCGTCTTTGTACCTTGATGGACTCCCTCATTGCCTTGAACTCAAAGACGATTAGCAGTAGGCTTCTCTACGCTGTGCCCCAATGGCTCAGAATGTCTTACCCAACAACACAGTTGTTCAAATATCAGGAGTTTTGCAACTGTTGGGATCCAGAGCTTAACCGCTCTCTGGTCTTTGGACAGAGTAGGAACGATTAATTATGGAGAGCCTTAATTATGGGTTATTCCCTGTGGCTCGTAGCTGTAGATACTGGTAGAGAATATTGATCTAGGGGACAATTCTTTGGCTAGTTTGGATCTTATAGTTTAAGGAAAGAGAAGTGTCTGCTTCTCAGGATCTAAGTATCCTGAATGGTTTCAGGTGGTTGAGTCTATGGGAAAGAAGGAGGAAGATAGTTTCTTCTTCCATTCCGGCCTTCCTCCTGCCATTCCAGCTGGAGGCTTCCTTGGAAGTTTATGGACAGTTAATTCACAGATGGTCTAGAGGAACTTTTCCCTGGGATCCTCCAGGGGCAGCCAGGCCCTCGGGCTTTCTCAACAGCCTTTCAAGGAAGAGCAGATTGATGTGCTGAGAGCTGCTCCTTGCGGCCTCCAGTCCCACGAGACTCCTTCTGCAGACAGTTGGGGAGCTGGCAAAAGACCTGCCCTTGGCCAGAAGCAAACTGAGTCCCCAAAGAGGCTTTTAGGTTTGATGTCCTGAAGCAACTGCAGTGCAGGGAATATAAAGGAGCAAGGCTTGGTTAGCCCACAAGGCCACAGGAGGGAGAGATGTTTTTATCAGTTCAGGAGTTGTGAAGAGGAAAGCACGGAGCCTTACACGTGCCACCTGCTTGGGGGCAACTAGAAGGGCTGTTCTCTTCCGGCCTCCACCTCTAGATACCAGATGCAGGTGCCTTTTTTCTAGAACCTTCCAAATGGGTGTTGGGGAGGTGGGGCTTGACCTTTAGACTACTGCGCAACCAGCGTGGCACGTCTCTTGGGTGGTCAGTGAGCAGTGAGCTTCTCTTGGTCATGTATTAAAACGTTAATATCCTATAAAATTGATGCATATTCCATAAAATATTCCATGTAAAACCGTGGAGCCATTTAGTGTCAGAGTAAATGATCTCGCTTTACTCAGCAGCCCCTAAGGACATACCCATCATAGAGGTGGTTCAATCCTGACCTTCGAAGAAGAGGCCACGTGATGTCCCCTCGTCTCTCCTGAGAAGGGGAATGTTTTCTAAGACATAAGATGGCAAGGAGAATAAATTTAAAAACTGGCTTTTATGTTTGAAGGGCCAAACTCTGCAGTAGCTAGAGAACTTCTCTCAACACACACTTTGTCTAAGCCCTTAACTACATGGCTGCACGGGCTGAGGCTACTCAACGCGGTCTTTGCCCTCAAGGAGCTTAGCATCTGAGGAACATGACCTGACAGGAAAGGGAAGCAGAGGGTTCTGGAAGAGCTCAGAGGTGGCAGTGCTGCACTTACTTGACTGGCTTCTGGACAGTAAAAACCCTTTTGTAGAAAACCAAGGCTTTCAGAAGTTGGTAGTGTGCACAGAAACCTGCTGAGAGGGAGGGGGCAGTCAAGCCCATGAGGGCCTCAGCTGTGGCGGCTGTATCACCCCCTCCCTTGCACTGCCCATCCTCAGGCACGGCCCCCACGCCAGCTGGATGTCCTCAGGGTAGGGGTATCACGGGGGGGCAGAGGCAGCCCCAGGAGAAAAGGGATTGAGAATGGAGACTCAGGCCTGGGCCACCTGCCTGGGAAGCCCAGCTCCACAATTAGAGGGTCTTGAGAAAGTCACTTAAGCCTGGAGTTTTATTTTCTCCCCCCCCATCTGTAAAGTAGAAGGGATACAGCATTTTAGAGGACTCTTAGAAGGATTCAGTGAGATAATTAAAAATAAAGTGCTTAGAGGACTACCTTAAATAACAGAAAAATGAACTTTTACAGTAAATTTTCCTGGGAAAATAAAACCACTTCTACAGATCCAGCTTATGGAACAACTTGAAAGTGCGTAGTGCTTTCGATTCTGAAAGAAAGACCAATTTTAGATTTGGGACAGGCCTTCTCTGGGGGTTGTCTACAGTAGACTCAATATCCTGAGTGTTAAGCAAAGTGTTATTATTCTAGTGCGTACAGTTCCCATTGTGGAAACAAATAATTCTTTAAGAAAACTACCCCTCCTCCCCCAGGGAAATAAGAAAGAAATTATTGTCTGAGTCAATTTGGATTCCATATCATGTATCTCTTGAGGGGACGGCGGGAAAGAAGAATGGGGAACAGAGGCAGATACCTGGCTTGTTTTCCCATTAATGTTCAGACAGCTTGGATTTAACAGTCCTTTGGGACATAATCAGTGCTTCTGGATTGTGCTATATGGCTTCATTTCACTGCCATCTTTTTTTACAATTGTTTCTCTTGTTTTGGTGATTCAGATATTTTCCCCTAAATATAAAAGTGTAGTTTGCAGAATTACAAGTTTTTCCTTTTACTCACCAGGTATGTACTCTTCTTTTGGGCATACCCCGTTTTAAGCAAGCCTGGTAAATGAAAGCTCGTATTTACATCCCAGATAAATTAGTGTTGGGGATTTGTTCCCTTTGGGACATACTTTCCTCAAATGCTGACTTCTGTTTAAGAGCATTTTAAAATATTTTATTTAACCCCCCCACTCCAACATAGTATAGGATAGTATATAGTATAGTACAGTATAGTATATAGTACAGTATTTTCTAGTAGGGTGCCCCTGAGACTGACCCTTGGAGGGGAAGTGCCTCAGGAGAGGAGGTGGGCCCTGGGCCTCCTCTTGGGTCAGCCCAGACCAGTCTTGGTGGCCGCTGACATGCGCCCTTCTCTCTGCAGGATTTGACACCAGCATCCTGCCCATCTGCAAGGACTCCCTGGGTTGGATGTTCAACAAGTTGGACATGAACTATGACCTCCTCCTTGACCAGTCAGAGCTCGGTGCCATCTACCTGGATAAGTATGAGCCCTGCATCAAGCCTCTCTTTAACTCCTGTGACTCCTTCAAGGACGGCAAGCTCTCCAACAATGAGTGGTGCTACTGCTTCCAGAAGCCTGGAGGTGAGGCAGGGTAACGGGGGGGTGGGGGGGTGCTCAGGGCAGCCACACCGGGTGCCGAAGGCCTGCGTATCCAATCTAGGGAGGCAGGTGGAGGTCAGCAGGCCGAAGGACATGGTAGAGAGTAAAGCAGTCACCTGACAGAATGGCAGACCCAAAGGCTCTTTTCTTATTTATTTTATTTTTATCACTGTATATTAGAAAACCCAAGAGCATAATGAAAGGGTCCATTACCTCACCCCCCCCTTGGGGGAAATCTCTTAACCGTCTCATGCCTCAGCTTTTACATCTGTAACATGGGTATAGAAACCTTTGCTTCATCATTCCCAAGGTCACCGTGCAATCCTTTCTGTGAGGAATACCCCTTAGGGAAAGCCTCTTGTCAGCCTCTCTAGGGTAAATACAGATTCATCCAGAATCTCATAGGCAAGGATATCTTGCTTATAAACTCCAGCTCACTTACGAAAGGGACAGCATTTGAGGAGTATGTGGAAAGACTGCAGGAGTATCTCACGTCATGGCAAGTCAGGAGAGCGTTCACCTTCAGCCTCTCAGGAATCCAGAGGCAGGAGCTCTGAGTCTCCGGGAGGCGCCACGTGCTCTGGCTTTCCTTCTTCTGGCTTAGCTTCCTGGGCTTCTGCACCCAAGTGTGGTGATCCACGACTAGCTGGACTAGTAGAGAGTGGCTTGGGTCTGAATTCCAGTCCCAAGTCCCCAGGCTGGCTCGGCACGAGTCGGGGATCATGGATAACCTCCTCCGAGCGTGGCTGTGAGAACCCACCCTCAGGAACGGAAGAGGGCTACGAATACTATAATTTTTAAATTATTTGCATGTCTATGCCTCTGTGTGTTCAGAGTCAGTGTACACACAGAACAGAAAATGTAGGCATTGCAAAGGGCACTCAGTGTCAAGTACACATAGTTGTCGATAGGACTACAAGATACATTCCTCAAAGCAGAATTACTGGTTGTAAGGCTTGTGCATTTTTAAGTATTACTTCTAATTTGCCTCCCCAAACGGTTGTACTAATTTTTACTCTTACCAAGAAATACCTAGTTCTCCGTGGTGTCCTTTTTGGTGTGTTTTTAGGGATTCTCCCTGAATGGAGGACATCAGTACTGTTCTGGTCATGTGTATTGCAAATATTTTTTTCCCCCAGCTTTGACTTGATGCATTTTTGCTAGCAAGAAATTTTTCAAGTTAATCATGTAAAGTTTTTCCATCTTTTACGGTTTTTTAGAAGCCATAAAACTTGTATTAGGCTTAGGGGAAGGTATTTTGTGCCACGAAATACTAAAGCAATTCTCTTGTGTTTGTGTTCATCAGTACCTTTTGGCTGGTTGATGGTCTGTTGAAATCTTGTATCCCTTGAGATTTCTTCCGTGTGTGTGTGTGTGTGGTGGGGGGGGGGGTCCGGTAGGGTCCCCACTCCCAGAGAGGGTTGTTCAGGTATCTTTCTGTCATTTAGTGACTAAGCCATCTTTCTCCTCTAATTTGAATGCTTCCTCTACTGTATATAAAACTTCTTTGTGTATATCTTGTCTATTCCTACATCTAGTGGGGCCACCCTTTCCTGCCCCTCATCCTTCGGGGTTTTCCTGGATATTCTTATGCTTACTGTGACAGGTCTTTCTTACTAATCTAGGGAGAATTGAGAGCTATGTGATATCGAATCCTTTGACTCTAGGACAGCATCTACTAACCAGCGGAGGTACAGTTTTAAGTTTTGTTCTCACAGATACTCTTATCCTTGTATTTATCTTCCTTGTAAACAAAATTGATTTTTTTTTCTATTATAGTTCCTTGCTGGGGGTAGTTTCAGGATTAATTTTCTTCACAGCCACCTTACTAAATTGTCCTTTTGTGGGTAATAATTATTCTGGTTGGTTTCCTTTGATTTTTCGGGTGTGCGATCGTATCCTCGGCAAAGTGATTTTTTTTCTTTTTCTATTTTTGTATCTCCTATCAGCTGGTACTTCCCAATCAGTGGTGACTGATAGCCATGTCGTTATCCTAGTAGAAATACTTGAGAGTCATCCAGTACTGGGTACTAAGACGGCTTTGGGCTTGAGTTCATATAACCTCATGTGACTGCAGCCAGGGGTCAGGTTTAGCCTGAATAAGTAAGCTAAGCCTCAGTGCTAGCGCCTCCCTCAGAGCTTTGAGGGCCGGGCCCCTGCGAGTGAGGCTACTGCTTTTACCAAGGGACAGAGGTGGTCACTGTGCCATGGGGATGTCCCTGGGTGGGGGAGGCCAGAACCCCCTCACATAGGAGAAGTTGAATGAAGGACAAGTAAAGTCAACTTGTTGTAGTTTTTTTGTTTCTCATTTTGTGCATTTCCCTTTCTTGGTCGGGTTCCTACCACCTCCCTCCTTGACCCAGAACCCATATTTCTTCCTTATTTCCTGTTGATTCATGTATGTACTCAAGGCTGGGATTCTTCTCCAAAGCATTCTTTTAGCTGTAGACCATAGGTATTCCATATGTGGTATTTTTGTTAGGATAAACGTGTAGATATTCTACAATTAAGGCTCTGAGCCCCTCTCCAGCCCCAGAAAATTTTGAGAGCACACTTTTTAATTTCCCATGTGGTAGGATTATTTGTTGACTGGTTTTGATGTTTTTCTTTAGTGTTCTGTTTGGATTTTAGAACTTTTTTTCAAAAATTCTCGCTGGAATTATATTCCTTAAAACAACAGTTGAATATCTGTAAATTTTTTTTAGTACAGAAACAAAGGTGCTAAGGGTAAGTTCCTGGAGCCAGAGTTTCTGGTACTGCTGTCTTTGAACAGGATTCTCCCGGCACTGGGTTTAGCTATCCAATAATGGAAACCATTTCCTAGGACATGTCTTAGTTTGGCTCAGTCTGTATGTAGCCTCCTGGGGACATGTCATGCATTTTTATGCTGTGGAATGAAACCTTTGGTTCCATTAGATTAGTCTTCTTGCAGGAGCGTCAGTAACCTGGATGTTTGAACCGGAGTTCTGCAGCTTCAGCTACAACCTTCATTCCTTTCAGTGTTTAATTTTGTCCTTGAGTCTTTGTATCTGCATTGAGCTCTGGTCTCACAAAGTGTCTTTTTCACTAGCATGCTTGCCTCCTTGGAGGAGTCTTTGGTGACGCCTGTCATCTGCTCAGCAGCCAATGTTTTTTCTGTTAGAATTCATCTGGAGTTTGGTCTTGCTCTCCACTGTTTTTCTCGCAGCAGTTTCTGGTAGGTCTCAGCCTGATTCATGCTTCCTTGCTGAAAGAGAAGCAGAGTTTCTACAATTACCGTGGGACATTTTGAGGAACTGACACCGTGTTATGTGAATGAAGGTGACTTGTACAATCTTGAAATAGTCTTCCCAATGCCTATGGCTTCACACAAAGATGACCCTTTCCATTTGCAAAATAGGAATAATAATGGTACCTACTTGTGGAGATTGTTGTAATGATTAAGACAAAGTTCTAGAACAGTTTCTGGTACCTGTGTCCTAGTAAGTGAGTGCTACCTTTCATCTTCAAAGATGGAATTTGTTTCCCTTTTCCTTGCTGGTTTTCAGTTGGCATCTTTCTCCTATACTCAGAAAGCACCTTAAACCCCGAGGGAACCAGACTTTATTAGCTTTTCTCAAGGAACAAGCAGCAAGATGGGGTGGTGTGCAATGCACAGGGTGATTGATAGATGTAAAGAGGTACTCGGGTACTTACTTCTGTCCGAGCAGTGTAAGGCCCTCGAGCACAAAGCAGAGCTCGCCGAGCCACAGGATGTGTGCGGCCACGTTGCTGTAAGCTCAGAAGGGAGTCAGTTCTCGAGCCGGGAGAACCGCACCCTCCCGTGTGCCCCCCACTGTATCAGCGCGTCCCCACGCCAGGTGTGCTGTAAGTGCGGACTCGGGGGCTGAGAGGGGGACTTGCCCGAGGCATTCCGCGGTGAGGTGGCAGAGCAGAGAGCTAAGGTCTCCCTCTTCTCTATTCGCCGCCTCGCTACGTATCTCGGATAGTTTCAATCTTGTCCCTTGAGGCCTGTGTTGTACTGTCCTGGGGTAGTGAGCCAGAAAGTCTAAAGTAGCCATTCTAAGCCTCTTCCTCTCCTACAGCAAGGCCTGGGGTACATGAACTATTTGTCACCTTCCCTCTGGTTCCTTGCTCCGGTGTGTGCATTCAGAACATTTCACCACGAGGAAGCTTGGATCCTGGTTCTCAGCTCACTAAAATGTCTATTACCAGATCACCTAGTCGGCACCCGGCATTTGCTTCAGTTGACGGTGGGCAGAAAAATTAGTATACAATGCAGGGAGCCCCCGAATACTATTTAAGTACCTTGCGGTGTAAGATTTTTTCTTTTTTAATTAGTAATACTAATGGCCTGAATTTGTTTTGCCGTATAACAACAGCATATGGAGTCAGTCCAGTCCCAGGTGTGTCGTTGTGTACATTTCCCGTCAAGAGTGAAGCCAATCATTAGAGATTATGTCCCGCACCATCTGGAAACTGACTTTCATAAATTATTTTTTAGGTCTCCCTTGCCAGAACGAAATGAACAGGATTCAGAAGCTGAGCAAGGGGAAAAGCCTGCTGGGTAAGTACAACTTCGTGTCACTCGTTTAGATGACTAATTAAACCATCTATGTCTCTTGTAATATTGAGCCACAGCAACGGTTATTCAATTAGGTACCTGCGTTTCCCGGAAGAAACGCAGCCCTTCATCCCCAGACAGCTGGCCAGAGGTAAGTAGAGGCTGGGGAGCGGGTGGGGAAAGGCTGCCTCCTCCCTTTGCCCAGGGCTAGTGGGCAGGGCTAAGCACCCTCTCCGCTGCCGACTCCCCCCTCACTTGGTCTGGACATTCCTGAATTGAAATTGAGCTGGGCCCTCTTCTGGTTCCAAGAGTTGAGTGTGCTTAAATGCATTTCTTGGTTTCACGTGCATAATAACCCATAGAGGAAAGCATAAGGCCATTCAGACAGTGTACATGTCTCTGAATGTTAACCGTGTTTTTTTCCTGGACATGCCAAGCTGTGGCTGAGGTAAAGGTAACCAATGCTGGCTTGTCGAGGTGTTCCCTTGCAGCTGTGTGTCCTCTTTTCCAGCCCTCAAGGGCTGTCCTGGCATTCAAACCAAGCCACTGCAGAGAGGGGTAAGGCTCATTTGTTGGCCAAATAAGGAGTCTGTGTTGCTTTACTTGCTTTTTAAAAAAGAGACATGACAGCTGTAGTACAGTAATTCAAAATTATTGTTAGGCTGTAAGAAGCAGGTGCCTTGCCTAAGCAGCCTGCCGTTTTGGACGTATACCTATTTACTGGAAGGAAACGGGCAAGTTTTCTGCAGCTTGTCAGGAGGCCGTCTGTGAACTCTGGCAGGTTCTCCTCCACTGCTTCTTGGGTCGCCTCAGAATACCTAGATATTCGTTTGAAAGCTATTCATTGGCTTGCCTCAGAAGGCTCACTTCTGATAATGCCCCCTGTTCAACTGGAAAAGAACCCCGAAGTGGTAATTCTGACCTGTGTGGACCTAGGTTCTAAAAAGACAAAGGCATCTTTCTGGGGTGAAGGCCAACTGGCTGGCTACGTCCTTCCGTAGATCTTTCCAGTGCAAGGCCTTGTGCTCATTTACGTGATGTGTCCATGCTGGCGGTTATTCGGGATTTGAGTGATGTACCTAAGGTGCACGGGTATAGAATTAGTACAAGTCTATTTTTAAAATTTATTTTCATTGGCTATGGATATCTTCTGAGTGCCTCATTATTTAATAATGAATGAGAGAGACATTTATAAAGTATGGAGTCTGAGATAAAATGTCTCATCCTCCCTACCTCACCCAAAGGAAGTGCCTATCTTGGTCCTATCATGAATCCCACCTAGTTTTAAAGCTTACTTTATCCCATCTCCCCACATACGGAGGTTATTCTGACTGCCTCCTAAAAATATCATTGACCAAGTTGCACATTATTTTTTTCTTGGGGAAATCTCCTACTATAACATATGTGTTTTCAGGGGCATTTGAATTTAAAAAGCAACCTCCAATCAGTTATAATTACTGCCTACTTAGGGAAAATGCTAATTCTCGTACGTTATAGATTTAGAGCAACACCTGCTTCTTACTAACCTGGAGGCTAAGCCCAGTATGTTTTTTTTCGTCTATCAAGTGCTATTGTTTTCCAACGGCAGCACAAGGAGAGGGGTCAGTATTTCCCCAGCTTTCTAGCAGTTCTTCTCCTCTGCAGACCTTGATTGAGAATCTGTTCACTAATCTCTCTGCCTTCTGGTCATGGGAATCATCTGTTTTTTCTTTTCCGTCGTCCTGCTGTGGACCGGCTGAGAGTATGAGCATGTAGGCACCCTCTCCGAGTCTGGCACCAGCAGACTTACCTATCCTTTAGCAATGGTTTTCTATGGTTCTCTACTATTTGATCTCTGAGAGAGAGCCTGGTCATCTAAGAGGAGCCTGGTGAGCAGGGTGTTGCAGAGTCATTGCCACAATCAGTAGGATATGAGGTTAAATGCAGTTCAAAATAGTAAAACCATTGCTTCCCATGCTACCCTTCCTTCTGGAGTCTGTTACTTGAAATAAGGAGCAGAGAGCCAGAGAGGTAAGCAAACACCTTTGTCTTCCCATCAGTGTTACTACTCTGGTCACAGTCGGGAGTATTTTCTCATAGAAAATGAGTATGCAGTTATGAAACACACACACTTTAGAAAAACCCAAACTGAGAAACAGAGCATTCAAGTGTGAGGACAGAGGTATTCTCAAACCATAAGTTTACTAGCCCCAGACTTACTAAAATACCACCAAAGGATTTACTCCATAGAAAAGAAGCCCAGAAGGAATTCTTTAGATCCAATTGTGGAGAAGAAATAAGGCATGCTGCTAACCCTAAGTAAAGATGACCTATAGAAATGTTCTATAGCAAGCAAGAATTAAAATTTCAGACTGTTGGAGACAGTGAGGATAAAAGGGGGTAAGCTGCTAGTTTATTCTGGAAGAAAAGAAAACCTAGATTAACTTGAAATCTGATTGTTGAATTTCCCACAGAGAAAGAGAGGCATAACAATATTGAAAGTAGAATATATAGTTGTTAAACCTATAAAAGAAAAAGATGGACTTAAAATTTTGATCATTGCAATCCAAATGGGGAAAGGAGCAAAAAGATCATGTGTATCTGTAATCACAAGAAATGTAAATGGACCAAAACTCATTATGAGACTAATTGTTACTTTTAGAGTTAAAGGTAAAACCATTACACCCAAAGTTGAAATTAAAAGATACTAAAGACTCCTTTTCATAAAAATCTGACAAAAGCAAGTACTTTGTCTTGAATTCGATAAACAAAGAGGGACTATCATATTGCTGAAATGTTCCTTTTTCTTTCACCATATGTTGGTATGCTTGTAACTTTAAAACAATTATAAGAAGGAATCGTCATAGCTACAATTCTTATTGGACATAAAACATACCTCTCAAAACTTAGCTCAAGTAGAAGAAATGAATAAATTAGCATTCATATATGTGTATTCCTGTATGTAAGCATGAAATGTATTGTCTCTTCAAACACAACGGAATATTTGCTTTAGATTGTCCCCAAAACCTATCACAGATTAAATTCACTTGCTAAGACACAAGTAGAAGCCAAAAATGAGATTATTTACCCAAACCCCATACATGGAGGGGGCGGGAGGAGAATATAATAAAAAGTACAAAACATTCAGAAGTAAAAGAAAATGAAAGTTTTGTGTACCAAAATCAGAGGGAAGCAACTAAAGTGAAACTTACCTTCAAATGCATTAAAAAAATAGTAAAAGTTCTAATTAAAAAAGCTTTATAGGCATATTGCAAAGTGAAACAATCAAGACTAATGTAGAAAACCGTGAAATAGACAAGTCTGGCAAATAGGAAAGGCTCAAATATTGTTAGGAATTTCTAAGTGGGAATGTAACTTCAGATATAGGATACTGCTATAAACTTGTGTTTTTCAAATATCAGCATGTATTAGAATCATTTGGAGGGCTTATTAAAACAGTTTTCTAGGCCCTTCTCAAAGTTTCTGATTCAGCAGATCCGAGGTGGGGCCCACATATTTGCTTTTCTAAGATATTTCCAGGTGCAGTCCAAAATCAGAAGTACATTAAAGGGATTATTTACCATGATCAAATGGGATTTGACCCTGAGATGCAAGGATGGTTCAAAATACATCACATTAATAGAATGTGGTATCTGAATAGATGCAGAAAATGCATTTGACAAAATTCAACATCCATTCTTGATTTTAAAAAACAACACAAATTAGATATAAAAGGAACAAACCTCAACATAGTAAATGCCACACACAACAACCAACATCATACTCAATGGTGAAAGGTTGAAAGCGTTTCTTCTAAGATCAAGACTAAGACAAAAGTACCTACTCCTAACACTCCCATTCGGCATAGTACTGGAAGTCCTAGCCCGTACAGTCAGGCAAGAAGAAGAAACAAAAGGCATCTAAGTTGCAAAGGAAGAAGTAAGATTTTGTTTGTAGCTGGTATGTTTTAACCAGAGAAGTGAAAGATCTATATGCTGAAAACTATAGGACACTGATGAAATAAAGCAAAGACAACACAAATTGAAAGGAATCCCATGTTCATGGATCAGAAGAGTTAATATTGTTAACATATCCATATTACCCAAAGGCATCTATAAATTCATTGCTGTACCTATCTAAAGTCCAATGGAATTTTTTGCAGAAGAAGTAACAATCCTAAAATCCATACAGAACCACAAAAGACCTCAAATAACGAAAGCAATGCTGAGAAAGAAGAACAAAGTAGGAAACATTACACTTCCTGATTTCAAGCAGATTATCAAGGTATAGTCATCAAAATGGCAAGGTGGCATAAAAACAGAAAGATTAAACAGAATCAAGGGGCGCCTGGGTGGCTCAGTGGGTTAAAGCCTCTGCCTTCGGCTCAGGTCGTGATCTCGGGGTCCTGGGATTGAGCCCCGCGTTGGGCCCTCTGCCTACCTGTGGTCTCTCTCCTGTCAAATAAATAAATAAAATCTTTAAAAAAAAAAAAAAAGAAACGGAATCAAGAGCCCCCAAATAAACTCATGTATATAAGGTCAATTAATACTTGGTAAGGGAGCCAAGAATACTCACTGGAGAAAAGACAGTCTCTTAAATAAATCATGCTGGGAAAACTAAATATATATAAAAGGTAAACTTGAAATGGATTAAGGACTTAAATGTACAATGGAAACCATAAAACTCTTAAAAGTAAACATTGGGAAAAAACTCCTTAACATGGGCCTTGGCAATGATTTTTTTTTTTTTTGAAAGATTTTATTTATTTATTTGACAGAGAGAGAGGGGGAAGCAGGCTCCCCGCCGAGCAGAGAGCCCGATGCGGGACTCGATCCCAGGACCCTGAGATCATGACCTGAGCCAAAGGCAGAGGCTTTAGCCCACTGAGCCACCCAGGCATCCTGGCAATGATTTTTTGGATGGGTCACCAGAAGCACAACCAGTAAAAAATTACAAAAGCTTCTGCGCAGCAAAACTATCAACAAAATGAAAAGAAAACCTACAGAATGAGAAAAAAAAATATTTGCAAACCATGTATCTGACAAGGGATTAATATCCAAAATGTAGAAAGAACTCGCACAATTCAACAGCAAAGAAACACCTGATTTAAAGATGGGTCGAATATTTGAATAGACATTATTCCTTAAAGATTTATTTATTTGAGAGAAGGTGGAAGGGCAGAGGAGGAGAACCTTCAAGCAGACTCACTACTGAGCCTGAGGTGGACTTGAGATCTCACCATAATCTCACCACCCATGAGACTATAACCTGTGCAGAAACCGAGGGTCAGCTGCTTAACCGCCTGATCCACCCGAGTGCCCCAGAATGGCCATTAGTCTAAGGAAAACATACAAGTGGCCAACAGGTACAACAAAAGATGCTCTACGTCATTAATCATGAGGGAAAGGCAAACCCAAACCACACTGAGATACCACCTCACACATGTCACAGTGGCTATCATCAAAGCAACAACAGACAACAAATGTGGGTGAGGTCGCAGAGAACAGGGAAGCCTTGCACGCTGTCGATGGGAATGCAAACTAGTACAGCCACTATGGAAAGGAGTATGGAGGGTCATCACAAAATGTTAAATAGAGCTATCATATAACCCAGCAATTCCACTTCTCAGTATATATCCCAAGGAAATAACATTATATCAAAGAGATATCTGCAACCCCATGTTCATGGCAGCATTATTTACAGTAGCCAAGATACGGAAACAAGATATATCAGCAGACCACTGAATACATAAATTATTGTGTATGTATACACGATAGATTACACATCATAAAAGAGAAGGAAGTCCTGCCAATTGTGACCACATGGAATGACCTTGAGGACAAGATGTTAAGTGAAATGAGTCAGACAAATAGCATATGATCTCACCTGTATGTGGAACCTAAAGAACACATAGGAAAAGACATCAGACTGGCGGTTACCATAGGTAGGGGGAATTGGAGGAAGGTCCTCAAAAGGTACAAACTTCTAGTTATAAGACAAGTGAGGACAGCATGAGGACTATAGTCACCAATGCTGTATGGTACACACCAAAGTTGTTAGTAGCAAATCCTCAGAGTTCTCATCACAAAGGAAAGATGGATGTTAATTAAATTTACTGCAATCATCATCTCACAGAGTATGGAAGTCAAATTTTGCTGTACACTCAACATTCCACAGTGTTCCATCTCAATCCTATCTCCATAACACCGGGAAACTCTTAAGAAATTATCAAAATAAGGGTAGTTCCCATCCGTATTTTAAAGGGAAAAATAAAAACTCATCCAAGAAGGGATCCTGTCTCATCTTGAGCCCATCCAGGACCCTGTAAATCCTGCTGAAATAACAACCAGCCGCTCCATTCCCCTGGCTAGCTCTGCCTGATGTGTTAAGCCGTCTTCTCTTTCTTGGGGGCCATCAACCCTGAGTTTCCGTGCACGTGTGATTCAGTTTGGACTTTGTCTTCCCGCAGGAGCGTTCATCCCTCGGTGTAATGAGGAGGGCTATTACAAAGCCACACAGTGCCACGGCAGCACGGGCCAGTGCTGGTGTGTGGACAAATACGGCAACGAGCTGGCCGGCTCCAGGAAACAGGGCGCCGTGAGCTGTGGTGAGTAGGGCCTTCTGTGACAGCCCCACGATGACCTCTGCTGACTGGCAGGTCTTGACCATATGAAGATCTGGGCAGAGGAATCTTGAGACCTACCTGTGGTCTACGGTGAAGTGTTTTTTGTTTTGTTTTTTTTAAGATTCTGCGTATGAGAGAGAGAGAGACAGCGAGAGAGGGAACACAAGCAGGGGGAGAGGGAGAGAGAGAGGGGGAAGCAGGCTTCCCGCTGAGCAGGGAGCCCGATGCGGGGCTCGATCCCACGACCCCGGGATCATGACCTGAGCCGAAGCAGACGCTTAACGACTGAGTCACCCAGGCGCCCCTGCAGTGAACAAGTTTACGGTGGACACACAAGAACACTGAAATCACATGAGGTTAGGCATAGCTAGCTTTCGGAGGGGCAGGAACTCACCGTGACCAGGGGACCGGATCACGTTTTTTGACAGCGTGTGACTTCACTAAACCCCCAAGAAGGCAGAAGCATCTCCAGACCTCTGGGGCTCACAAAGCTTGAGGCCCATGCCGTGTCGACCAACCCCATCCACGCAGAGATGTTCCAATATTCAGAGAGTAAACTGCGTGCTTTCTCCCTACACTTAAGTCACAGGAAAAGGAACTGCTCCTAGGGCCCAGAAGTATAAGCACCAACTAACCTCCCATCTTTTTTTTCCTCTTCTCATTTCAGAAGAGGAGCAGGAGACCTCAGGGGATTTTGGCAGTGGCGGCTCTGTGGTCCTGCTGGATGACCTGGAGGACGAACGGGAGCTGGGACCAAAGGACAGGTCGGGGAAGCTGAGGGTGCACACCCGGGCAGTGACAGAGGATGACGAGGATGAGGACGACGACAAAGAGGACGAGGTGGGCTACATATGGTAGTCCCCGCGAGGAAGAGGACACGAGGTTTGCACCGAATGGCAAGTCACTTCCTACTGCGGCATTTGTATCTAAGACCCCACAGCACCAAGGCCTCTTCTCCATTGTTGCTCTCTGTCCCCGACCCGAGGTTTGGAAGACCACTCCTTGTCCCCCGAACATTCTGGTCTTGCATACAGTTGTGTGCGAGGAAGGCTGTTGTGTTCTGTTTTTTTAGACAGGGGAGCGGCTGGCTGAGTTGGAGCCTCCTTCCCTCCCGTGAGAGTTGTGCAACGCGCATGTGATGTTTGTGGGATTCTGACCGTGCAGGGAGCCCCCACCTTGTAACCGTCCAAGATGCTTTTCGATTACCCACACCAGTGGTCATTCCAGCATGGTTCCCGGCCTTACGGTGTCTAAGTGCTTTTCTTGTGTCCCGTAGATGTCGTGGAAAACACACCACACTGTACTTCCTTCTGCCCTATCCCCTCCATCCCTCGTGGTAATAATTAAAAATTCATTTTTCATATCACTCTATCTGGCTTCCTACAAACAGCAGCCTTAATTCAGTCAAGAGTTCCTTTGGGGAACTGATTTTCCTCATGAACTAGGGTGTCTGGATGCTTCTCTGTACATGCCTAAAGATGTCTGGATGTACAGAGTAGACTGTGTGTACAAGACACGCACACGCACACACACCACTCAGAAAAAGCGCTTCAGCATCTTCTCGAAACTCACTGGAAACAATTATAAATTTGTCAGCTTGTCCAGACCTGGATCACAATTTCTGGAATAAGAAATGTGGATCGGAAGTCCTTTTTTTGCACTAAGAGTTAGCACTTGCAGCCTGCAGGCTGAGGAGGTTCCTTTCCCTATGCATTAGGAGTTACTGGAAGCCCTTTGATTTGGATAAGCCTCTGTCTGCCTAAATCACTTTTCTTGCAGAAGCCATGAGACTCCCACATGGGCAACTTCACAAGCCATCTCTTTCATTTCAGCTCAAAGATCCCCCCCCCCAACCCCAGGGCTGCAGCAATCCTGTCTGCCACGGGTTCCTACCTTCCCTACCGACGCAAGGGCTTTTCCCAAGGCACGGATACACGTCCCCTGCTCCCCGAGAAGATAATACCACAGTGTTCCTTAGCAGAAGAAAATTCAGGACTCTTAACTCTTTTGCTTTTGCCCCATTCCCATCCACAAATCATAGCAAGGGTACACAAGCTGTACATATTTTTAAAAAAATCCCAAAGGGAGGCCAAAAAGAACTTCATCACAGCGCCTGGAAGCTAGGGTTGGATTTTTCAGAGCGACTCCTTCCCCCTCCCCACACCTGCACCAGTGTCAAGAGGCTGATGAAGCAAGCCATCCACCAGTGTTTCTTTTCCCTACATCAGTTCACGATTACAGTCGGTCTCCAAATTTGGTAGGGTCAGCCTCTCTATCGTTTTAAGGATTTCTGCCCCTATCAAGCTGACTCAGATCTAAGTACCAAAGACTAGTCTTCAAAGTGGCCCCATTTAGTTCAGTACCTTGGACCCTTAAGTTCCTGCCCCACCTGGTTTCCAAGTACCTGGTGATCCTCATCAGTCCCCTAGCAAGGCTCTGTGGCCCACACCGGTTTATCTTCCTTTCCTCCTGAGCTCCACCCCTTCCACAAGACAAAGACATAAACTCAGGCAAAAAATATACTCAGCCAACCCGTCATGGCGGCAGCTGACCAAACCCCCCTCCCCCGCCTCAAATGGACCATTTCTTTGTACTTTACCAAGCTGCCTTCAGACCAGCATTGTCCAGTCCTAGCCTTGGCCACGGTGGCATCATTCCTAGACTTAGTCTCAGATGGGAAATGAATATACGTGATGCGATCAACTTCTTCGGCCTGGTTGGTAGACACGGGTCCCACAGGACCCCAGGCAGAGAGAGAACGGAGGAGAGCTCTGTATTGGGATGTCAGCTCCATCACCTCTCTTTCAATTGTTTTCCTCACTTGAACAAAACACTGAAGTGGTAATTTAGAAAACAGGTGCTTAATTGCAGCTACATTCTAATAGAGTGTATACAAGAATCAAGACGTATTAAAAAATTTCAGTTTAGACCATCAAAGAAAACCATCGTTACTGTCTCCTCTGAGCTGGGAAAAACACACAAGAGAACAAATTAAAAGCGACAAATTGATTTCACTTAAAAAAACTGCCAGGAACAGAGAACCACTGATTCTAATTTGCCTAATTATCTTATGACAAGTGTCAAATTAAGATGACACTTAAAGATTCTTAGCATTAACTTAACGATGGAGAAGAGTGGGCTCAGCAGTCAGTTCCCAGTAAGGTAACGAGATGCTTGTTTTCAAAGACATTCCAAGAAGATGTTTTGATTCATTAAAATATTAAATAAAAAGCCCTCCTAAGACTGGCACCCCAAATCAAGGGAGCAACATTAACAACACTTTTCAGGCCTCACTTTGGCGTGACAGATTTTTAAAGGGCTTTACTACTTTTCACAAGTACTGAAGATTCGATTTTCTAATTACCTTCTCCGTAGAGGTAGAATCTGCGATTTCCACTTTTTGGGCAGGAGTCCTTTTGCTAGTGACTAAATATACATAAAAATCTTGATTAAACAAAAATAATACCGTGATAATCCATTCCCTTTTTTGAGGCAGGTATTGAACTGAATCCTCACTCACTCATTTCTGCCAGCTCTCTACTAAATAGCTTTATTCTTATTCCACACATGGTTCTTTCATTTAAAACTGTTGCCTCAGCATCCACCCTAAATCCCAGAATTTTCTTCCACCATGGTTAGTTGTCTGCTATATTGATGTCTTTTTGTTTCCACAGATATTCTAGGCATGGGAATACCTTACTACTCAATCTGAGAGTTTGTTATCAGTTTCCCCTTCTTTATACCCATTTCCCCAAGCCCAGCAGTGAATGACTAAGTGTCTGTCCAGGTCTGCCCCTCTACTTTTCCCAGAATGCCACACTTTTTTTTTTTCCCACCTTCACCACATTGTACAGTAACATCTAAGAGCCCTTTCTACAGTGGGTGGTTTTGGTCTTTTTATACCTTTTTCTCAAAGTCGCTGATGTTTGTCCCTGTTCAATGTGTAGCATTGTAATGAGAGCCCACCAAATCCTGTCATTTTGTTGTCCCTATTGTAGATGAAATAGCGATGTAGGAAAAAATCTAGTAAATTCTGAATGCTTTTCCACATAGACTTCTCTGGAATGTGAACATGACTCTTTGGTTAATAGTAAATGCTTAACTGTAGTCCTGAGTAGGTGCATTTCTGTCTGTCTCAATAAATTTTGATTTGTCTGCAACATCTGAGTGTTTATATTTTCTTAGCTTACGTGTCATCTCACCAAGCCATGTCCGTGCTCAGTCTCTGGAGGACACACGGCACGGCAGGCAGAGGCTGCTGTACATGGCAGGGGAGGTAGGCCAGTTGGTGGTCTGGCCCGTCCTGGCTCCTCTCAGCGCACCCTGTGCCCACGCAGTCTAGAACCACATCACCTAACCCGTGTCTGCTGCTTCCACCTCCTGGACGTTTCCATTTTGTTACTTCATTTTTACCCATCAGATTTTGGTGTTGTCATCCTGTTGACAACCTTAAGCTTTTCTGGTCTACCTATTCTTTCCCTCCTCTTAGTTATTCTCCAGTTCTCCGAAAAAAAGAAGGAAAGAAAGGAAAGAAAGAAAAATTCTCCTTTACAGGGGATTCTGAGTTTTCCTCAGTTCATGGATTAATATACCAGAGGCTTGGCAAACATCAGAAAGCACCCAAATTGGAACAGGAGTTATTTCCTTTCCAGCTTTAGCCACATTCGGGCCAGTGTGCCGATGACTTAGTTATACCCTGAGTGAGTCATTTCACCAAAAGCTGAGATAGACACTGTCTTATGAATAATTCTGTTCCTTTACGCCATGGAGTAGATTTTACAGACCATTTGTAGATTGACAGTTCAGGGAAAGGGGCTTCACAAGTCCACAAAATAACTAATGTCAGGAGAACAGTGACCAATATGAAGCCTCCAGGGTAGTTACAAGATACAATAAAGGAAAGCTGGCATTTGTGGATACTCTCCAAATTCATCTCAAATCAGCACCGTTGTGCAGGTCAACTACCATGCTTCTCCTCCAGCTATGACTTCACGGTTGCCATGGGGGTTCATTTAAAGGTCAAGACCAAACGAAGGAGAACTGGAAGCCAGAGTTCCAGCTTTGGTAATACAGGGTAAGAACAAGGTCATTGCACCTTCTTACAGTGCTCACTCGTTTGTAAGATTTGCTTGGACAAATTAATTCAAGGAAAGAGGAAGATTTTAAAATGTATTCCCTCTGCAAGCCTTTATAGATTTATCAGCAGATTTATAGATTTATAAATGCATATATGTCGGACTGATGAATGCCGCTACGGGCAGGCACCACACGGAGTTCTAGGAGTATCAGTGTGAATAAAACGTGCTTGCTGTTCTGTAAAGTTACCTCCTTGATAATTTTTCTGGCCCGCTTCTCTTTGACTTTACCTGATTTCTCTGGACAGTATTATTATGTATGGCACTGGTTTCAACCATCTTCCCTCCTCTGAGAAGCCCCCAATCTATAGCTTGAGTGTGCGTTTTGACTCCCACTCCATCCTGAGGCATCATCTGCCATTTACATAATTCTACCTGGATTTCCCAATGATAACTCAATTTCAAACCTTCCACAATGAAAATGCTAAAATGAGACCTAGCATGAATATGCCTATAGCAGCATGAGTCAGCATGGCTGTTCTAACAAACATGGGCCATAAAGGCAAGGTTTGATAATTTTTCCCATCAAAATTAATATCATAAACAAACTGAAAAAATAAACAAGACACCCAAGAAGATATTGGTGACATAAAACAGATGAAGGATTAGGAAATTAATTTTTTTTAAGCTCCTAAATCCCTAAGAGAAAGACAGCCCAACGGACTAATGGGGAAAAGATAAAACCCAGCAATTCACAGCAGACAGACAAATGGCAAGGAAACCATTCCTAACCTCACGGATGATCAGACCAACACAAATTCAAACAAGGATCTATCATTCTTCACTCAACAAAATGGTGAGTGTGGAAAAGAATGTGGCATTTAGAACACCTGCACACTCTAGTCACAACACCCACGTGGAGGGCGGTTTGGCAACAGCTACTGAAATAAGCATGTATGCCGTAGGACCCAGTAATTCCACTTCTCGGTAACCACTACAGATGGGGGAACGGCACGTCATTTACAAAGGACATGGAAATGCGTATCCTCTACAATATCACTGATAGAACACGCAAACTGGGACAGAACTCAACGTCCATCCATGGGCAGCTCTATTCCGGAATAGTATGCAACAGTCAAAAAGAGTGGTGTACCTTCATACGCACGGAGTTAGCAAGACCTCCACAATATCAGTTGCGTGAAGAAAAAAAACTAGGGGTATGTAAAATAGGGAAGATGTTCGATAACTAAAAGGAAATATTTTAAGTATGGAGGAGTAGAGTACAAGGCCTGAAAGGACACACACTAAGCTGGTAGCAGGGGTGACTTCTAAGAGCAGGACTGGGATTGTGTCTGTAGCCAAGAGGGACATCAGCCTCAACTCCACGTTTCACATTTTTTAAAAAATAACACAACCAATATACTATGACGTCTTAGGTCGTTTAGAAGGTTAATAATTTAAAAATAATTCATCAGCTTCCTCTTCGCAATGTCTCCCTCTTGATTTCAGGAATGGGATCATCATCTCTGACCTTTTGTCCCAACCTGTATTATGCCACTAGATTCTGTCTGTTCGTTCTTCTAAATCCTTCAATTTTCATCTCTCTGTCACCACCACTGTCATGATTCTGACCGCCATCATCTTTCTCAATTGCACTAGGAATTTTTTAACTAGTGACTCTGCCTTATCCTTCCCCAGCTCCAATCCATCCAGCATGCTGCTGCTGCCTCAGTAGTTTATTCTAAAGGAAAATCTGATTGTGTCACTGCCCTACTTAATTTTTAAAGTTTCCCCTCACTTTCAAGACCTAATATAAACTATTGGACTTGGCAAACAAGCTCCTTTGTAATCGATTCTATTGTATTTCTTTGTCTCCTTGAATTCCTCACTTCTCAAATTCTAATTTTTTTCCTAAGCCCTTCCACCCTTCTCAAGCTTCAGCCTGTTTTCTTGATGGTTCCTTTACCTGGAATGCCTAGGGGACTCAGCTCGATTATTACTCCTCTGGGAACCCTTCTCAGTTGCTCCCAGCAGACCCAGGTATTATTCCTCTTTTCCTCTGGCACCCTGTGTACCTCCAACATAGTGCCTTGTGTCGTATCCAATTCTCTCTTCGAGGGAGAGCAAGAGATGGAACCCTCCTGCACTGTTGGTGGGAATGCAAGCTGGTGCAGCCACTCTGGAAAACAGTGTGGAGGTTCCTCAGAAAGTTGAAAATAGAGCTGCCCTACGACCCAGCAATTGCACTACTAGGTATTTGTCCAAAGGATACAAAAATGGTGATTTGAAGACTTGCACCCCAATGTTTAGAGTAGCAATGTCCACAATAGCCAGAATATGTGAAGAGCCCAGATGTCCATAGACAGATGAATGAACAAAGAAGATGTGAGATACACACATATACACACACACACACACACACACACACATACAATGGAATATTAGCCGTAAAAAGGAATGAAATATTGCCATTTGCAAAACATGGATGGAACTAGACGGCATTATGCTAAGTGAAATAAGGCAGTCAAAGAAAGACAAACAGCACACGATTTCACTCAAATGTGTAATTTAAAAAGTGAAATAAAAAGACCCTAGGAGAAGGGAAGGAAAAATTGAAAAAGGTAAAAATAGAGAGGGAGGCAAACCAAGAGACTCTCAAGTGTAGGGAACAAAATGAGGGCTACTGGAAGGGAGGTGAGTGGGGTGATGGGGTAATGGGGGGATGGGCATTAAGGAGCACAGTTGATGTAATGAGCATGGGTGTTACATGCAAATGATGAACCACTACATTCTACCCCTGAAACTAATAATAATAATTTTTAAAAAGCAAGAGATGGAGCAAAATGGCAGAAGAAGAAGCTCCAAGGCTTCATTCCCCCACAGAAACATTTAAAAAGACCCAAAACTAAGATAAAGTAGTAAAGTCTCTCTAAAAAGTTAAAAGCCTGCAGTATCCAAGTGAACATCCAATCAACAAAAAGCCACATTCAAAATGGTAGGACATGTCATGGTGTTTTTGCTTGCCCAAGACCACTATCTTCCCAGTACAGCATTGTCTTAATCTAGAGCAGATGGCAGCCCAATTTGCAATTCCATAAAGAACGAAGAGCAGAAAACACTTTTTCTTTTGCAATATTCTAACCTGTCTGGAGGCAGCTGAAAGGCCTGGTCTCTGGCTTACGTAACTCGAATTCCAGACAGAGAAACAGCAGGCGTTGCTCAGGAAAGATACAGGGGATTACAGAGCCGCAGATGCCTAGGACAAGAGATTATGGGTAAAGGCAGACAATACACCATCTAAGACTCTGAAGAAAAGCTGAAACGAGACTCTTCGGGAAATTAAGACAGTCAAAACCAGCCACTTACATGGGAGAGGGGGAGTCACACACAGGCCCAGGAAAGATGTATAGCGAGGCAAGAAGCATGAGAAAACGTCCCATTTCCACCTTCGGCTGATCCCAAACCTCAGACATGCCCAGTTAATTGGCGAAGGACTGCACTGGCACAGAGCTAGTCTTCAAAGACTGAGAGAGAGAATTCTTTCTCTCAAATGCCCTAATGAAAAACAAAAACGAAAAATCACAAGGTACATAAGCCATGAAGGCCCATTCAAAGGAATAAAATAAAGTGGCAGAAATTGTTTCTGGAGAAGCAAAGGCAATGGACTTAAGAGAACAGAGGATTTAAAACAACTTCATAAATATGCTTGGATAGCTAAAAGAAAACATGAACAAAAGACTATGAAAATCAGGCGAATGACAAGTGAACAAGGAGAAAACATTAAAAAACCCACTTAGAAACTATGGAGCTGAAAAATACAGTAACTAAATATAAAAATGACACTAGAAGAATTTTAACAGCACAGCTGAGCAGGCAGGGAAAAAAAGTCACTGGGCTTGAAGATAAGACTCTTGAAATTATCAAATCTGACGAACAGAAAAAAGAAAAATGAAGAAAAGCCAACAGAGGCTAAGGAATTTCTGGAACTCTGTAAAGCTGACAATATACATATTATGGTAATCTCAGAAGGAGAAGAGAGAAAAATGTAGAGAGATTATTTGAAGACATAATGGCTGTAAATGTCTGAATTTGAGGAAAGCATGATTTATATATCCAAGAAGCTCAATGAATGGAAGTATAATAAATTTAAAAAGAGGAACACAGCAAGATACATCATAATCAAATTTTTGAAAGTCAAAGCCAAAGAGAATATCTTAAAGCAACAAGAGAAAAGGGACTCGTCACATACAAAGGATCCTTAATAAGATTATCAGATTTTCCAGCAGGAACTTTGGAGGCCAGAAAGCAGTGTTATAAAATTATATAAAGTATTAAAAGAAAGAAAATAAAATTTCATCACCCAAGAATTCCTTAACTGGTAAAAATATCCTTCAAAAATGAGGAAGAAATAAAAATACCCTCAGATGAAAACTAAGGGGGTTCATTACCACTAGACCTGTCCTACAAGAAATGTTGAATGGAGTCCCTCAGGTTGACACGAAAGAAAGAAAAGAAAGCTAGACAGTACCCTAAAACAATATGAAGATATAGGATTCTTTGGCAAAGGTAAATACATGGGCAAATATTTTTTAAAAGTATTATTGTAATTTTAGTTTGTAACATTTTTTATTTTCTAAAGGATTTAAAAGACAAATAAGAAGTCATTATAAAGCTATGATAATGGGCATATAATATATAAAGATATAATTTGAGACATTAATAACATAAAATAGATTACCAGCAGAATGGATAAAAAAAAAACACAATGGTAATGGCAAAACATGATCCAAAACATGATAGATATTTGGTATCTACAACAGACTCACTGGAGATACGGACAAAAATAGTTTGAAATTGAAAAAATTGGAAAAGATAATCCATAAAAACAGTAACCAAAAGAGAACAATGGTGGCTACATAGATATAAGAGACAAAGAATGTCATCAGAGAGTGATGAAAGGGTTAATTCGCCAAAACTTCCAACAATTATAGACCTACAGATACCAAAATAAATGAAAAATACTGGCATACTTTAAAGGAGAAATAACTATATATTAAATGGAGACTTCAGTAGCTTACTTTGAATAATGACTAAAACCAGACAGAGTATCAGTTAGAAAGGACTTATACAACACCATAAGCCAAGCGGACCTAAAAGACATCTATAGAATACACAACAGCAGTGAAATATGAATTTTCCTTACACATAAACATGCTCCAGGACAGACCACATATGAAGATGCAAAACAAGTTTTATTGTTTTAAGACTTTAAGTTGGATACATTTTAAAAGACTGAAATCATACAAAGTACCTTTTCTGATCATATATAATGAAAATAGAAATCAATAACAAAAAGAAAACCAGAAAATTAAAAAAAATATGTGAAATTAAACAACACACTCCTAATCAATCAATCAAATAAAAAATTACAAAGGAAATTAGAAACTATCCTGACACAAATGAAAATGAAAATGAAAGCATACCAAAATTTACAGGGTGCAACGATAGCGGGGCTAAGAGTGCAAATTATAGCTCTAAACGCTGATATTATCAAAAGATGTTGAATCAACAACCTAACTTTATACCTTCAGAAACTAAAACAAAGTAAACCCAAAGCTAGCAGACGGTAGGAAACAGAAGATTAGAACAGACATAAATAAAATAAAGAATAAAAAATACAGACTATCAACAAAAACAAAAGCTTTTCAAAAAGATTAACACAGTTGACTGAGAAAATTTAAACTGGCTAAGGAAAAGAGAAGACTCAAGTTACTAAAATTAGAAATGGAAGCAGGGGACATTACTACTGATTTTGTAGAAAAAAAGCAGTATTGTAAGAGAGTTGTGAACAATTGTATGCCAACGATTGAACAACTTAGATGAAATGGATGAATTCCTAGAAACACAAAACCTCACAAGACTGAATCAAGAAACAGAAACCTGAATAAACCTTTCACAAGTAAGGGTATTGAATCAGAAATCAAAAATCTCCCAACAGAGAAAAGCTCTGGATCATACTGGTGCACTGGTGAATGTCACCAAATATTTAAGGAAAAGTTAGCATCTGTCCTTCTCAAATTCTTCCCAAAACACTGAAGAGGAGGGAACACTTAACTTAGTCTATGCAGCAAGCATTACCGTGATACCAAAGCCAGACAAAGATACTACAAGAAAACTATAAACCAAAATGCCTTACAGCTATTCATGTAAAAATCCTCAAAAGAATATTAGCAAACCAAATTCAGAAACATATTAAAGATTGATAAGCCATGACCAAACTATCCCTTAAATCCAAGATGTTGCACCATATAAAAATCAATCAACATAATGTACCACATTAACAGAATGAAGGAAAACAATCACATGATCATTTCAAATGATGCAGGAAAAATTTTGATGAAATTTAACACTTTTTTGATAGTCTATAAACTAAGAATAGAAGGAAACTACCTCAACATAATCAACTGCACAAATGAAACTCCCACAGCAAACATCAGACTCAATGATGAAAGACCAAGCTTTTAGCCTATGATCAGAAACAAGACAAGGATGTCCACTTTCACCACTCCTATTCAACACAGTATTGGAAGTACTAACTGGAGCAATTAGGCAAGGAAAATTAACTAAAGAAAACTAAATAGGAAAGAAAGAAGTAAAATTCTGTTTGCTGATGACATGATCCTAAACACAGAAAACCTTAGAATATCCACAGGAAGAATTTAGGATAAAATAATTCAAGGAAACTGTAGAATACAAAATCAACCCACAAAAATCAGCTGTGTTTTTATACAGTAACAATGAACAACTTGAAAAGGAAATCAACAATTTCATCTCTAACAGCATCAAAAAGAGTAAAATACTTAGGAGTAAACTTATGCAAGGAATAAAAGACTTGCACACTGAAAGCTACAAAACATTGCCAAAAGACATTAAAGACAACAGTAGAGAAGGGAAAAACATTCACTGTTACCGGTTGGAAGGCTTAATATAGCTCAGATGTGACCTAGAGATTTCAAAACAATCCATACCAACATCCCAAAGATGGTGGGGTTATTTTTTTTTTTCAGAAACAGATAAACCTATCCCAAAATTTACATGGACTCTCTTAAGACTCTGAATAGCCACAACCATCTTGAAAGAGAAACAAGCTGGATTTACACTTTCCCATTTAAAAACATATTACAATGCCATCGTAATATGTAATCAAAGTATGTAATATGTGATGGAAATAATGTGACATATATATTGACAAATGGAATAGAATATAAAGCCCAGAAATAAACTCTTGCATATATGATTAAATGATTTTTCTCTGAAGATACCAATAATATTCAATGGGTAAAGAATAATATTGAATGCATAAAGAACAGTCTTTATTTATTTATTTATTTATTTTAAGAACAGTCTTTTAAACAAATGTTGGGGAGAAGGTGCAAGATGGCAGAGAAGTAGGGGACCCTGTTTCAACTGGTCTGCTAAAGTGAGCTAAATATCTACCAGAACACTCTGAACACCCATGAAAATCAGCCTGAGATATAAGATTATACACTTCTGGATCTCTACAGGGGCAGAAGACAGCAGTGGAGAGGTGGAGAGGTGGAGAGGTAACGCTGAGTGGGAACGCTCAGAATGATATCGGAGGATAAACAGAAGGGGGAGGGAGCCACCAGAAGCGACCCATTGGAAAGTAATACCCCAATACGGAAGTGCCCTGTGATTGGGGACCAGCATTAACTTGGAGTCTGGTTAAAAGCACTCAAAAGAGCAAAAGATCTTAAGGGGCAACTTGTAGAATCGGGCAGTCACGGGCACCAGCCTAAGCCCACGGACCCAGGACGGTCACTGCTGGTGACCGCCCATGCCAGAGAGAGTCGGGCAGGGGGGTCCAGTCTGTGGTCCCTGAGCCTGCGGCTTTCCGCTGCTTGCACCACCGCTGGGGCTGGCCACACTCCCCTGTGCCTGAGAGATCCCGGCGTGAACACCACTCAGGATCCTTGAACTCGCAGCCTTCCACGACCTACACGACTGTGCGGGGTCTGAGTGCACTGAACTCCTGCCCACGTCTGAGAGAGTCTGGTATTGGCGCCAGCTGGCGGTCTCTAGGATCTCGGGTTTCCATGACCCACTGCAAGGTCTGAGCACTCCCAGCCCGTGCCTGCGAGAACCCGGTGAGATCTCAGGTCGGAATCCCTCCAGCCTTCCACAACCATGGGGTATAAGCGCACCTGGTGTGGGCTTGGACCACAAAAAGCAGTCCCAGAAACAGCAGCCACTAGAAGCCGGTTCCCTGGAACAATATCACTTGTGGTTTTAGTGGCACAGGAGTGCAGAGACTAGCAGGGCCTCGGGTGACCACTGGGATGGTGGCTGGGGGTGCGCGCCACCTGTGGGAGGTTGTGCTGTGCAGCGGAGTTTGCAGAGGGGGAGTCTGCGTGTTCTGGACCACCCAGAGGGGAGCAGACTAAGGCTTCTCTCTGAGGTGGAGGTCTGGGTACAGATTCTGTACTCTGACCCTCCGAAAACCTCAAAAAAAAAAAAAAAAAGCCCTCCAAAGAACAAAAACCTCCAGAGAGCAAAAGCCTGAAAAATCGGTTTCCACAGAGCTCAGTCCCTTGATAGCTGGCACGGCAACTTAACCCTTCCAAGACCGACAAGGTCTAAAAGAGTATGTGACCACCAAGCAGGCAGTACAAGAAATATTGAGGGGGGTTCTATAAAAGAAGAAAGAACCCATGAGTGACACAGAACAGAGACTTACAATCTATAGAAACAAGGTCTTCACAGGCAACATGATGTCAATAAAAACTTATCTTTCAATAATCACTTTCAATGTGAACGGTCTAAATGCTCCCATAAAATGGCACAGGGTTGCAGACTGGATAAAACGAAAGGACCCGTCCATATGCTATCTACAAGGGACACATTTGGAACCTAAAGATACATCCAGACTGAAAGTGAAGGGATGGAGAACCATCTTTCATGCCAACAGGCCTCAAAAGAAAGCTGGGGTAGCGATGCTCCTATCAGATAAATTAGACTTTAAGCTAAAGACTGTAGTCAGAGATACAGAAGGACACTACATCATTCTTAAAGGATCTATTCACCAAGAAGATCTAACAATTGTAAATATTTATGCCCCCAATATGGGAGCAGCCAACTATATAAGCCAACTGTTAACCAAAATAAAAGTGTCATATCCGTGAGTACATTAATTGTAGGGGATCTTAACATGCCACTCTCAGTAACAGCCAGATCATCCATACAGAAAATCAATAAAGACACAAGAGCTTTGAATGACACATTGGACCAGATGGCCCTGATAGATATATACAGAACATTCCACCCTAAAACAACAGAATATTCATTCTTCTTGAGCACACATGGAACTTTCTCCAGAATAGACCACATACTGGGTCACAAATCAGGACTCAACCGATACCAATAGATTGAGATGATTCCCTGCATATTCTCAGGCCACAATGCTTTGAAACTGGAACTGAACCACAAGAAAAAGTTGGGAAGGAATTCAAACACTTGGAAGCTAAAGACCAACCTGCTCAAGAATGTTTGGATCAACCAGGAAATCAAAAAAGAACTTAAACAATTCATGGAAACCAATGAGAATGAAGACACATTGGTCCAAAACCTATGGGACACGGCAAAGGCAGTCCTAGGGGGGAAATACATAGCCATCCAAGCCTCACTCAAAAAGACTGAAAAAATCCCGAATACATCAGCTCTCTTTACACCTTAAAAAACTGGAAAATCAACAACAAATTAACCCAACCCCATGCACAAGAAGGGAAATAATCAAGATTAGAGCAGAGATCAATGAGTTAGAAACTAGAGATATGGTAGAACACATCAACAAAACTAGAAGTTGGTTTTTTCAAAGAATCAATAAGATCAATAAACCACTGGCCAAACTAATCCAAAAGAAAAGAGAGAGGACCCAAATTAACAAAATTATGAATGAAAGGGGAGAGATCACGACTAACACCAAGGAAATAGAAACAATCATCAGAAGTTATTATCAACAGTTATATGCCAATAAGTTAAACAACCTAGAAGAAATGGATGCATTCCTGGAAACCTATAAACTTCCAAGACTGAAACAGGAATAAATTGACAACCTTAACAGACCAATATCCAGCAATGAGATTGAAGCAGTGATCAAAACCTCCCAAAAAACAAGAGTCCAGGACCTGACGGATTCCCTGGGGAATTCTACCAAACATTCAAGGAAGAAATAATACCTATTCTCCTGAAGCTGTTTAAAAAAATAGAAACGGAAGGAAAACTTCCAGACTCTTTCTATGAAGTCAGCATTACCCTGATCCCCAAACCAGGCAAAGACCCCATCAAAAAGGAGAATTTCAGACCAATATCCCTGATGAACATGGATGCCAAGATTCTCAACGAGATCCTAGCTAACAAGATCCAACAGTACATTAAAAAGGTTATCCACCATGACCAGGTGGGATTTATCCCTGGGATGCAAGGGTGGTTCAACATTCTCAAATCATCAATGTGCTAGAACAAATCAATAAGAGAAGAGAGAAGAACCACATGGTCCTCTCCATTGATGCAGAAAAAGCATTTGACAAAACACAACATCCATTGCTGATTAAAACTCTTCAAAGCATAGGGATAGAAAGAACATTCCTCAACTTCATAAAATCTATCTATGAAAAACCCACAGCGAATATCATTCTCAATGGGGAAAAGCTGACAGCCTTCCCTTTGAGATCAGGAACACGACAAAGATGCCCACTCTCGCCACTCTTTTTCAACATAGTACTAGAAGTCCTAGCGACAGCAATCAGACAACAAAAAGAAATAAAAGGTATTCAAACTGGCAAAGAAGAAGTCAAACTCTCTCTTCGCAGATGACATGATACTTTATACGGAAAATCCAAAAGACTCCACCCCCAAACTACTAGAACTCATACAGCAATTCAGTAATGTGTCAGGATACAAAATCAATGCACAGAAATCAGTTGCTTTCTTATACACTAACAACGAAAATATGGAAAGGGAAATTAGAGAATCGATTCCATTTACAATAGCACCAAGAACCATAAGATACCTTGGAATAAACCTAACCAAAGAGGTAAAGGTTCTATACTCGAGGCACTACAGAACACTCATGAAAGAAATTGAAGACACAAAAAGGTGGAAAAACATTCCGTGCTCATGGATCGGAAGAATAAACATTGTTAAAATGTCTATACTGCCCAGAGCAATCTATACTTTCAATGCCATCCTGATCAAAATTCCACCAGCATTTTTCAAAGTGCTGGAACAAACAATCCTAAAATTTGTATGGAACCAGAAAAGACCCTGAATGGCTAAGGAAATGTTGAAAAAGAAAAACAAAGCTGGGGGCATCACGTTGCCTGATTTCAAGCTTTACTACAAAGCTGTGATCACCAAGACAGATCTATGTGGCATAAAAACAGACACATAGACCAGTGGAACACAGTAGAGAGCCCAGATATGACCCACAACTCTATGGTCAAATAATCTGTGACAAAGCAGGAAAAAATATCCAGTGGAAAAAAGACAGTCTCTTCAATAAATGGTGCTGGGAAAACTGGACAGCTATATATAGAAGAATGAAACTTGACCATTCTCTTACACCATATATAAAGATAAACTCGAAATGGATAAAAGACCTCAACGTGAGGCAGAAATCTATTGAAATCCTAGAGGAGAACATAAGCAGTAACCTCTTTGACATCAGCCACAGCAACTTCTTTCAAGACATGTCTCCAAAGGCAAAGGAAACAAAAGCGAAAATGAACTTTTGGGACTTCATCAAAATAAAAAGCTTCTGCACAGCAAAGGAAACAGTCAACAAAACAGGCAACCACGGAATGGGAGAAGATACTCACAAATGACACTACAAAGGGCTGATATCCACGATCTATAAAGAGCTCCTCAAACTCAACACTCAAAAACCAGATAATCACCTCAAAAAATGGGCAGAAGACATGAACAGACACTTCTCCAAAGAAGACATACAAATGGCTAACACACACATGAAAAAATGTTCATCATCATTAGCCATCGGGGAGATTCAAATCAAAACCACACTGAGATACCCCCTTACATCAATTAGAATGGTCAAAATCAACAAGACAGTAAACAACAAGTGTTGGAGAGGATGTGGAGAAAGGGGAACCCTCTTACACTGTTGGTGGGAATGCAAGTTGGTGCAGCCACTTTGGAAAACAGTGTGGAGTTTCCTCAAAAAATTAAAAATAGAGCTACCCTATGACTCAGCAATTGCACTACTGGGTATTTATCCCAAAGATACAGATGTCGTGAAAAGAAGGGCCACATGTACCCCAATGTTCATAGCAGCAATGGCCACAATTGCCAAACTGTGGAAAGAGCCAAGATGCCCTTCAACAGATGAATGGATAAAGAAGATGTGATCCCTGTATACAATGGAATATTACTCAGCCATCAGAAGGGATGAATACCCAACTTTTGCATTAATATGGATGGGACTGGAGGAGATTATGCTAAGTGAAATAAGAAAAGAGAATCAATTATTATATGGTTTCGCTTACGTGTGGAGCATAAGGAATAACATGGAGGACATTAGGAGAAGGAAAGGTAAAGTGAATTGGGAGAAATCTGAGGGGGAGATGAACCATGAGAGACTGTGGACTCTGAGCAACAAACTGAGGGTTTTGGAGGGGAGAGAGGTGGGGGGTTGGGTAAGCCTGGTGGTGGGCATTAAGGAGGGAATGTATTGCATGAAGCACTGGGTATGGTGCATAAAGAATCTTGGAACACTGAAAAAAATAAAATTAAAAAAAAATAAATGTTGATGGGAAAATTGGATATCCATTTGCAAAAGAATAAATTTGGGTCCTTATACCATATACAAATATTTCAGAACAGATCAAAAACCTAAATATAAGAGCTAAACCCATGAAACTCTTAAGAGAAAACAGAAGAAGAAATTTTCTTGGCATTGGATTTAGCTACGATTATCTTGAGTATGCCAAAAGGCACAGACAATAAGAGAAAAAAACAGATAAAAGGAACTTCATCAAAACTCAACACTTTTGTGCACCGAGTGATACTATCAACACAGTGAAAAGGCAACCCATGTAATGGGAAAAATATTCACAATCATATCTCTGATAAGGGATTAATATCCAAAAGATATGAAGAACACCTACAGTTCAACAACACAATAACAAAGAACCCAATTATAAAATGGGCAAAGGACTTGAACAGGTGTTTTCCCAAAGAATATATACAAATGACCCATAAGCATGTGCAAACTTGCTCAACAGCACAAATCATTAGGGAAATGCAAGTCAAAACCACAATAACCTATCACTTCAAACCATTAAGGATGGCCATTATAAATTAAAATATTATTAATAATAATAATACATGTTGGCCCAAAAGTGGAGAAACTGGAAGGTGGGCATGTAAAGTGTTGAAGCCACTGTGGAAGCTGGTATAGTAGTTCCCCAAAACAATGAACCACAGCATTACCACAGGCTCCAGCAATTTCACTCCTAGGTGTATACCCCAAAAACTGCAACCAGAGATTTGAACAGATCATTGTACAACAACACTCACAGGGCATTAGTCACAAAGTAGATGAATTCATCCAATGGATGAATGGATAAAGAAAACGTGATAATTCGGATACATGCTCCAATTTGGATGGAGCTTGAAAACATTACGTTACATGAAATAAACCAAACACAAAAGGACAAACATTGTATGATTCCACTTATATGAGGTACATACCTAAAACAGTCCAATTCGTAGAGAAAGTAGACTAGAGGTTACCAGGGACTGGGGCAGGGGATAGAAAGTGCTTAACAGAGGTAGAGTTTCAGTTTTGGATGATGAAAATTTCCGGACCTGGAGGGTGGTGATGGTTGCAAAACAATGTTGATATACTTAATTGGACTGAACTGTACACTTAAAAATGGTCGCAACACTAAATTTTATGTTATGAATATTTTTTACTACAGTAAAAAAATGAAGCAGGAGATGTCCTATCCTCTCATTCTTCAGTGCCCAACACATAGTTACCACTTACTCTCTGTTAGATGAATACTGAATACAAGCAAATGGTAATGGGAACCAAAAAAAGACTGATGAGTTAATTCTGCCTGGAAAGGTTTTAAATTAAAAAAAAAAAAAAAAACAGAAAAGATCTCATAGAAAGGATGACATTTGATCAATACCTTCACAAAGGTTAAATTTTTCCATCGATTTATACAGTTTGATTTTTTTAACAGCTTTACTGAGGTATAATTTACTTAGCATAAAATTTATCCGTTCTAAGTGTGTCTTTCATTAAGTTCATAGAGCTGTCTACCCCATCATAGATAATTTCAGGGCATTAACATGAAAGTGCATGCCCAGCCATAGTCTCTTCTCCTTTCCCATCCTGAGCCCAACAATCACCAAACTGCTTTCTGTCTCTAGAAATCTATTTGTCTCTTCTGAACATTTCATATAAATGGAATCCTGTAATGTGTGGCTTTGTATAGGACCACTGATCACCAATCCATCATGTCACTGGGTTCTACCGCTCACAGGTTTGAGGACTAGAAATTCAGATGGCAAACTGGATGCCAAATAATGATTTGCCAATTTTCTCAACCATGGGTCTGGAGACTCTCAATAGCCATTAACTCATGCTCTCTAAAAATCAGAAGACTATCCTCTTTTCCTGACATTCCTGTTACTTTTACTATTCTACTCACCCTTTTCTTTCTCTCTTTTTAAAAAAGACTTAGGGACCACATGACTATATAAAAGTGTTTTCTTCCTGCTGTTTTTCACAAATTTGAACTCTAGTCATATAAAGCTAAGCTTCATTTTTAAAACCTCTAGTACTAATCACATTCTGGCAAAAAAAAAACAATGAACCTAATTAAAATCTAAGATACTTCTTCTGGAAATTCTGGTCAGTTCTTAGAAGAGAGACCTGAGCAACACTGTTTCTGTGGCTTTTGGAGCCAGGGCTCTCGGCAGCTTTTCCTTAGCCCCTGGCCATCTGTGCTTGTATTCAAAACCCAACTTAATAGGATATCAACCCAAGTCTCCTCAGTGGTTCCCGTTCTTTTCCCACTGAGAAGAACACTGACTGGAATTGTCTTGGCAAGTGAGGAAGAGCCGAAGTGCCCTAACATGGAGCTGGAGGCACGGTGTGTCTTCAACGGTGACAGTTCAACCTCCGCACGTTACAGCTCATCACAGGGTGACGGGTACGGGAGCTGCTGACCTACCTCTTCCTCATCTCACACAAGCCTCCCAGCCTCCCAACAGTTCTGTAGGGAGATATTATGACTCTTCCTATTTCAGAGAGAGGTTAAGCATCTTGTCTCAAGCGACACAGCTAGCAAATGGCAGAATGAAGATTTGCACTCAGGATGGGCGCTCTCCGAAGCCCGAGTTCACGACTACTGTGCTGTTGGACTGTGTGCTCGGACTACAAAAATGAAATGAAGATAGGTAAATAAAATCAAAGGTAACCACACACCCACACAGCTTCTCCTGGACCTTGGGAGAAGGTCTGGCAATACACCAATTGGCAACATGTAACAACTACCAGGGACCGAATCAGACCTTGTTCTCCATGGTTTCCATGTGAGAACAGAGGACAGACAGAGGGCGATGCAGCCTGCACTCGGGGTGGAAGGAACAGGCTCGTCTGAGCGCAGGCCATCACGAATGAAGAATTTTACTGGCTCTCTGTGATTCCTTAGGTGACTCTCTTCATTTCTGGGCCTCAGCTTTCGCACCTGGGAAACGAATGGGCTGCGCGGACAGGTCTCTGGGGCGGCGCGATTCTGTCCTCATTGGCAGCTTCTGGTGCACCGCCATTTCCAAACCAAATCCTCACCCCGGGGGTTTCTGACTTCCAAGGCTTTGAGGACCACAAAGCCTCACGTGTTCCTTAAACACCCAGCTGTACTGTGTGGCAGCGCTTCCTGTTTTAAATGGGTTAGATGAAAATGAATTTTGCTTGGGATTGCTTTACGCTTTAATCACACGCTGCCCTCCCCTCACTCACTTCATCTTAGCATCCCTGTGGTTCTTCGAGTCCAGATCTCAACTTTATAGCACGCAGGGCCTCATTCACCACAACTGCCGTATTTCACTTGTGGCTGAGGGGAGAATTCATTTCATTTCACTGTTCAGCCTCAAGAGCGCAAATATATATTCAGGGCTGACATATTTTCATTATGGAAAAGCCAGGCGCTCAAACAGACGCTGCCCATAGGGATTAATGAGGGGAATGGTTATTTATTCTGCCACTTGACATTTTGTGCAGAATAATTCCAGACTCATTTTATACTTTAACAAATAGTTCCCCAACAAAGGATCTTAGCACTTTGGATGAGCACCAAGCCAGGATTTAGGATCTGAGTAATGTTAACCAACAGCAATGAAGCCACTTTCCGGAATCACATTAAGTGTAATGATAATACATAATATCACAGCCAGCTGGCCAAGGGAGACAGCCATCTACTCCTAACACAAGACAGTCCCTCCTCACGTGAACCAACTGTACCAGTCAACTGTGAGGAGAATTCTAGGGACAACCGGAAATCCTCCTACCCCAAAATAAAATATCTGGCCTGTCTATGGGTTCAGTCAACCACCTCTGTTAAAAGGAAAACATTCTGGATCATTTTTGGTCAAAAGCTTGTGGCTCCCATTTGCTACATAAATAATACTAAACCTTCACAACTTCCCTTCAATGTACCAACACCGTCAGCCCTGACCTGCTTTTCCATATTCATTCTTTTGCCTTCAACCTACTGTACTTGTACACTGCCGTAGTTTTCTCTATTTCTGGAATACTCTCACTTCTTCCCAGCTCTACATTTGACCACTCTTAACAACTTTCAGGTGATATCCTACCCATCTCTTACGGTTCCTTTAAATCATCAGAGGGGATCATTTCTCCATTGTCCCCCAAAAGCACAGCCCTGAGCCTTTTGGCTGGTGCATGCTCGGAGAATGAACTAAATACACTGTAAACTCCTAACAGCAAGAACCAAGTCTATTTTTATGCAATTGACCCAACACACAGTACAGGAAAGATGCTCTATACAAACTCACCTTGAAAGAACTATGAAACAAAGTAATAAGATGGGGCCAGTCATGGACTGGAACCTCCACTTAAGGTCCCAAGGTTCTAGGAAATCACTGTGAACTTCACGCATCTAAAAAACATTTTGTATTGTGTTAGTTGGTTCTTCCACGCCCCGACCCCCAAGCAGAGAGAATTTCCAAACCACAGGGCCACCTCTGTGGGTATTAAAATTGCTAGTTCTAGACCCAATATACGGTTGCCCCCACTCCACCATTTCTGATCTGCAACCTATCTGTGTGTGGTTCTGTGACACATTTGGGCCTGCCCCAACTGAGCTGAGATAGAAGGGACAATGGGGAGCATGGAGCCCAAGAGCCCACCTCCTACAATTTGGCTACCAGGTTATCTCAGGCCAGGATCCTCTGGGGAAGCCAGGGTGAGGATTGGGTTCTTTTGGTCAAAACTCCTACAGATCACCCAAGGCATCTGAACCTGCCTCTCACCCCACCTCCTTAAGCCTATGAGCAAATGAATTCTCCAAACTATCCACTGAGTGCTGAGACCAGCAGGGTCACTAGGTATGATACTCAAGGAGGAATGTGGATAGTGATAAGAGGAATTAGAATAAACAATTCAAGTGATCTCAATGTTTGAAGATAGGGCTGACAAGGCACCCAGAGAAAACACTCTTAGTATAGTATTTCCCAAAATACTGAATAAAATTAATTTACTTTCCTGACGACTCAGCCATCAAGCCATCACGGATTAATTCCTGAATTGGCAGAAAAGAAAATTAAAAAAATTTTAAAAAAAGCAAAAATTCACAGGTTAAGCTCATACTAGAGCTAGATTTTGCCACTCTTTTGATGGTCTCTAGCTGTGTTTTAACAGCCTTTTAGTAGGAGATAGAAGGCAAAGAATAGGCCTCACCAAGATGAAGTTAAGCTCAGAAACTCCAGGAAAGCCAAGACCCTCAAAAGGTAATGACCTCAGTGGATGAGTTTGTTAAACACACACACACACACACACACACACACACACACACACACACACACACACACACAGAGGAAACTGGGAGTGTAGGATACACATACAAGTGTTGGCCTTGCTTCACTATGAAGCAGAATGACAAGGAGGAGGATGGCGAGGAGGAGAATAAATGTGGGTGGTGGGGGAGAAAGAGGGCAGGAGAAGGAGAAACACTCCCATGAGAATTTCTAACACAAACTGAATTCATATGGGTTTGAGGGCAGAATTCATGTGACCTATATGATCCAAAATCCAAGATGTAAATCACATTTAATGTGCCTCTATCAGAAACAAATACCTATGTTCTTTGGGAAGTACCTGAAGAAATGACCCCAGATACAATAAGCTAACAAAGGTATGTAAGATATGGGAAAATAGTTAAAAACATGAAGTATAAAGTAGAAGATACAATAGAAGTCTAATTAAAGTTCCAGAAGAAAAAGGGTATAAGCTGTATTTAAAGAGATAATGAGTTATAATTTCGTAAGACTAATGGAACCATGAATCCTTAAATTCCAGGAGCCCAGGAAATCTTAATCAAATAAAAATAAATTGATTCCTAGACTCATCATAATTTATAGAACGCCAAAGGTAAAGAAAAAACCCTTCAAAATAACCATAAATATAAGATGAATTACCTTGCCCCATCAAAAGAGTAATATTAGATCGACTCTCGAAATTTAGTATGCGTCAGAATCACGTGCGAGACTTTACAGGATGCCTATTCCTGAGATCCAGCTGCAGAGTCTGGAGTCAGTGGGTCTGGAATAAGGTTGAAGGAATATATTTCTACTAATCTCCAAAGTGTTATAGATGCTGTTGATCTAGGGGCCACCCTTTGAAAACCACTGAATTAGACTCACAGTTGCATTATAAAGAGCATTATAAAAAGAAAAGAAAATTGAATGACATCTATAAAGCACTGAGAGAAAAATAATAGTCAACCCGGAATTGAAACCCAGGAAAACTATCTTTCAAGAACAAGTGTGCAATACAGATATTGTTGGATGAACAAAAATGGGGAGAGTTTGTTACTCAAAAGAGTTCCCCTGAACAAACTTCTAAAATCTGTGCTTCAGCAAGAAAGAAAATGAACCCATAAGGAAGGTCTGAGATGGAAAAAGAAATGTGCAAGCAAAGAAAATGGTAAACACGAGTAAACTTAAACCAACAAAAATTGTGCAAAAGCAAAACATTACTCTCTCATCTGCAGGACTATAGAAGTTAATTTAGAATTAATATTGTAGAAAGCAAAAGCATACAGGTCAAGATTGGAATGAGCAGATTTAAAACATTCTAAGTTCTAAATTCTATGTTTTATGTGAGAAAAATACATATTTATTAAATTTACACTTCTAAAATAAAAACTTTAAATTTCCTGCACATTCACTATGTGAACAGAACCAGAGTATGTAACAACCAAATTAGCTGAAGGGCAAGTAGGAATGAGACTAAAGAGAAAAAATATAATTCAAAGAAATTTATAAAAAGAAAAAAATAAGGTAGCAGAGAAGAATCCAAATATACCAGTAATCATTGTCAATACACATGAACTAAACTCTCTAGTCAAAATACTGCCTGTCAGATGTTAAAAATTAAGATTCAGGCACCTGATGTACATAGGATAATCTAAAACAGGAGGGTTTAGAAAAAAGGGTTAAAAAAATTCTATCAAGGGGCACCTGGGTGGCTCAGTGGGTTAAAGCCTCTGGCTTCGGCTCAGGTCATGGTCTCAGGGTCCTGGGATCGAGCCCCACGTCGGGCTCTCCGCTCAGCGGGGAGCCTGCTTCCCCCTCTCCCTCTGCCTGCCTCTCTGCCTACCTGTGATCTCTCTCTGTCAAATAAATAAATAAAATATTTAAAAAAAAATTCTATCAAGCACATACAAACCAGGATGTTATAGCTATGTTATTTTCAGACCAAATACACTTTCATAGAATCACTAAATTTATTGATCAAAAATTCAATTTATTCATGCAAATAATTTCTTTACAGTCTATGTGCTATCCCGTTTTACACACTACAGATACAGCAGTGAACAAAATAGAAAAAGATTCAAGAGGTAAATTTAAAAATTTTAAGTTTATGTATACCTAATATCATACTTCAAACCCTAAAGAGCAAAAAAAATGAACTACAAGATGAAACCGATAAATCCACCATAATAATAGATTTTTAAAAACACACCTCTCTGATAAATCAAATGGGGGTTTAAAAAAAAAAAGAAAAAAAGAGTAAGGCTAAGGTCCAAATGGCAGTGGAGAAAGAGCCTAAACTCACCACCTCCCATGGACACACTGACTCTGTGCCTACATATAGAGCAATTCCCAATTGAACAGCTAGTGTGCAACAACAGAGGGACCAAAAAAGAAGGGTAGGGAAGGAGGAGGCGTGGTAAGGCTGGCAACCACACCTCCCCGTGCCAACAACGTGCAGTTAAGGAGGGATATTACTAAGGGTCCTGTAGACAGACTCACCTGCCCTGGGGCATGAAAAAGCAGCAGTTTAAAAGGCAGCCAGACTATATGAGAAGGAAATCCATTTAGTAATCCTAGTGTGTCCACCAAATGTGCAAGGAACTGCTCAAACTCTCTCTTAAGTCAAAGGTTCCTGAGAGCATTACTTCTTAGTTCCCCATCCACCTTGATAATGCAGAAAGGAGCAATGACCAGGTAGTCCAGCTGGCCTGCTAGGCCACGCCAGCAGGCCCCAGGCCCCACACCAGATCTAGCTGTCCTACCAAGAAAGCCCAGGTGCAGTGTGTTCCAGGAACCCCACCCATCCAGGCACCTGCCTGAACCCAACCCAGCCATCTCACCAAGGGGATCCTGGCATACCCTGCTCTGGGAACCCTCTGGCCTGCACTCAGCCGAGCAGTTCTGCCAAGGCAGCTCCAGCATATCACTGAGGCTGCAACCCCACCCATCCCCAACCACTCTATCCCCAGCCATTTGGGCAGGGCAGAACCAGGGTGGCCTCTGCACCACGTGGTGCAGTGCACCCCAGGACCCTGCAGCTCATACCCACTCTGATCCCAGCTGTCCCACCGGGGTAGTCCTGGTGCAACACTCCCGGGACCTCCAATCCACACCTGCTCCAGCTCCAGCCAACCTGCCAAAGCCACCAGGCACGTACAGTCTACACAGGGAATGCTCCTATATGAGGCCACCCAAGACTGAGAGAGAGAGCCATTTTGCTTAATTTAGAGAAGCAAACACAAAGGCAAAATGAGAGAGAGAAATGTGTTCCTAACAAAAGAACAAGCTAAAATCCCAGAGAAAAAACCCTAATGAAATGGAGATTAGTAATTTACCTGATGAAGAGACCAAAGTAATGGTCACAAAGATCATCAACAAACTCTGGAGAAGAACGGGGCTCAGTGAGAACTTTAACAAAAAATATAAGAAGGAACTAATGAGAACTGAAGATTATGAGAACTGAAATGAAAAACACTAGAAGGAATCAACAGCAGACAAGATGATACAGAAGAATGGGTCAGCAATCTTGAAGACAAGAGTAGTAGAAATCACCTTATCGGGACAGCAAAAAGAAAAATGAATTTTAAAAAATGAGTACAGTTTAAGGCACCTTCGGGACAGCAAGTATAATAATATTCACATTATAGGGGTTGCAGAAAAAGAAGAGAGACTGAAAGCTTATTTGAAAAAATAATGGCTGAAAACTTCCCTAACCCAGGAAAGGAAGCACACATCCAAGTTTAGGAAGGATAGAGAGCCCCTAACAAAATAACCTCAAAGAGATTCACACTAATATATAATAAAAAATTACCAAGTTAAAGACAAAGAATCTTAAAGGCAGCAAGAGAAAAACAAATAGTTGCATAGAAGGAAAACCACATTAGACTATCAGATGATTTTTAGGCACAAATTCTGCAGGCCAGAGTGGCAGGATATATTTTAAGTGCTGAAAGGGAAAAACTTACAAACAAAAATACTGTACTCAACAAAATTATCATTCGGAATTGACAGAGAAATAAGTATGTTCCCAGACAAGTGAAAACTACACGAATTCATCATTACTATACTAGCCTTACAAGAAATGTTGAAGGGTCTTCTTTATATAGAAAATACCATATCTAGATATAAAAAAAATATGAAAAAAATTCTTATAGGTAAAGGCAGGTAAGTAACGAAGGCAGTCAACTAGCTACTTAAAAAGCTAGTACGAAAGTTAAAGACTAAAATAGTAAAATCAGCTATAACTACAATAAGTAGTTAAGGAATACACAAAATAAAAAGGTGTAAAATATATCAAAAACATAAAATGTGTGTGAGACAGAGTAAAGATGTAGTGCTTTTACAGTGTCTTCAAACTTAAGCAACTATCAGCTTAAAATAGAAGTCAATATATATGAACCTCATGGTAATCAAAATCCCAACACTTACAATACATAAAAAAAATAAAGACAAAGGAGCCCAAAGATAACATGAAAGAAAACCATCCAAATACTCAGAGAAGGGGCGCCTGGGTGGCTAGTGGGTTAAAGCCTCTGCCTTCAGCTCAGGTCATGATCTCAGGGTCCTGGGATCGAGCCCGGCATTGGGCTCTCTGCTTGGTGGGGAGGCTGCTTCCCCCTCTCTCTCTGCCTGCCTCTCTGCCTACCTGTGATCTGTCAAATAAATAAATAAAATCTTTAAAAAAAAAACACACACAAGATTATAACAAGACACAAAGAAAGGCATTGCATAATGATAAAGGAGTTACCCAAGAAGAGGATATAATGTTCATAAATATTTATGCATACAACATAGAAGCACTTAAATAAAGGAAATAATAAGAGACAAAGGGAGAAAATTACAGTAATAATAACAGTGGGAGAATTTAACACCCCACTTCCATCAATGGGTAGGTCATGGAGGTAGAAAATCAATAAGGAAACACTGTTCTTAAATGACTTATTAGACCAGATGAACTTAAGAGACAGATACAGAACATTTCATCCCAAAGCTGAAGAATATACTTCTTTTCAAGTGCACACAGAACATTCTCCAAAATAGATGCTATGCAGTAAAACAAGTCTCAATAAATTCAAGAAAAATAAAATCACATCAAGCATCTTTTCTGACCACAATGTATGAAACTAGACATCAATTTTAAGAAGAAAACTGAGAAAAAAAAACCCAACCCACAAACATGTAGAAAGTAAATATGCTACTGAACAAATAGGTCAATGAAGAAATCAAAGAGAAAATAAAAAAAATACCATGAGGCAAATTGAAATGGAAACACAACTTTCTAATATCTATGAGATGCAGCAAAAGCGGTTCTAAGAGGGAAGTTCATAGTGATACAGGCCTACCTCAAGAAACAGAGAAACAAAACTACCAAATAAACTACCTAACTTTACACTTAAAAGAACGAGAGAAAGAACAAACAAAGCCCAAAGTTGGAAGAAGGAAATAATACTGATCAATACTGAAAGTAATGAACTAAGGGGTGCCTGGGTGCCTCAGTCATTAAGCGTCTGCCTTTGGCTCAGGTTGTGATCCTAGAGTCCTGGGATTGAGCCCCATGGAGCCCAATGTGGGGCTCCCACATTGGGCTCCCTGCTCAGCGGGAAGCCTTGCTTCTCCCTCTCCCACCACTCTCCCTGCTTGTGTTCCCTCTCTCGCTGTCTCTCTCTCTCTCTCTCTCTCTCTCTCTCTCTCTCTCTCTCTCTCTGTCAAATAAATAAAAATCTTAAAAAAAAAAAAGAAAATGAACTAGAGACAAAAAAAAAGTCATTGAAACTAAAAGTTGGATGTTTGAAAACATCAACAAAATTAAGTAACTTCTTGCCAGCCTCATCATATAAAAACGAGAGAAGTCTAAATAAGTAACAGAAACAAAAGAGAATTTACAACTGACATTACAGAAATACAAATGATCAAAAGAGACTATTGCCAACAATTACATACCAACGAATTGGAAAAAAGAGAAGAAATGGATAAATTCCTATAAATACAATCTTCCAGAAATCACAAAGAACTAGAAAATCTGAGTAGATTGATTACAAGTAATCAAATTAAGTCAACAATTTAAAAAATGCCCCAAATCGAAGTCCAGGACAAGACTACCTCACAGGTGAATTCCAAAAATCATTTAAAGAATAGTTAGTGGTTCAGTTGGTTAAGTGTCTGCCTTCAGCTCAGGTCATGATCTCAGGGGCCTGGGATCCAGCCCCGTGTTGGACTCCCTGCTGTATGGGGAGTCTGCTTCTCCTTCTCCCTCTGCCCTTCCTCCCACTTGTACTCACTCTCTCCCTTTCTTCTCTCAAATAAATAAAATCTTCAAAATAAAAATAAGGAATAGTTAGTACCTATCCTTCTCAAATTATTCCAAAAAACTGAAGAGGAAGGAACAGTTCCAAACTCATTTTATGAGGCCAGCATTATTCTGATACTAAAAGCAGACAAGAATATCACAAACAATGAAAATTATAGGACAATATCCCTGATGACCACAGATGTAAAAATCCATAACAAAATATAAGCAAACTGATTTCAACAACACATTCAAAGGATCTTATACTACAATAAAGTGGGATTTACTCCAGGAATGAAAGAATGGTTCAACATCTGCAAATCAAACAACATGACATACCATATTATCAAAAAATGATAAAAATCATACGATCATATCAAAAGATGCAAAAAAATGCATTCAACGAAATTCAACATCCATTTATTAAAAAAACTCTCAACAAAGTAGGTATAGAAGAAATGTACCACAACATAATACAGGCCATAAATGACAAGTCCACAGCTAATAACATACTCAGTGGTGAAAAGCTGTTAAGTTTTTTCTCTAAGATCAGGAACAGAACCAAGATGCCCACTCTCACCACTTCAACATAGTACTGGAAGACCTAGACATGTCAACCAGGCAAGAAAAAGGAATAAAAGGCCTCCAAGTTGGAAAGGAAGAAACTCAACTCTCTCACCATTTGCAGATGACATGACGTTATATATAGGAAACCCTGAAGACTCTACCAAAAACTATTAGAATTAACAAATCAGTAAAGTTACAAAATATAAGGTTGACATAAAAATTAGCTACATTTTTAGTACACTAATAAGGAGTTATCAGAAAGAGAAATTAAGTAAGCAGTCCCATTTATAATTGCATTAAGAGGAATAAAATATGTAGGAATAAGTTTAACCAAAAAGGTAAAAGACCTATACTCTGAAAACTAAGACATTAATGAAGAATTTGAAGATGACACAAATAAATGGAAACATATACCATGCTCATGGATTGGATGAATTAATATGGCAAAAATGTCCACACTACACAAAGCTATCTACAGATGCAGTGTAATCCCCACCAAAATACCAAAGCCATTTTTCACAGAACTAGAATAAAGAATCCTAAAATTTTTATCAGACCGCAACAGACCTTAAAGAGCCAAAGAAATCTTGAGAAAAAAAGAACAAAGTTGGAAGTATCATGCTTCCTGATTTCAGCCTATATTACAAAGTTGTAATAATCCAAAGAGTATGGTACTGACTTGAAAACAGAAACATAGAGCAACTGAATAAAATAAAGAACCTAGAGGTAAAGATATGCATATATGATCAATTAATTCATGCTAAAGGAGACAAGAATACACAGTGGAGGAAAATATAGTTTCTCCAATAAATAGTGTTGGGAAATCTGGATAGTTACATGCAAAGGAATGAAACTGGGAGCTATCTTACATCACATACAAAAATAAATTCAAAATGGATTAAACACTTGAATATAAGACCAGAAACCATAAAAATTCTAGGAGGAAAACCTAGCTAGTAAACTCTTTGACATCACTCTCAGCTGTATTTTTTTGGACCAGTCTCCTAGGGGCAAAAAAAACTAAAATAAACAAATGGTATTACATCAAACTAAAAAGTTTTAGCACAGTGAGGGAAGCAAACAAAATGAAAAGACAATGTGATAAACTGGAAAAGATAGTTCCAAATCATACATCTGATAAGGAATTTATATCCAAAATATATTAAAAAATGTACATAACAATATAAAATAACAACACCTGATGAAAAAATAGGCAAAAGAGGGACACCTGGGTGGCTCAGTCAGTTAAGCAAGTGACTCTTGGTTTTGGATCAGATCATGATTTCAGGGTCCTGAGACTGAACCCCAAGTCAGCGTTCACACTCAACAGGGAACTTGCTGGAGGATTCTTTCTCTCTCTCTCTCTCTCTCTCTCCCCCACCACTGCCCCTCCCACCATGAGTGTTCTCTCTCTCTCAAATAAATAAATCAATTTTTTTTTTTTTTTTAATGGGCAAGGGGCACCTGGGTGGCTCAGTTGACTAAGTGTTTGACTCTTGATTTTGGCTCAGGTCATGATCTCAGGGTCCTGGGATCAAGCCCCATGTCAGACTCGAGCTCAGTGGAGTACTTGTCTCCTTCTCCCTCTGCCCCCCCCCCCCACTCATGCTATCTCTCTCAAATAAATAAATCTTTAAAAAAATTAAAAATTAAAATTAAAAATAATGGGCAAAAGACTTCAATACATATTTTTTAGAGAAGACATACCAATAAACAATAGGCAAATGAAAAGATACTCAACATCACTCATCACTAGGCAAATGTAAATCAAAACTACAATGATGTATCACCTCACACCTGTAAAAGTGAATATTATCCAAAATATTAAAAAAAAACAAACCCACAAGTCTTGGTGGGGATGTCCAGAAAAGGGAATCCTCATACACTGTTGGTGGGAATGTAAATTGGTACAGTCACTGTATAAAACAATATGGAGGGTTCTCAAAAAATAAAAAATCAAGGGGCGCCTGGGTGGCTCAGTGGGTTAAGCCTCTGCCTTCGGCTCAGGTCATGATCTCAGGGTCCTGGGATCGAGCCCCACATCGGGCTCTCTGCTCAGCGGGGAGCCTGCTTCCCCCTCTCTCTCTGCCTGCCTCTCTGCCTACTTGTGATCTCTCTCTCTCTCTCTGTTAAATAAATAAAATCTTAAAAAAAAATAAAAAAATAAAAAATCGAACTACCATAAGATCCAACAATTCTACTTCTGATATTTACCTGAAGAAAATAAAAACAACCCAAACATATGCACTCCTATATTCACTGCACCATTATTTACATAGCCAAATATGGAAACAACCTAAATGTCCATCTATGGATGTACGGACGAAGAAGAAATGGTATGTTTATACAATGGAACATTACTCAGGCATCAAAAAGAATGAAATCTCGTCATTTGGAACATTATGGATGGACCTAGAGGGTATTATGCTAAGAGGGTATCATGCTATTAGAAAAACACTGAGCATATGATTTCACTTATAGGTAGAATCTAAAAAACGAAACAATCAAACAAACAAAACAAAATAGAAATAGAATCACAGGTAGAGGAGGCAAACTACTGGTTACTAGAGTAAGGAAGGCTTGGGGAGTGAAGGAAATAGGGAAAAGGGATTAATAGGTACAAACTTCCTTCTATAAAGGAGTCATGGAGGTGTAGTGAACACAGGGAATTGAGTCGATAATATTTTAATAACTTTGTATGGTGACAGATGGCAACTACACTTATCATGGAGATCGTTTCATAACGTATGAAAATATCAAATCACTATGATATACACCTGAAAGTAATAGGATATTGTATGTCAATTATACTTCAATAAAACAGACTAAGGCTATAAAAGAACTGAATGCCATCATTAACAGCTGATTTAATAGACAGGTATAGAACTAATACTACATGAGAAAACAAATGGATATACCAGGCCATATAAAAGAGAGCTCAATAAACTTCAAACAATATATATCACATAGACCTTACTCTGAGTTCAGTATTAGAAATCAATAACTAAAAAAGTAAATAGAAAAACATCCATATGTTTGGAATCTAGGAATAACTAATAGAGAAAAATAAGATACAGCAAGAAAAGGGAAACTGAATCAAGTTCAATTAATACTGATTATTTTAAAAGAATTAAATTCACAAATTATCCTGCAAGAACAAAGAAAGAAGAAAAACATAATATTAGGAATGAAAACGGGAAATAACCACAGATAGATGAGAGATTCAAAAGCAGGAAGAAGAATTGCGAACTTTATCCCACTGAATTTCAAAACATAAATGGAAGACTTCCTGAAAAAAAAAAAATGAACCGTGACAGTTGACTCAAAAAATTCAAAACTATTAAAAATTAAATAATTAATTTTAGAAAAATAACAACTTTCATTCAAGCACACCTGGGCTCAGATGATTTTACAGAAGCATTCTACAAAACAGTGAAACTGATTATAATGTTACTCAAACTTTTTCAAGAACAGAAAACAAATAATTCTTTCCAAATCTTTTTATGAAGTTAGCATAATGACGCCAAAACCAGAGAAGGATATTACAGGAAATAAAAAATTACAGACTAATCTTACTCGTGACTATAGATATGAAAATCTTTCTAAAAAGGTTAGCAAAGCAGATAGTCCAACGTAAGAGAATAATATAACATTGAAGGTCAGGTTTGCCCAAGGTGAACCAAGGCAGGGCCATGTCAGGTTTATACCAGGAATGCAAGGTCAGTTTAATACTAAAAACCATTAATCCATCTCACCATACCAATTAATTGGATACGGAAAAACCTATATGATCTTATCAGTAGATACAGATAAAATGTCCCAAATAACTTAATACCCTGTTGTTTTTTTTAAATTAGAAAAGAAGTAAAGAAACCTTTTTAAAATGAGAAAGAAAATCTCCCCTCATAAAAAACACATGTACATGTGTACGCACACACATAAGAGAAATAGTACAAGTTTTACTTTTAAAATCTGTAGCAAGAATACCATTATCACCAATATCACTAATTCTATCCACTGTTACATGAAGGGAAATAACCTGAGCAACTGGACAAAAAAAAAAAAAAAAAAAAAAAGGACATAAAGGACATGGACTAAAACAAGAAATTAAACTGTGCTATATTCATATGATGACTGACCTGCACAAAATGACCCCCCAAATTTCTACAATGATTATCAGAATTAATAAGAAATTCATCTATTCATTCAAGTAATATTTACTGAACACCTAACATAAGCATAACACTATTCTCAACACTAAAGATATAGTAAGAAAGACAAAATCCCTATGCTCATGTAACTGACATTCTCGTGAAAGAAAACATACAAAACCCAAAGTAAGTAAGAAAGTTACAGAGCATAATAGAAAGTGCTAAGTACAGAGAAAGACCAATTAAGAAAAAAGGTAAGTACTGGGGGCAAGGTAGAAAGACAGTAGTTTAGCAACCTAACTGCACTTCCGTATACTAGCAAATTCTTAGGAAATATAATACAGACATCATTTACAATAGTAACCAAATATATGTCACCTATACTAAAGCAACTATAGATGTGAAAAACTTTTTTAGAGTACTATATTAGCAAACTCTACCGAACATTTCTAGAAGATCTAATAAAGGAAATGATACAATATTCATGAGCTGTAAGCTTATAATGATTTATTTCTCTTTACATAGTTTTAATCCAATTCTAATCACTTCGAACTTCTATGAAATTTGAGAAGCCGTGTCAAAATTTTTACATAGATTGGGCCAAGAATAGACAGACACTCCTGGGAAAGAAAAACCAGGCTGGGATGAGAGTAGACTTACTCATTGAGACATCTAGATTCATTATACGTTAGAATAATAGAGGCACTGTATAATTTGCATTTCGACAGATAACAGAACAAAGAGCACCGAAGCAGAGCCCCACTTAAATGGACACTTGACATATAACAAAACAGACATTGCAAATCATTGGGAACAGATTATGGAATGCATTAAAGCATGCCAGAAAAAAATGGGTATCCATTTGGAGTGAATATGGTTTCCCTCCTCACGCCATGCTTTAAAATAAATTCCAAGTGGATTAAATATAGAAGATAAGCCTGCAAAACTTCTAGATTATGAGACTTTTGAACGTTAACCATAGAAGAAACCATTGTTACATTCAACTATATTAGTATCAATAACTTTTATTCCTAAAAAGATTTCATAGAGGCCAGAAAAAACTCAACTACAAATAGAAGATTTTTACAATGTTTATATCTGACAAAATTATAATAATCTGGCCGTAGAATCACAAGGCAGAGGACGAGCAACCCAAAGGAAACATGGACAAGAGAGCTGGACAAGACATAGTTGAAAAAGAAAACTAAGTGGCAGGGTGGCTGGGTGGCTCAGTGGGTTAAAGCCTCTGCTTTCAGCTCAGGTCATGATCTCAGGGTCCTGGGATCGAGCCCCGCATCGGGCTCTGTGCTTGGCAGGGGGCCTGCCTCTCCGCCTATTTGTAATCTCTCTCTGTCAAATAAATAAATAAAATCTTAAAAAAAAAAACCACTAAGTGGCAATTAATTATATGATAAATGTTTAGGAAAGTGTGAATTAATCCCATGAGACATCATCCCAGACTTCCCCCAAATGGAGGAAATGAGAATGTCAAACATGACCGGGAAGTAAACAGAGCGCTTATGTACTGAGAAACACTGTTGTACGCACTACGGAAACGACTTGGCATCTTGAGATAAAGTTGAAGATGTGTAGACTCCACAGCCCAGCAAATCGACTCCTGGGGGTACACACAGGAGGTACTCTTGAGTGTCTACACCAAAAGGACGTACAAAAATGTTCATAAATGTGAATGGAAAATGGAAAAAAAAGTTTGGCAGTTTCCTACACAACTAAACGTCTGCTTACCATGCAACCTGGCCCTCTCACTCTTGGACATTTATCCCAGAGAATTAAAAACTCTTCCATACAGTGGTGTGTATATATATATATATACAACGGAATACTATGCAGCCATCCAGAGATTGCCATTTGCAACGACGTGGACGGAACTGGAGGGTATTATGCTAAGCGAAATAAGTCAATCAGAGAAAGACAATTATATGATCTCTCGCAGGGCAGGGGGTTGTAGGGGTGGGGGAGGGAAATGAAACAAGAGGGGATCAGGAAGGAGACAAACCACAAGAGACTCCTAAACTCACGAAACAAACTGAGGGTTGCTGCGGGATGGGGCGGGGGTAGGGATAGTGTGGCTGGGTTACGGACATTGGGGAGGGTATGTGCTATGGTGAGTGCTGCGAAATGTGTAAGCCTGATGATTCACAGACATGTACCCCGGGCCAAATAATACATTATATGTTAATAAAAAATAAAATAAAAAACTCTTCCATAAAAAAACCTGCAAAAGGTGTTTATAGCAGCTTCATGAACTATGCCCAAACTGGAAGCAACCCAAATGTCCTTCACAGGGGAATAAATTGGGCACAACTATTCCATGGAATACTACTCAGCAAAAAAGAACTACTGGTGCATCCAATAACTTGGATAGATCTCAAGGGAATAATGATGAGTAGGGGAAAAAGCCATCTCATAAGGCTACACAGTATGTGATTCCACTTACAGAGGAGGTTTGAAATGACAAAATTATAGGGATGGAGAAGCGAGCACCAGGGGTCAGAGAAGGAGAAAGGGAGAAGGTGGCTGTCATATAAAACAATCACATAAGGGATTACTGCGATGGAAATTTTCTGTACCTTGACTGTGTGATGAAATTTCATAGAACTAAACATATATACACACACACGCAAGTGAATGAATATTGGTGATATCTGAATAAGGTAAACGGATTTTATCAAGTCAGTTTCCTGGCTGTAATACTACTATGGTTGGGCAAGATGTTGCCACTGGGACAAACTGGGGAAAGAGTGGAGAGATCTCCTAGTATTAGTTCTTACAACAGCATGCGAACATACAATCATCTCAAAATAAAGTTTAACAAAGAAAAACTGTTTTTATCTAAGATCTAGACGTTCTTTTGGTAGGAAACAGGATTAGTAAACCATGATCTATTTATGCATTTGAAGACTATATAGGAGGAAAATGAAAAATGTATACTTCACATATCAATATGGGTTAATCTCGAGAAGAAGAAAGAGGTAGAGGAGGAGGAGGAGGAGGAGGAGGAGAAAACAATAGTGGGAAAAAGAAATTTGCACAGACCACATAACAGTTCTATATACGGTCATATACATGCAAGACTTAAGGAAATATTTTGCTTAAGGATGTCTACACATATGGCAAAATTATGAAGAGAGCAAGAAAATGGTAAACACTATATTAGGGAAAGTAGTTATCTCAGGATGATAAGAGTGGACAAGGGGGGCGGGTAGACTTAGAGCACTGATACTTCCTGATGTTTGTGTATCTACCATCCAGTTTACTTTTCTTTTTACTTTACACTTACATTATACTCTTTTGTATGCATTGTCTTTAATTTAAAAAAAAACATAAAACGACCTATTGGGATAGAAAGGTGCTGGGGAAAAACAGAGGGCATGTGAAAGACTATAGAATCTAGTCATGAAGTTATTCCAATTCCAAAGCCAGTGATTGGAATTTAAGTCCCAAGTTCAAAGTGTCATATAGGAGAGGCATTAATAACACAGGAATAAACAAATCAATTTCTTTTTTTATAATTTTTTTACGTTATGTTCATCACCATACAGTACACATCATTAGTTTTTGATGTCGTGTTCCATGATTCATCGTTTGCCTGTAACACCCAGTGCTCCATGCAATACGTGCCCTCCTTAATAGCCATCACGGGGCTAACCTATCCCCCCACCCCCCTTCCCTCTAAAACCCTCGATTTGATTCCCAGAGTCCACAGTCTCTCATGGTTTGTCTTCCCCTCTGAATCTCCCCCCCTTCATTTTCCCCTTCTTTCTCCTAATGTCCTCCATGCTATTCCTTATGTTCCACAAATAAGTGAAAACATGTAATTGTCTTTTTCTGTCTGACTTATTTCACTTCGCATAATCTCCTCCATTCCCATCCATGTTGATGTAAATATTGGGTATTCGTCCTTTCTGATGGCTGACTAATATTCCATTGTATATATGGACCGCATCTTTTTTATCCATTAATCTGTTAAAGGGCATCTTGGCTCCTTCCACAGTCTGGCTATTGTGGACATTGCTGCTATGAACATTGGGGTGCATGTGGCCCTTCTTTTCACTACATCTATATCTTTGGGGTAAATACCCAGCAGTGCAATTGGCGGGTGATAAGGTAGTTCTATTTTTAACTTTCTGAGGAATCTCCACACTGTTTTCCAGAGGGGCTATACCAACCAACTTGCATTCCCACCAACAGTGGAAGAGGGTTCCCCTTTCTCCACATCCTCTCCAACATTTGTTATTTCTTGCCTTGTTGATTTTTGCCATTCTAACTGGTGTAAGGTGGTATCTCAGTGTGGTTTTTGATTTGAATTTCCCTGATGGCTAATCATGTTGAACATTTTTTCACGTTTCTGTTAGCCATTTGTATGTCTTCTTTGGAGAAATGTCTGCTCATGTCTTCCGTCCATTTTTTAACTGGATTTCTATTCTTTACAAGGGAGATAGAGAAATGTGTGTGTGCATGAACACCCCATATCCACATGCCCTACTCCAGTACGATAACTACTTTGAGTTTCTCTATAATACAATTAGTAATAGAAAAAATACACATGTAGGTAACAGAGAGATGGCTGCAATACAGAAAAATAATATGCACAGTGTTTCTGTATGTGGACTCTGCAATCAAACAACTTCTCAGTGCCCCCATTCCCTAGCTCAGACCCTTGGGTAAGGAGTCTCCCATGTAAAATGGGACTAACACTGTAGTTCTCAAACATTCTGGTTTTAAGATCCCTTTAAACTCTTAAAAATTATTAAGGACCTCAAAGAACAAGTTTATGGTGTTCATTATGGGGTTAATTACGTATATATTAACATATATATTATATATATATTAAATGTTTATTAATTCAAATAAGCCCATTGCATGTTAATATAAATGTTTTATGAAAAATACATATTCTGAAACAAGAACAAATTAATGAGAATAGCACTGCTCAGTATTTATGCAAACCTCTTTAATGTCTGATTTAATAGAAGACAGCTGAATTCTCACATCTGCTTCAGCATTCAATCTGTGGTAATATGTTGTTTTGGTTGAAGTATACGAAGAGAATCTACTTTGCACAAACACAAAGGTAAAAAAGGAAAGACCCTGTGAATCCCTGAAAAGGTCTCAGGGAACCCCAGGGCTTCCTGGACCATACTTTAAGAACAACTAGACTATGGGGTCTTGAATGGGTTGCCACTGAGGGCTTTCATGGTCAGTGTTTTATAGGAAACTGACCAGGGAACTTAAATCTTCTTGAGGTCACCACTGGTAGCACCATGCTTATTTCTCCTTTGAAGTTTGGTAACTTTCAATGGCCAATTTGTAACTTTCATGAAAATATCTCACCTATAACATTTAAGACAAACAAGGTGAACAAACAAGGTGGTCTCTTCTCCTGATGTAAAAGACAAGCTTGAAGATTTTGTTTTAGGTGCAGCAGCAGGGGTGAGATAGGATGTCATAAGAACAGAGGAGTAGCGCCCCATTTCAGGTGAGGTTAAGGGTCCAGGAACCCTCTCTAGTATAGAAAGTCCCCATTCTAGACAGATCCAGGTGAGCTAAGGTGCAGGACTATAGCTCACCAAGGGGCATTGTGCAGGGCTCCCATCCATCTGTGTGATGGGCCCTTTGGCATTCAGGTAGTGCCTGTAAACCCCTTTCTTAAAAAGCATGTGTAACTGCCTGAAGTAAAATGTGTAAGATTTTGAGCGAGATCAATTATATGGAGATACACCCTCATCAGCAATGTATTTTAAAAGCTTTTGTAATATAATACATTCCTTGAAGATACTGCAGATTTGGTTTCAGACCACCACAATAAAGCAAATATTGCAATAAAGAGAAAATTTAAAAAATCAAATTAAAAAAATCACAACTAGACTAAAAAGTTTCCAGTTTCATTATTTCCAAATAAACACAAAGAGCAGTCTTCTGTTTTCCACAACTATTTGAAATAACTTTTCATGTCATTTTACGTTTTTATGGCTGTGCATGGCAGGATAGGAGACTCTGTGACGGAGCACTGTAGCATAAAAAATTGGAAATGACATTACAACTGTGCCCTGCATTGAGATAATGAAAGGCAAAAGCTGAACGTAACCCAGAAACAATGAATCGGGTGCTAGCTAAGTGGAGGCACTCCAGGCAGATAAAATCTCGTGCCTCATTCCTGCTCCTCCTCAGGGACCAGGCGGCAGCAGGTTGTCTGTTTGGAGATGGAAGCTAGGATCAAAGACGCTAGACAGTATGTCCAGTGCCAAGACAAATGGGTGCTCACGCACGGACTGCCAGGTGTTCACCCAACCATCCATCTACTCTTGGCAGTGCTCGCCGTACATGGTTCATTCAAAACAGTAACACCTGCTAAGGTCCCAAAGCTAGAGACCACGGAAATTTAACAGTAAATTTCAGTCGCTGAGCTAAACATGCAACCAAAAATCATCCAATATTGGAGGAAATTCAGGAACATCATCCAATACTGAAAGAGCAACAAACATGACCAATGGCAAAATTTCTATCTGAGAACAAAGAATTTATATAGCACACAGAAGAAGCCTTTTTTAAAAAAGGCAACATACTCAGGGAGAATCTTTTAAACAAAACACATCATTCATTAACTTCTTAAAGTTAAAAATATAATTAATGGAAGTAAAATTCTCAACAGACGGACTAAAAAGCCACATAAATGCATAAAGAGAAAGAAAGAGTAACCTGGAAGACTGAATTAAAGCACTTTTCCAGCTGCAGCCAGAAGGATAGTAAGAGGAAAAGGAAAAAAAGTCAGAAAATATGAAAGACAGATCCAGAAACCAACAAGCTTCTAATAGAAGCTCTGTAGAGGGTGGGGATTGATAATGGAGAGAGAGCAATACAACAAGAAGTAAGAGTCAAGAAGTGAAGATGGATACTGATGAGTCCTGACTTTGAAATAGACCACTGAGCGTCTAGCAAGATAAAGGACACATATCAGGTTCTAAAATCTGATAGGCAATTTTGAATACCTACACATGGGATAACATCAGAGTGACATGAAAGACTGAACACACACACAACCAGTCTATATGTAAAAACAGAACTCTGACCCACGGCCTGCAGCAACAAGCCCAGTTGGTTATTACCAACATTATCTACACCATGGTCTCCATGGTCTTCACTACCCATCCTAGGAAGCCCGCTGGGAAGGAGCACTGAGAGGACATGACTGCCAGCTGACCCATGAGTTGGACTCATGAGACTGGAGGCTCCTCGCCCCCACTCTGTCCTTAGAATTTGGGTTCTTGCCCTTCCCTCTCTTAGAGGCTGCTCCAAGGACAGAGCCTTGAGATAAGGAAGTGATGCTGAGAACACCTCCGTGGGATACATGACTGAACCCAGTTAGGGCCCCTCCATGAATTTCTAAGGTTTGGTGGGCAGGCACAGGGGTCCTTGCTGCCACCCAGCACAAGCCTTGTAGACAAGTTCCCTTTGTTTACTACAACAGCCACCCATCAAGCAGGAGGGCCTGTTCCTTTCTTCAGTCTCTCCCTGTCCTCTGCCTACATGAGCCAGTTTCAAATAACACGTGGGAAGCTCCAGAGGAGGTTACTAAGCAAAGGAAACCAGGCTGCTTTCTAGAAGTTGGACTTGTAGAAAGCCAAACATCAATTTCTGTATAATCATCCCCCAAAGGCCAGGACTTTATTAATAATGGGCAACTTCCCAAATTTTGTCCCTTGTTCCAACTTAAGACCAAGCAGAGAAAGCAAAATACGAACTCCCAATCACATATGATGTTCCTCTTCTATTTAGTCCCCAAACAGCTTTCTTCTAGAAGCATTCCCATTTTCTTCTCTCTTCTGTCTGCTTCTGAGTCTCTGCCAAGGCAAGTGATGGTGGCTGATTCCCTTGCCGTTGGGAGCTGTGAATAAACCACCTTTGCTTGCTCTAATTTGCTAGGTCCGGTACTTCCATAGTGACTGTGGACGGTCCCCTGAGCCTTGTCTGCACTGTGCACCAACGTCGGGGCCCCAACGTCAACCCGCTGGGGGACCCACATGGCTCCTTCGTGCCAGACACAACACTGAGTCTGAACTCTGCTCTCTTTGTTGAGTTCCTTGGCTATTTATGCTCAGCTTAGTACTTGGGCTTTGTTATAGGCTTCTACCGGCATCCTTGGTCAACTCAGAACATTCCTTTTCCTCTCTGTTTTGCTCTCTCTCCTGTTACTGTTTTTTGTTGTGCTAATAGCATTACAAGAATGTTACAAGAACGAGGCTCATAGGGCAGAACGCAGACAAAGGCCTTATAAGCCTGTTGTTTGAACCAGCCTCATAGATCACAGGGCTTTTGGTTCTCACCTGACTGGCATCCACTGGACCAAATGTTGTAGGTCACCAATAAAAGTCAGTAAGGTTTTCCTTCTATTTTGTGTCCTGAGAGCTTGGCTTTGATCAGAGAGAACGCTCTTTGTTTTTCTACCTGCTAGGCCGCGAATGTCAAGTCTTTATGAGGAAGTGACCAGTGGTCAGGTCAGGGGGGACCGAGACACAAGGTGCATAAGTATTACATTCCTCCCAACTACCCCCAGCTTTCATGGGGTCATCTAAATCCAAATCCTCCCTTCCACCTCGAAAATCCCTGCTTCTTCTATGTATTGTGGTTAAAATCTTAATTCTTGTGTCTATCTTTCCAAATGGCAAAGCTTCACCAGGGATAATCTGGGCCTTCCATAGTCAATCCTGGGAACATCTGATCTGAATAAAATTGTTCATTTGAGAGGTGCCTTAGAAAAGGAAGGGGATAAGATTTCACAAGCCCATTCAGCAGATTTTTTGACTGTAATGCAGAGGACTTTAAATGAAATTCTGAATAACCAATCACTTCAAAGATTCTTTGGCCAAAGCTAAGGAGCAATGTGATAACTTAAGCAAGGATCAAGGAGACTTCTTGCCTAGTAAATCCTCCCCTCCTCATCCCCTGGTTGTCTCTCTATATCCAGCCTTCCCTCTTTCCCTTATCCTTCTGACCTCTCTCCTTGCACACTTCCTTGCCATCCCTCTCCTTGTCCAGACCCCCTATCTTCTCCTAACAACTTCCCTAAAACCCCAAAATGACTGTGAGGATCCACCCCTCCCATGAGCCGGGTGCACAGGCAACTGAAGAACTTAAGACGTGGACCTGTGCTGAATTAAGAGCAGGAATTAAAGATTTCCCTAAACCCAAACAAAATAAGCAATTATTTGTAGGAGAACTTAAAATTCTGTGGGTACTTATGACCTAGGACATCTGACATATATCCACTAGTACACATATTGGTCAGAACCTCAGATGCTAAATCCTGGATGCCAAAAGCTGATTGGACTGATCTGCAAAGGGACCTACAGGATCCTTCTTTCTACCATAAACCTCACAGAGTCAGGAGGGAAGGAGGGAAGGAAGGATGGAGAGAAAGTGAGAGATAGAGAAAGAGAAAGAAAGGAAGGAGGAAAGAAGTAGAAAGAGAAAGAAAAGGAAGAAAAGAGAAAAGGAAGAAAAGAGAAAAGGAAGAAAAGAGAAAAGGAAGAAAAGAGAAAGGAAGAAAAGAGAAAGGAAGAAAAGAGAAAGGAAGAAAAGAGAAAGGAAGAAAAGAGAAAGGAAGAAAAGAAAAAGGAAGAAAAGAAAAAGGAAGAAAAGAAAAAGGATGAAAAGAAAAAGGAAGAAAAGAAAAAGGAAGAAAAGAACGAGAAAAGTGATCTGGTAAGAGGCATATATGAAACATTCCCCCAAAACTGAATGGAGCATAATTCAATCATGCAAACAAACTAACAAAATGAAACTATTAGGAGATTCTCAGTCATTGTCTACAAAATAAATTTTGGCAACAGTCAAGAATTCGGGGCGCCTGGGTGGCTCAGCTGGTTGAGCACCTAACTTGGTTTCCGCTCAGGTCATGATCTCAGGATTGTGAGATCAAGCCCCGCATTGGGAGTCTTCTTAGAGATTCTTTCCCTCTTTCTCTCCTCTCTCTTTCTCTCTCTCTCAAATAAACAAATCTTCAAAAAGAAAAAAAAAGTTAGGTGCTAATGGAGCAGGGGCCTTTCATCTCATGTTACCAACAGAGTTACACCTGAAACTGAAGGCCTAATTCAAAAACAGAATTTATAACAGGAAAAAGCCCTGTGAGCTCAGCTACAACACCTGGCAGAACATTTTGAAAGGACTTTAGATCAAAAATGAGACAAGATCCAGAGGAAACTAACTCTATAGACCCAACACCTACGTGGACCCCACCCCAACCAGCCACCTACTAATCAGGACGCTTGTGGATATTGTTAACAGAACACTGGAGAACAGGCTATCCCATCTTATGAAAGAAAAACCAATACAAAGAAAAATCCCTTCAAGGAAGGGAAGTGCTCCAAGGAAGGGAAAGGTGCCCAGTGTCCTGCCATACTGTTGTGACTTTCTTAAATTAACACCTGTGAAGTGGAGCCCCAGCAAGTCAGACGAGGTGCCCCAGTTCCAAAGAGCACAATGGAACTGGAAAAGAGACGTTTATTTATTCCTCCTGGGTCCTGGAGAAGTACAAGGCGCGCTTCCTGGAGCCACTCAGGGCAAGTGGGGATGGGGGTGAGGCACTGCCCTGGGGCCATGCCTGCATTAAGCTGTACGGTGGACCACTTTGGTGTTCTTAGGCTAAGGTCAGATTGGTCAATTTGAACCCAAGAGGGAGGTTTGGTAAGCTTCTCAGGGAGCTAATCTAAGGAGCCCACAAGGGGAAGGTCTCGGGAGGCAGGGGAGACCTGTGATCCCAAGGGCCATTGGGGAAGTCATGCTAGGAACTTACCCTTCATCTGTGACTCTGTGGGCTGCTACCTAGGGTAGGCGCTGGAGGGAGGGGCTTCAGTTCATGGCCCCTTCTGGCTAACTGGCCACACAAACTAGATGCCAGGGCAGCAATACTCTAGAGCAGTTTAGCTAAACTCGAAACACGTACCCTTAAACAAAGAGAATTGACTATGAACAGGGAGTCATCCTCATCAACTCCTGGCATTCATCACGTTAAAAGGGATAACGAGCTGCTCTTTATGCATTAAACCCCACCACCTTTGTTCAGCCTCTTCCTCCGAGTAAACATGCCACACAGGCGGTGCGTATTTCAAGTAACTATCAAATAACAGGTTTTCCCTATCCCCAAGCCCTCCAACTAATGCTTGGCTTCTTGGCTGAAAAACTTCTCTCCCTGCTCTGAGATACTCTGTGAAAATTTAATGAAAGACTTACTTAGCAAATTGAATTGTAAAATCAAACACACACCAGAGGGACTATTGCTTCAGGTTCTAGGGCACTTTTCGATCCATAATCAAATTGTGTCTGCTCTAGATATACCCTGGCTTCCTCCATTATGTTTTTTCTAAAGATTTATTTGAGAGAAGGTGCATGCGTGCATGCAGAGGGAGGAGCAGAGGTAAAGAATCTCAAGCAGACCCCCACTGATTGCAGAGCCCCATGTGGGACTCGCTCTCACCACCCTGAGATCATGACCCGAGCTAAAACCCAGACTAAGGCGTTTCACCCACTGAGCTACCCCGGTGCTGTCTCCATGATGTTTCATGCATATGCCAAATAGGGATCTTGTTACTGGGCCTGACATTCTATGGGCTAAACATTTGACATATAATAGACAAAATGACTGGAAGAGAATATATAAAAGTTCAGAAAGATCCTACCACACCACCATTACCTAAACTTCTGCAATATTCCTTAAATCCGGAAGCAAAGAAGAAGGATCAAATCTATTTGGAAGCCTTATATCCAAAGGTGGTCTTCTCATAACCTATCCCAGTCCTTGTAACATTTCCATCCTTCCAGGATTAGTTCAACAACTCAGGACCATCAAGGAAATTATCATCCCTTGCCTCCCTCAAATACCCAACCCAAATAGCATGCTGTCATCAATTCCTCCTGAAGCCACTTGCTTCACTGCAATAGATCTTAGCTCTGCCTTTCTCCGGGTGCCTCTAGACCAGGATGGTCAATACCTTTTTGCCTTCACCTGGGGAGGGCAACAGAGTATCTAGACAGTTATGCACTCGGGGTTCATCGACACCCCCTCCATGTCCCAGGTCCTCAATCGAGACTCAAAACACCCCAATTCCCTTTGTGATTCAGTTCTGACACAACACGTAAATGACCTGCTACTTCGTGCAGACGACAAGGAAACCTATGGAACAGGATGCCATTTACTCGCTCTCAGACTTAGGAGAAAACGGACATCAAGTTTTAAAAGCTGTATTTAAATTCTGTCCAGTAATTTATCATTTACAGCATGACCTACTTAAAGAAGGACGAGTACTCTTTCCTGATAGACCGAAGGCTACTGAAACATATCTTAGACTTCTCACAAATAACAATGGAGAGGACTCTGATTTTAACTGGATATTGCAGACAATGAGTGCTGTATTTTTCTGCGATTGCAACACCTCTCTACGAACTAGCTAAATCCTCGGTGAGAGCCTCTCTGCTCGGAAAGCCCAAACAAGAACCTGCTGACTCTCATCTGGAGGAGGTTCTTCAACAGTCTCCCTCCCCGAGCACTCCTAACTACAAGAAGCTGTTTCATCTAGAGAGGCGGCCATTACAAAGGTCGCGCCCATGGAAGGAGAGAATATAAAAGCCAAAGGAAATGCTCTAACAGAGGATTATGCCCAACAAGCTGCTTTACCAAGGTTATGATCCTATCTCAACCCTCAAAGGATCCATTTCTGGAGGGATTCAAAGAGGCCGTTTAGAAAACATCACCGCAGCAAATACCAACAACGACGCAGTCACAAGCCTTTATAAGCAGCACATCTGAACCAAAATGATATGGGAAGGTTGAAAATAAAGGGATAAAAATGTGTGGCAAGTCATAATAAGAAAGTTAATTACTAATACACGATGAAGCAGAACAGATGGCAAAAAGACAAAATGGAAATATTTTATGCCGTTACAGACACACCAGCTAGGAAGCTACTGAACTTATTTCCATCATGAGTAGGCCTACCTTGCTGTGGACGGTTTCTCTAGGTGTCTGCTCCCTGCTTGGCATTAGGTCTCCTCTTTACCCAGCTTCTCAAGGAAAATCTCTCTTGTGCTTCTCCCGCGCGCGTTCCACCGAGATTTTTCCTTCGCACTGGCCAGGGCGGCGGTGGGAGACGCCGGGAGGGGAGGTCTGAGCCTCGGGCGGGGGCGGTCACTGTGCACCTGAGCGGGGTTGTGGCCTCGCCCCTGCTCCAATCCGAGCGGTGGGACGTGCCCTGAGCCTGCCCTTCTCCCTGACCTTCCGCTTACCCAGCTGCAATGGATTGCCGCCAACGCACTGCGGTTACCATTCTGTTGCTCTTCCTCAGGAGAGATAGATCTCAGTGGGCTTTCAACAGGGTCTGCCATTCGCCCCCGCAAGCCAGCACTGAGCTGAGCACCTGGTGCGTGGGTTCCTGAGAGAAACACAGCCGAAGAGTTTGCAAGCCTCTCTTGTGTCTGGGATTCTCGCTCTTCATGTAGCCCACGCCAATCTTTAGGAATTCCTTAAGTTTCTGCCTGTTTCTATGAACTTCTAGGGCACCTTGTGGTCTGCCCTAGGTGGCCAGCTGCAGACTGTTAGATATTTGCAGACACCTGTCTCTCCAGGGACAACGCTGAACTTTACCCGAGTCCTGTGCTTCCTTCACACCGCAACACTTGGAAAATCCCCACCGCCATTTTGTGTCCCAGAAAGTAACTTAGCACAAAGAACCCCCCTTCCCCCTCCGACTCAGATCAGCGTTTCTGTCTACTCTCTGTCATGCCTAGCATAAAACTCAAGATGAACTGTGTTTACCTGTGAGGGGGCCAAACACAGACCTTTCCCCTTGCCCCTGAACCCGCTGACAGAGCCAGACATAGATCCTTCTACTTTCACCCCCAGCCAATTGCCAGTTTTTATGTGTCATGAGTGAATAGCTGAAGTTAGAATTGTTTATCCCGCACCACCCCCAAATCAGCTAGAGGCAGAAATAGCTATTTCTTTCTTTACTTTTTTTTTTTTTTTTTTAAGATTTTATTTATTTATTTGACAGAGAGGCACAGCGAGAGAGGGAACACAAGCAGGAGGAGTGAGAGACAGAGAAGCAGGCTTCCTGCCCAGCAGAGAGACCAATGCGGGGCTGGATCCCAGGACCCTGGGATCATGACCTAGCTTGAGGCAGAGCTTAAGGACTGAGCCACCCAGGCGCCCGAGAAATAGCTATTTCTAGTACAGTGCCTGTGACTTCTGATTACAAAACAATTCCACCTATAAATCCCCCACTTGTAACCTGCCTTCCACTCCCTATAACGTCTGAGGCAAACACATCCTGCTGAAACAGACACGCTCATCTTTGAATCGGGGGTGATGTCCCCATTGCTGTACTCCGAATAAAATTATCTCAATTGTCTGCTGCATTGTGTCTCTGACACCGGATTTCAGGTCAGTGATGTGCCCTATGACCTCATTCTGAAAATTCAAGCAAACGCATTTATCTCTAGTTTCTCCACCTAGCTTTTTTCTCCCTCTCTTGTTTTTCCTGCTGTGGGGGAACAATGCTGCTCTTTTTCCAGCTATCTCTGAGCTGAACAGGAAGTCTTGATTCTTTTCTCTTATTTACCACTTTCAGGTGACCAATCCAGATATTTTAAAAACTACCCCTATGAATGAATGGATTTTAAGACTTAAAGGCTTTCAACCGATTGTAGTTATTCTTTTTGCGCTTAAATGGCCCCATCTTTGGCCAGTGGGCATCCCTTCAAGGTGGCCTTTTAAACCTCTGGATACAACTCAAGTAGTCTTTGATTGCTTCATTGCCTTCTGTTTAACAAGACATTCCAGTCTCATCCTTCCACCCCAGATCTGGCATCAGTCACTTCTCTAGGAAGCCTCTGTTTGTCTTACCAGCAAATGGTATTTTAAAATCATAATCTGGGCTCTACTGCTATTTAAACTCTTCATATGCAAAATAGATTCATTTATTATTTTCTTAAGTTAAAAATATGGGAGGAACACATTGTATCACTCACAGTATTGTACTAATAAAATGAGATAAAAGAAACAATCAAGACTTACTAAAGGTTAGCGTTTTCATGTGTTCAAAAATATTTAATGAGCACCTGAATTGAGCCGGATGGCAGACCCAGTTCCAGGTACTGAGGATACAGGTAGAGTGGAGGGGAAAAAGGAAAAAAAGACAAAATCCTTTGCCTGTATAAGGCTTCCATTCGAGTAGAGGAAGATAAACAGTAAGCAAGTAATAAAATATATAGTCAATTCAATGATAAGTGCTAGGGAAGAAAAGAAAACAAGAAAGGGGGCTTAAGGAAGTGCTCCTGTTTTTTTTTTAGTAATACTATTACTGTTGTATTTATGTGAACCGTTCCAAGCAATACAATTAGGCAGGCCAATCTGGCAAAAAGTCTCTTTTCAGTGTCCTATCAGGCATCTTATTTAAAGAGATGATACATGAATCATTTTGTAAAGTCTTTATATCATCCGCCCCCTTAACTCCATCCGATGGGCCAAGATATAGTTATGGACTGAGTTTGCTTAAAGAAAGGGACACCTGCAAACTGTTGGTTTCTGGAGAGTACAGAGACTTGTTCCCTGCATGTACTCCCTCTCATGCTGGCAGAGAGAGGAGACACAGGGGGAGGAGGATCCTCGTCTGGACAGGTGAGGGTACATCTTAATAAAATTCTATTATGCTCCCACCTTCCCAGTAAAGGTGAAGTGGCCAACAGCCTGAGCCATCCTTTGAAGAGGTAATAACACCCTTCCCCCAACTCCACCCCCTCATCCCCATTGTTGGGTCTTCAGAGACCCTCCAGCTTCCCGTGACAATATTCTGAAGGGGGCTATAGCACCTCAGTACAAGGACGTTTTTATTTTAATGTCTATTGACATATCATCGAAGAACCAAATAAAATCGTTTTATTTGGTGACGCTTTCTTAAGGCAGCAACTATTTGTGAAAAACATTTAAGTGCCAGGGATGAATGACAGCCCCAACCACATTTCCAATGTATCCGCATAAGAAATAGGAACATTGCTGCTTGAATGCTATAAAATATTTTTATGGAGCTCTAAATTCTGTTGGTGTATAGTAAACCAGGCACTAGAGACAAATTTCTGAGATTGTGTATATATCAATATAATAGACAGTTCAATCTATTTCTAGGGTAATCGTTGTGTATATCTTAAAGATACATTTTTATTAAAAATGAGATTTATTCTATATGAACAGCATTGCAAAGTTGTTGCCCAATGGTATGGCAGCCACTTTTTTAGGGGTATTATGCAGAGTTGGTACTGCAGATGAGTGTCTTTCACATGCTGTTGTTTTGGGTGCTGGATCACCCCAAAATCCCCCAAAGTCTTGGCCATTAGATTATTGGCTCTCTTTTTAAAATCTCTTTAGGTATCCTTGAAAATGATAGAGACACATTGAGACCTACAATCATGATGTCCTGGGCTTCACCCTCTGCCCTCCCTATTGCCATGGTGAAACATGGCTCATAGACCAAGAAATCAGAATCCACAGGAGATGTTTTAATCTCTGAAATGTGTGAAGAGTATGCCTGTCATTTCCACCACTTGTTCCTCTGTCCACTAGACTGTGGACTTCTTGGTCTGAGCTACACCTCATTCATGTCTTTACCCCCAATGCCACGTTCCAAAGCCTGGCATATCATCATAGGGGTCCAGATGTAAACGGAATAAAAGGATGGTGATGATTTTATTAGTGTATGCTCTTATTAAACTTCTTTCCTACAAACTCTTCTCTTCCCAAAGTGTTTTCTGCCTCATTCAGACCAATCACTTGAATGTCCCCTGCACAAGCCATGGTCTTTCCCACTGCCAAGCCTTTGTTCACACTTTTAGCGCCACCAGAATGTCCTTTCCCTCCAGGAAGTTTTCGTAAATAGCATTTATCTTACAGGGCTATGAAGAGACTGGCATCAGACAGAATATGCGAACACATCTAGATGATGCTTGCCACAGTTAACTTCATTTTCCTTCTCACTGCCACAGACCCTAATCACCCTCTGAACTTCTGAAGACTGCATATGGGCCACATAGTTTAGGCCTTGCATAAACACTGTTTTATATTGCTCAGAAACTGTCTCTCCTAGGTCTGTCTGGTCAACCCAGATATCCCCTTAGCGGATCGCACTTTATTCCCTACATTCATCAGAGCATCTAGAACACAGAAACACACCTAGTAGGAACTCAACAAAAGCCAACCAGTTGCCTTCCTCCTGTCTTTCTTCCTCTCTTTTTTCTGAGGTATACACTTTTTTGGGGGGACGTCTTTTTGTTTCGAGCCCATCCCTCGCTTGCTCTGGTCCTGCCTCTCTGGATCATAGCAGCCTAGATCAAGAGTGGAAGGCTCACCCAAGCTGGGCCCATCAGGTCCTATGTCCTAGGATGGACAAATGGAACTAAAAAATAGCCCAGAAGTCTCTGGACAGCTGAGATGTGAACAAGTAACTTTGACTGTGTGGGGTCCCCATATTCCAGCCTATAGACTAGACAGACAAAGCAACTGGTATATGGAAAGAGAGGAGGATGAAGCCATTAAGCCATTAAGAGAGTGTTCTCTTCCAAACAAGAGAATGGAAGACATCTAGTCCAGCTTCTAGTTCCCAGTTCTGCTAGCTCTCTTCCCAAGGTCCAGCTACTTTCCTGCTCTTGGCTTTTGTGAGATGCCCATCTTCATTCATTAAATCCCTCCCTTCCCCTACCCAAGGTACCTTATGACCCAAAGATTCTTACTTAGTATCTTTTTCTATTGCTTCCCCCCATCCCGATACATCAAAGAGCAACCTTTGGGAGTGCTGAGGGCTTGGGGCACCTGGAATTTCTCTATCTCTTTTACCTAATGGATCCAGTCTGGGGTGAGAGGACCAGGGAGGTGTGGGAGAATAATATCTGATAGTAGCCTGGCTACTGGGAAATCAACTTGGTCTCTGCATTATTATACCTGTTCTTGGCCAACAGAAGCTCCTGTGATAAGTGGCTCTTGAGAGACGCATGATAGAGGCCGAGAACTGTGCCAAGAACACTAGCTTCAAAGCCACACACACTAAATTCTGTTACTTAAGGAAGATATGGCATGAGGCTCCTTTGTTGTGCTTCTCCTACTATAGTGGATATGAGGATGAAAGGGGCAGATCTCAGGCTGTGGTATGACTCAGTACCTGGCACAAAGAAGTCCTCACTGATCCTTCTGTGCACCTTCACATGACGAGAGTGAAGGAGAGGAGGAGGGATGCAGAAAAGAGATATTGGTTCTCCAAGAACACTGATGTCCCTATGCCCTTGGGTCCCTAGAAGCTAGTTCAAAGGACACAGCCTTCTTCACTGAGTGGGCCATGTGTTGAAAGCAGGAAAGACAGTTTAGACAGGAGATCGGAGACAAAGCTGGAATATGTTTTAAAAGATTTTATTTATTTATTTAAGACAGAGAGGGAGAGCACGAGTGAGCATGCAGTGAAGAGGGACAGGGACAAGAAGACGCTGCACTGAACATGGAGCCCAATGCTGGGCTCTATCTCATGACCCTGAGATCGTGACCTGGGCGAAACTAAGAGTCAAATGCTTAGCCAACTGAGCCACTCTGGGGCTCTTAGCTTTTTTTTTTTCCCCTGATAATCCAAGCTATCCTTTTCTCTCCTCACTGAGTGTCTTAGTCTACTCAGGCTGCCATATCAAAATACCACGGCCTGCGTGGCTTAAACAATAGAAATGTATTTTCTCACAGTTCTGGAGACTGGAATTTAGAAGTCAGGCTGCCAGCATAGTCAGATTCGGGGGAGGCTCCTCTTCCTGGCTGGTAGATGGGCACTTTCTCACTGTGACCTTTTCACAGGGCCTTTCCTTAGGGTTTGTGCATGGAGGGATCAAGAGAGAGACAAGGATCTCTTCCTCCTCTTAGAAGACCTCCAATGCTATTGGATTAGGATCTCATGCCTATGCTCTCCTTTAACCTTAACGACCTCCTAAGAGCTATACCTCCAAATACAGTCACACTGGGGGCTAGGGCTTAAACATATGAATTTTGTGGGGACACCATTCAAACCACAGCACTGGGGATTGGGAGACTGAGCACGGGGTGGTGGGGAAGGACAGAAGTGAATGCATCTCTCCCCTTCGCCACAGTCATAAATAAACATTAGAAGGGAGATGGATTCAAACACAGGAAAGCACAAGATATTATCACTATCCCAGGAGGGAGGAGACTGTTACATTTCCAATTATTAAAGATTCAAACACATGCATGAAATAAATGTATCTCATTTAGGTCTGGAAGTTTTCTGCCTTTATTCTTATTTAATTAGAGCATTTGCTATGTAAAGGCCTCACATTTTTGGGAGAAGCATCATCAGCAAATTTGACTCCAGAAGAAAAGTAATTAATTTCAGAAATGGAGGCTGTCAGTCAGTTACATGCTGACATAAACCATGTCACTAGTGAGCAGCCGCAGCCTTGGGGAACTTATTTCTCTTATTTCTGTCAAAGCTCTTGGGTAAGGGATTGGGCAGAAAGGGTGCCTTTGTCGGTTTGAAGTCTTATGGATACTGATACAGTCTAAAACTAGCCTGGGAGAGATGGCCAGTTCACATTTCCCTACACACACACACACACACACACACACACACACACACACACACACGCACGTCCTTTTATTTGGGGGGGGGGGGCTAACCTTTAAGGTTTGCTTATTTTAACCTTCATACCAAAAGCCTTGTAAGTTCTGGCAAACTAACCACAGCCATGAATAATAAAGAAAAGCCTTATTCTGAATGTTAAACACAAAGGTAGGATTTTTCTACTTATAGATGATGCAGATAGAGTCTTTCTCCTTTGACCAGCTGACAGAATAAATTATTTTAGCCAACTTCTTTGGGCCAAGCCACCTCTGGAGTCTGGGAATAAACCCATTTGGCTGTGGTAGACTATCCTATTTAAATGCTGCTGGATTTCATTTGCTAGCATTTTATCTTTTTTTTTTTTTTTATATCTACTGACCTGTAGGTTGGCTACGTGTTCCACATTCACCATTCTTGGTCAGATCAGAGCATCCAACTTCAGCTAGTTTTGTAAAAATGTATCAGGAAATTTGGTAAGTACTGGAACCGGTTAACAAGGTGCTTGGCCAAGCCTCTTTGGATACCATGTTGTGGGGCTGGGAACAGGAATAAGCCAATGGACTTAGTCAATCAGCTCTTGTCCATTTGCCATCTCTCTGCCCACTCTGTCCATGGAGACCCCTCTCCATCATTTCTCCCCAAAGCATTTGGCTTATGTCCCTATGATGCTTATTCCATGTTATAGCTAAATATTAATTGGTTTGCTTATTTGTTTTTCTGCATCCCACTGAACTTTAAGCTCCATGTGGACAAAACCAACCCTGTTTCATTCACCAAAATGTTATCTAGTACCTAGAACAGTGCCTGAAGCACATTAGGGGTTCTAGAAATATTTATTGAATGAATGATAGATATAAGGCAAGTTTCAATTTGACCCCAGGCAGGCTTTATTGCTGAACTAGATGATAAAGAATTTATAATACTAATAATTATTAACAATTACCGTTTATTGAATATTGGTATATACTATATTATAATGATATGCAATATACTATAAAAGCACTCTATGCTCATCATTTGATACGTGTTCTCTCGTGTGATCTTTTCAAAAATCCTATAAAGTAGGCTCACTAACAGTAAATAATTGTCTTAATTAAAGTCACCCAGTTAGTAAAGCTAGGATTTGAACCCAAGTTTTTCTGGAGTCAAAGGCTATATTCTTTACAACTATAAGAAACTGCTTTCTTCCCAAAACAAGTTAAAGCAGAGAGAGAACTGGGTTCACTAAGTTTTCACTATCGTGAGACCATAGCTTGGTTTGTTTATTCCAAATATAAGGTTCTCAGATCCATGTTACATTTGACATTTAGAAGAATTTACACTGTATATAATGAAACTTTTGCTGCATGTAGAAGAAATAGGATCATTTCAATGCCTAAGGAGCTTTGTTTACAATGCAGCATTCATCAGGAGAAACTATTCCTTCTTCTGCCTCCTTTGTTTACAGTATTGTGCACAGAGAGGGAAAGAGAAAGGGGTGGAGTCTTCCTCCCTCCCAGCCTCCTACCCTAGGTGGACAGTCTGGCAGGTCGGGGACCAGAGGCTGCAAAATTGTGTTCCCAGACACGATGGGAACTCAGAGGAGATGGGAGGGAGGGCTTGGGGGCTTTGGCATGGTAGTTAGGAGGGGCAGGGCCCACTCCTACATGTTTCCCTCCTAAGCCAACCCTTCTGGCTTTGTGTGTCAGTGATTCGCTTGGGCCAGCTCAACAGAGGAGCAATTCTGTGGCGGATATTATGACGATTTTCTCTACTTTGGGGTTGGAAAGGAGTAGGGCCCAGAGAATGAGGATGGTCTGTACAGGCCGGTGGGTTGTATGGAGCTGATCTGTGCAATAAATATTTACAGAGCAATTGTAGATACTTGAAATCAGGGATGCAATCAGAGAAGAAACCTAATGGATTAGGAATATCCAATAGTTTTTTTTTTTATATATATATATACACACTTGTATTATATTCTATGATGGAAAAATCAAGGGTGCTCTGGGAAGAAAAGTAGGAACCTACCACACTGGGGTTGAGGCAGAGACATTGAGAGTGAAGCTAAAAGAGTAGTAGCACGTGGCCAATATTACTGTCACTTACAGTCACAGCATTCTAGGCAGAAAGAACATTATGCACAAATTCTCTGAGGAAGGAAAGACATAGGCCAAAGTAGAGAGAGCAGAGATGGCGCTGGGATTGCTACAGTGGGAAGTAAAAACAAGGTGAGTGGCAGAAGGACAGGCGGAACCTTCTAGATATTAAAAAGTGTGGCGGGCAGGAGCACTGAAGAGCCAATGAAAAGCTTTGAGCAGTGGGGTGACACAGCCAGACACACTATCCCCTTCAGTCGGATTGCGGGGACCAAAGCCAAGTGGAAGGGGCACGGTGGGTGGCACTTCCTGCTGGCACTTCCCTGCAGAGAGAGATCTGGTACCTGGTAGGTGACAGAATCGATGAAGAGAAAAGGGAAGGTCTGAGATTCAGCTTAGAGGTGGGACTGTCAGGGCCTCGTGTCAGCGGGGATGTAGGAAGTGAGTACCGTGCAGACGCACCCTCTGATGAGGTCCAGCACTCTGAGCTGAGCAGTCAAGCGAGAGCACAGAGATGCCACTGCAGAGACAGGAGGAGACTGTGGGAAGGGGAAATCTGCAGGGGTAAAGCAAGACCTTGTTTTGACTGTGTTTTGACAGACACGCTTGAGCCACCATGTGGGTCACCGAACATATTTCTCTGGAGTTTAGAAGGAAGTTTGGGGCTGGAAAGTTAAATTTGATTGAATGTAATAAACACTGAACACTTACTCTCACTGCAGAACGCCAGCCCCATGTCTGCTACGACCTCATCTTCCATGAGAATCAGTCTCAAACCTGAGACCGTATTCTGGAGATGCCAAGAGTGAGAGACACATGTTTACCGTGGAAGGAGCCCTAAAGCTTGAAACGAATTGGACCCAGTGGTCAGAAGGAGGGGAACAAAAGGAATGAGGATGAGAAAGGAATCCAGGGAAGTTCAATGGAAGAGGTAAAAGTCAGTCCAAGCCTTAAAGTTTGAGGAGGACTACAAGAGACAAAGGAGTAAAGGCATTCCAGGCAGGAAGAAAACCCCTAGCTAGGTATTGCGCACACACAAGGTGTTATGAGGCTAAATAGGCCCATCTGGGCCACACAAGAAAGACAGTAAGTAAAGCTGAAAAGGCATCCTGGAGCCAGACTGCTCAAGGCCCTCAGGTAAGGATCAAGAAGTTTGGGTTTTATGACTCTTGCAGCCCATCAGAATTACTTAGGAAATCATTTAAATTCATAACCCCAGGCTCTGACCATTGGCATTCTGATTCTGTCATTTTAGGAAGGAAACTGGAGAACCCTGGAGGCTCTGATAGAGCTCATCTGGAGATTGGCATGTGAGTACCGTGGATGCTCCTGATGGAAGATAAAAGTCCGGGACTGCTCATAAAAGTGGCATCATACCATGCCTGACTTTTCATATCTGACTTATTTCTCATAGAATAACGTCCTCAAGGTTCACTCATGTTGTCTCTTGGGTCAAAATGTCCTTCCTTTTTTAGGCTGAACACCATTCCATTGTCTGGCTGTACCACATTTGGTCACCCAGTCATCCAGTCACCCGCGGCTGGCCCCCTGCGGTGCTTCCAGTCGGCTGTGACCTTGGCCGCACCTCCAGGGAGTTTCACCACGACGCAGCGTCCAGGTCACGCCTACACTATCCAAATCCAAATCTCAGGGAATGGAACCTAGCTATCGGCACTTTTAAAACCTCTCCAGGTAATTCCAACGTGCGACCAAGCGAGAGACACGCCACTTCAAGGAGAAGGTGGTCGTTCACAGTGCAAACAGAGGGAAGAGAAATAGAAGGATGTGTGCCTTGGTCGCTCTTCACTGTCATCCTGCCAAGCCCTTCTTTCTGACAACTGAGGACAGAAAGCAAAAGCCTTGAGGGATGCCCCGGGACGAGGTCAGCGGCTGTACAAGGCATGGCACTTCTTTAACTTCCTTCAACCCTCAACTGAACTGTATGTCAGCCATGTGAAAAGTGTACATTCCTGGCAATTTCCAAGTGATGTGATTTGCCTAGGTGACTGGGATTAGAAATAGCCTCAACCTCTTCCTTGGTTTCCCGAGTATGTACGAGCCGAGACCGAGCCTCGGTTGGTGGTTAGGCAGGTTTCATGGGGATGGCACCTGGCTTTCACCAGCTTGTCCTCTTTCAGTGAGCAGGCCTCAGCTGAGGGTAGGATAGGAAGGACTGAGAGGGCCAGACTGGGAAGGCAGAAGCGGTTTCTAGAAGGGCTGCCCGGGGTGGCCACAGAGACTTCTGAGTGTGGCTAGTGGGACCGGGGTCAGATGCTTGGATGCAAGAATGAAATCAGAGGAAGCAGGAAGGGTCTGCAAACAGATCTGGGGAGGAGAGAGGCCAGCACACCTTAGTTATGTGACAGCACGGTGGAACCTTCCTAGATAGTCTCAGCTGACAGGACTCCCAGTCCAGGCCTCACAGGTGAGTGCCACTTTAGTAGAAGGCTAGTAGTTCACTCTGACTTTTAATTTTCCAGCCCTTTCTAAGTAATAGTTCTATGTGGAGAGAACTGGTCTACCTCAGGTAATCTGAGAGACGTCCAGTACTGGTGAGCTTAGAAGTCAACGAGTCTTAACGTTATTTTTGTTGTCCCATGATGACGCTGAGTTAATCCCTCGTATAAAGTTAAGAAAGTAATACATTTTCTCCAGTTGCTTCATTTATTATGGTTACACAGCCCAGTGCCCCAACTCCTGTCTTTAAGTAAAGGTGAGAGAGAAAATAGATCAATATTTATAATTTGCTATGAACACGGTGGCTTTCATCAAGGCACCAGCAGAAAAGGGAAAAGTGCAGAGGGAGAGACCGGCCAAGAGCAAACTTGCTGCATCTCAAAATCCTACAGGGAAAAGCGATGAACCGTAGCAACATTCAAGAGAAAATATGTCCTTCCGAAGCAGGCATGGGGCTGGGGGAGGGTGAGGCCAGGGAGAAGGGCATAAATCCGATGGGAGAAGAACAGCATACAAATGACCCAATTCAAACTCTGCATAGAGACAGCGTCCTCAATAGTGTGGGGTGGCGGTAGACCAGTGGCCCGGGGCACTCCACGCCTGAGTCTGAGGGCCTGCACTGCCACTTCCCAGATTGTGGGCAGGTGACCCTCTTTCCAGTCCCCTCATCTCTATGACGGAGACCACAGTGCCCACCCTTGGGGGGCTCGTGAACGTGAGCAAGACCATCCACTGAGGGATGCTGTACCCTAAGCGCCCCTCAGAGGAGGCAGCTGGGTGCTGGCTCCTGATATCAGTAAGAGGAGGAGATCCAGTTATAGCCTTTCCGTGTACTTCCATGGTCTTCCATCTTAAATACGCTCAACCTCACCTCACAGAAAAATGCAAATCAAACTACCCCGGCGCGGCATTCCGCCCCCCAGACTGGCTCACGTGAGGAAGCCTGAGAACACGCTCCGCCGTGGAAGCTGTGAGGAACCAGGTGCTCTCCGACGGCTGCCGCGAACGTCAATCGGCACAACCGCTAGGAAGGTAATTGGCAATATGTCGAAATTGCAAACACACAACACACAAACCCTTTGCGTATGTACCATGCTAGCCATTAAAGGGTTTTTTCCCTAACATCCAAAGATTAGAGATAGCCCAAATGTCCATCGGTAAGGGACGGTTTAATTAAACTGTGTTGCAGCCATCCAATAGAGTACCTTATAGCTAAGGAAAAGTAGCTCTTTCTGTACTGATACCAGAATTCTCCAAGGTAGATTTTGCATTAAAAAAAAAAAAAAAAGACGTTGCTCAGTATCTGGAATATGCTACATTTCGTGTAGTAAAAGGGAGGTAAACAAGAATCTTTATTCACATAGAATAGCCGCAAAGAAACTCCAGAAGACACATAACCTAAAAATGCATGTACCTACGTGGTGGGTGGTAACTGGCCTGCTGGGGTCCAGGGCAGGCCAGAGACTTCTCACTATCTGTATCTGCTTATACCTCTTTATTCTTTTAAGGTTTCAAATGAAGAAAATAATCAGTAATAATCTGTGAAATTCAATATTCTAGAACCTAGCCATGTGCTCTGTGGTCAGTCTTATGGGCTTGAACCTAGGCCCACTCTCTGTTTATTAAAAGACATTTTTCATGCAGTTGCTTCTTTGTGTCCCCAACATTGTTCCCTGACAGAACTTAGGCAGCCACTGTGTTCTTGGGAGGAGGCAGGAGAGTTCGCCAGATGGGCTTACAGCCCAAACCTAGTTTCTGACTCTACCTCTGCCTCCGTAACTGCCTGGCCTTGGTTGGACAAGTTGCTTCTGTTGCCTGGCCTCGGTTTACCATTCTGTAAACAGAAGGATGTTGCTCTAGAATTTGCTCCCCTTGGTTTTGAAATCTTAAGGTAAATATCAAATGATAAATGCCCTTTCCCACATAATCTCTCACTTCCTGCGATTTCTTCACCACATCCTTCCTTTTCTAAACATTCAGCAAGTACTACCATGAGCCTGGTAATGGTGCTGGGTGCTCTGGGAAGACGAAGATGAAAGACAAAGATCCTGCCAGCAAAGAGTTCATGGTTTGGGGAAAGAGAAAAGCAAAAGGCAGTTATAATACAGAGGGAAAGTTCTATGATCAACGAAACCCTCCCAACAAAGCTCTCAGAGATGGGGAATGCCAGCATGACCCGAGGACCTTGAAGCCTCTTACATGACTGCCATCTCTGTAAGTAATAAATTTATTTCCCCCCAAACCCAAATATTCCTGCTGCCCTAACACTTGAATACCTTTGGCTTCCTTCCTTTACTCTCTGGCTCCTTTCTTGGCCAACTGTTTTCCTTTCCTTTCCTCATCCTTGTCAAGATCCTCTTCACCTCTTGCCTGCGTGCATCCCAGACCATCCCAACTCACCGGTTCTTTCCCACTCCCATTTCTTCTGAATCCCGTCTATCATATCACTTGCAAGGCAAATATTCCTGCAGTGCATTCATGTAGGCTTCTGAACGATCAGTCTCTGAATAGGAAAACAAGAGACGGGGAAAACGCATGGCGAGCTGTGCTATTCAGCGTTTAGAAATCAGAGCTCTCCACTGTATTTTATTTCTGTGGGTCTTCTACGTAGTAAGAAATAATGAGTGGAAACCACTCGAGGCATTCTAAGATCCCGAGGTACCTCCTTAACATCAAAGAAAAATATCTGTGTGATCTTCATTTGGTAATATATACTTTATTGTCTTCTGGCTCTGTGTGCGGTGGTTCTTTATTAACTGGTGTATTTGATGAACCAGGAAAGCTAGTTCTTTGACTTTGCAAGCAGAGTTTATGCTAACTGCCTAATAAAAGTTTTTGTCCCCCCAAGTAATTTTCAAGATTGTGGATTTGTATCTTTTGTTAATGGAGAAGCCAAATTGATTCTGATTTTAAAAATCAGAAAAGACTTACTATAAAAACCTTGTACACAGTTTCTCTGAAGTTGTTACCACCCACTCAAAAAGAAAAAAAGTGCAACAACAGATAAATAACAACTACAAATAACCACCAATAACAAATCCACACAGACTAGAATAAATATTATAATCACCTGTTCAGGAAAGAATGCAAAACAGTTAGGCAAATTGCTTAGCAGATTATACAATGGGTGTTTGGGAATTTCAAATGTGTCTCAGTGGAAGCGTAAATATTTATCTGTTCTATTTCTCGGTGTAATATATAGTCAATAAACATTTCCCTCTGATGTGCCAGCTACTTGTAGTATCAGTCACTGGGACTTAATCATTTGCAAATCCTTTCCCACTGTCTTGGAATGATGTGCTTCCAAACTAACTACTGGGGTCCAGATGTGATCAAAGATAGTTTTTCCTTTGATATTTGGACAGTGCCTGACTTACCAGTCACCTGGTAGGCACTCTATTTTTATCCTACATAGAGGAAAAAATGGATATTTTAATCAGAAAGCTCAAGGAATCACAGAATTTAGAAAGCAAGGATGATCCTGGCTCTACCTTCATTTACCAGAACTTCCCTTGGTGGGGCCGGGGTGAGGGGGCGGGGGGGAGGGATGGGGACAGAAAAATGTCCATTTAAAGCCACACTGGAGAAATTAGGCTCCTTTGAGATGCCCACATTATAAATTATTGTTTAGTTCCAGATTCCCTGTGTTAGTGCCTTTATCCCCATCTTTGAGGTCAGAATCTGGTTAATTGGCCCTTAGTCTTTCAAAGCCGGTGACTCTGACACTGTTGAACGTTCAGTGAGCTCGTTGCTCCCTAGCAGCTTCAGTCTCATCCCGTGGGGACCTTGGCTGATTGGACTCCATTGGAGCTCTGCCCAGGAAGAGCTGTGGGGGTCCAGGGAAAGCCCTGGGGCTTCTTATCCTCTCCCTGCTGAAGGCGAGTTGACCGGTGAGGAGCCCTGTGCTCTGGCAAAGTACCCTTGATTCCTACTTACACCTTCCCTTTCCAGCCAAATACCAAAGCCACAGAGAAATGTCGGGGTGGGTGCCGGCCACCACCAGCCCTACAGACCACTGAATTCAGCTGAGCGCTGTCAACAGCCCATTTCAAAGAGGGAGAAACAGTCTTTGAGTGGCTAGGTACCCAAGGACACAGCACAGGCAAGGGACCCAGCCGAGGTTAGAAGCCCGACTTGCCTACTGTAGGACTGGTGCTTTTCGACTCTTGACTGCGGCCCAAGGACTCAAAGGACTGAGCTTGACCAGCAGACCTCTAACAACCCTGTAGTCAGACCTACGCAGGGAGGCTAGAACCAAAAGCCGTTTCCGGCCCCTCTGCTTCCTGCAGATGAACCGATCTGCTCAGCCCACTTCCGGTGCTTGGCCCGCCTCTGGGGGCTTCTTGGGGGGGACACGCTCCACACCGGGCTGCTGGGCTTCTGCGTTCTCTTTTCTCAGGTTGGGATCTTCTCTCCTTCATGAAGGTTCACATGTCCCTGGCCTTCCCTGTTGATCACTCACCAGGCTCACTTTATTCCAGTCCCGAACATGCCTCTGAAGCATAAGGGATCTACCTGTGGGTAACCAGTGACCTACCGGTCTCACCCTGCTCTAGCCAGCATGGCCCGGCTGCTCCGGCTTCTTCGCCTCGCTGTGCCCATGAATGCCCAAAGGCTGTCAAGTGCTTCTATAATATTAAGACTTGAATATTCTTCACGGGGTTTACTTTACGTGCAACCCACCTGCTCATAAAGCCAGGTAGATCTGGACAAGGACATGTAGGCATCTTGGCCACTAGTCTCATATGTACTCAATTTTTTTGACGGTCCCACTCAGTAGTCCCTTGCCTTGGAAAAAGAACCAATCCATGTTCTCTCACTCCTTTTGAACACTATTAGGGATGTCTCTGGTCCTATTTGCCATTTTCCACCGGTGTATCAAAAGAGACGGAATGTACTTCCTCCTCCAACTTATCTGAGTCACACCCAGGTCTGAGCTTAACCAGGTGATTTACAAATGGAATACATTTATGCCGGAAAAACTAACTGCTGATTCAGTGTAGAGGACCACTGGGCAAGGCTAATGTAACTGCCCGAATGTTGGTGCATCAGCTCTTTCTAGATCCCCAGAATATGTGTCCCAGCTAGATGGAATGTATTCATTTCCACAGAATGACCAGAATCTCTTCTCATTTCTGGGTCTTTGCACATGCTGTCGCCCCCCCCCCCCCCTGCCAACTCCCACTCTGCCTCCCGTGCCTCCTAAACTAGGTCGTGTAAGATACAGCACAGATTGCTACCGCTTATGTGCTTTCCTTACTAGTCCCAAATTCCTAAGGGACTCATACTGTGCCTATCTTGCTCCCCACTGTGTGCCCAGTGCTTAGCAGGACACCTGCCAGGTAGAAGTTGCAAATGAAGATTTGGGAGTTAAATGGATGACGGAATGAATGAATGGTCAAAAGTACCACACCACAGAGTGACTGAGGACCATTTACTCAATAGCAAGGGCAGGTCACACCTATTAGCATTGCTAAAGAAAGATACAAAACCTGTTGTCAAGTGAAAAAAAAGTTAGCACTAAAACCGCATGGCTGGCTGGGTGGGGGCTGGGTAGTCCTGTCGGTTAAGGATCTGACTGCTGATTTTGGCTCAGGTCATGATATCACGGGTCATGAGATTGAGCCCCACACTAGGTTGCAGGGAGTCTGGAGTCCCTGCAGCAGCGAGTCTGCTTGAGATACTCTCTCTCCCTCTGGCCCTCCCCACTTGTCCTCTCCCTCTCTCTAAAATAAATTTTAAAAATTGCATGGCTCCTCTAATCCCATTTATAGAAAATTATTTTTCTCAGAGAAAGAGAGAGAAGTTGCTCTGTCTAGAAGATGTTTACCAAAATGTTAATATTGGGATAGAGAAACTGGGGGAGATGTTTTTTACTTCCTTTAAACACCCCCATACTGCTTGAATATCTCATATGAGAACAAGTCAGATTTATATAAAACCTAAATAGGACTAATTTGAAAAGACAAACAAATGCAAATGTTTGTGCTTTGTTCTCCTGAAGCCTGCAGGATGGAAGGAAAGCTACTTGAGAGAGCACAGCACTGGTACAGCCTTCTGCAGGCACTGTGTGTGGGGGCGGGGGGGGGCGGCAGGCTTGCAGGAGTCAGCCTGGACCTAGAATGTCTGAAAACAAACAGGGTTCCCACATACTTAGCATGCTCTTCCTAAGTAAGACCTTGTTCTCATCTCCACTGGAGCTTTCTGATGGTTTCTAACCCAAAACCCCACAAAACCAAAATGAAAACAACAATTACGTGTTTCCTATGGATCGGCTGTCCTTTTCATTCGTCTGATGAATATGTCATTGATCCCAGAGGTGACAGCCCATTAGCTATCCTTTGTGTTTTCAGTTTTTCCCTCCTTTCCTCCCTTCCTTTGCCACATTTGAAATAAAATGCAGATCACCCTGTCTGTAATCTAGTACTAGAACTGAGCTTTTAAAATATACGTACCATGTACACTAGGCTCGGTCTGACTACCGGCATCCTCTTGCTGGTAACAGGGATGCTAAAAAACACTAAATACCTGAAGAATATAGAAATTTACCCTTGTGTGTAATAGCGAGAGGAAAAAGCGGGGGGGGGGGGGGGGGGGGGGGGG
>CM052895.1:28546949-28616237 GCA_028534135.1 Potos flavus
CATACATATCCCTTCTACAGCAACATATGCAAGTAGGTAGAAAATTCTGGAAGGACACAAAAAGGTGAAAAAGCAGTTACTTTTTGTTAGGATAGCAAACTCTTGGCTGAGGACAAGGATGGAGATCAAATTGAACTCCAGTGTTACTTATTTGAACTTATATAAGGGGACTGTGTTTATCTATGATTTTTACAGCCAAAAATTACTTTAAAAATTATTTGTAAAATGCCTAAGTATTGCGTGGCACAAAGTACACTCCCGACGGATGTAGTCGCATCTTTCATTTTAAAAAGTAAACAACCATTGCTGATTTGATTAGCCTTAAAGGTTCAAAATATATTGCCAAAAAATTAGTTTATGTGTGTCAAGGATGTGTGTCGGCAGAGAAATTTCATTCACCCATTTATGGACTTTGTAATCCATGTAGAAAAGTAGAAAGAGACACAGATAAAAGACTAGGCAGTGATGCGATCAGTGGAGCAAACCGCCTCCAAGCTTCTCAGAGAACACCCGTCTTTATTCCAGCCTCAGCCAAGGCCCATTTCACCCCTGCATCCCTCTTAACAGGCCATGGAGACTGGGAGAGTATTTTAAATATTCCATTCACTCCCCACAGGAGCCAATATGACATTTCCACAGAAAAGAAACTTACACCATATTACCTCTTAGAAGTATATAGGCTCACGACTGTACAATTTGATAATTGAGAAATCCAATTGGCTCTCTGTGAGGCGGGGAAAATGGATTTTAGAGGAGATGGAATCCAAGCAATGACTTTCAGGCGGACCGGTCAATAGCTCTAAGAGGCCAGATTGATTGCAGGCAGGAGTGAGCCCAGGCCGTGGAGAGGGGCTGGGAGCGGCTGGGAGAAGCGGGCTTCTGGCTGCTTGTCTCTTGCTGCTTTGCTCCCAGGGCCCAGGAAACTCATTCAGTCTCATTCAGCTTCCTTCCTGCTGAGCCCATGTCCAAATACGGGCCCTTTCCCTTTCCCACAGGGTAACATTCCTTGAGTACCTTCCCCTTGAAGTGTGGGGCTACATTATGTAGCCCAAGTAATTTGTTATGAATAATGATCAAGTTGCTGCAACTGGGGGAATGGCTTTTTCTTTCTCTTCTTAAATAAATTGAGATTCCTGGTTAATTTTTAACAATGGCAGTCTTGCTCATTTGCCTTTCAATTTGCTTTCTTGCGTAAATGATAAAAGATCCACTATCTGCCTTATTTACACCATAGTAAAGACGGAGAACCTCTGATCCAGAGAATTGTCACCACTTGACTCCCCTGGCTTGATGTCCTGCCGTTCTGAGGCCCAGCAGGTCACGATTCATACTGTGACTCTGCCTCTCCTTGGCTGTGAAATATTGGGCAGGTGATAATGATGGTCTGAGGTTCAATTTCTTTTCTGTCAAAGAGGGACTGTGAGGGGGCTAGAGCAGCTCTGCAGCATGGTGGGCATTCAATATCTAGTTATCCTCTCTCTGTGGAGTGCATGCCCCAAATAGACCCACTGAGTAGCCCTTTGCCTGCCAGTAATTTGCTCCTGACTTTATTTCCCAGATGGCTCAGTAAGTCAATACTTAATAAACCCTAGTGCCGTCTATGTTTCTATTTCCCAGTGTGAATTTCATGGCTGGCCCTTCCTGTCTTCCTCCGACTTCCAGCCTCTCCTGATGAATTCTTTTGTCTCTGATTTCTATGAACCATATTCCTTACTGGGGAGCACTGGTGACAAAGTTCAGGGAGGGGTCCTCCTCACTGGACTTAACTCATGTCCTACTGAGTATGTCTGAAGCCCAAAAACTATCCAAATACAGTCGGTGTGGATGAAGGTCTTGGGTCTGCTTTGAAACTGCCTGCTCAGAGGTCCAGGTATCTGAGCATTTTGGATAGGCGGAGAAGCAGTCTGATTCTGTTGCCCATATTCAAGCATCAGAAACAAAGAAATCTACTGCTGAAATATTTATATCAAGTGGTGCAAGAGGCCAGGTTGAAGCCTGACTCACTGCCATTGAATTTCTCCTCTCCTGATGGAATTCTGAGAAAGACTCTTCCACTTCTGGGTATGATAGACTAAGACAGTCCCCTTCCCCTGCAGAAAACAAATACAAATCCTTGACATAGTAGGAAACCCAGCTTCCTGACCATGCCGCAAAGTGCACAGAAACAGACAGACTGGTAAGAGGGAGCCAGAGAGCTCTAACAATAAATGTATACATCCAAGGCTTTTAGCCTGGGGCTAAGCTGCCTGCGTGGAAGTAGGTGAGGTGGCAGGAGAAAAACCTTGTATTCATTCCGGCCTTGGGAACCAGAAAAGTGAAACCAAGCAATCGTGGGTGCTGAAGAGTGAAGGACTCTCAAAAGGGAAAGAGCCAGATAGCGCATCCTCAAACTCTTGCTTACTCAGATCTCTCTAAAATCCCTGAATGACTCAGGCACGGACCAGATTTAGAGACGCTAAGATAAAGACAAAAGATCTGCATTAAGACCAATGTCGCTCCCCAAAAATAAAATTTTCAACTCAACCCCAGCCAAGGAAATTACCCGCTGGAACAAACTGAGCAACAACAATTGGGTAAAAATAACAAATTCCAAAACTCTCCTAATTTAACATGCATAATGCTTAGGATATAATCTGAAATTACCTGACTTTCAAAGAACCAAGAAAACGGAGCATATTCCCAAGAGAAAACAGCCAACTAAGTCCAACCATACAATGAACTAAATGTTGAAACTAGAATAAAAGGATCTTAAAGCACTGTCATAACTATCCTCAGTGATATAAAACAAAACACGTTGCCATAAAAGAACATCTCACCAGAAAATGAGAAAGAGTAAAAAAGAAATGTAAAAATCCTAAACCAAAATATCATTTCTTTTTTTTTTTTTTTTCTTTTATTTGAGAGGGAGAGAGAGAGCATGAGAAGGGGGAGAGTCAGAGGAAGAAGCAGACTCCCTGCTGAGCAGGGAGCCTAATGTGGGACTTGATCCTGGAACTCCAGGATCATGACCTGAGCTGAAGGCAGTGGCTTAACCAACTGAGCCACCCAGGTGTCCCCCAAAATATATCATTTCCAAAATTAAACCAAAAAGTCATGGGATGGACTTAAGTAGGCCAATGGACATGACGGAGGAATGACTAAGCGAACCTGAAGATAGGTTAATAGAAGCTATACAAAATGAAGAAGAAAGGGAAGGAAGATTGAAAACGAAATGATCAGAACCTTATGAATGTGTTAGATGATATCAAATAGTAACCATATGAACATCTGAAATGACACAGAAGGGAGAGTCAAGTTCAAAAAAATACCAATAATGATAAAGTAACCAAGGAAATCTCTAGTATTCAGAAATTAAATAACACAATTATAAATAATCCTTGGTTCAAAAAAGAAATTACATGAGAAGTCAAAATATATTTAAACTGGGTAACAAAAATACAAATATATCAAAACTCTTAGGATGTAGTAAAGCAATGCTTACAAGGATGTTATAAGTTTAAAAAGCTATATTAGTAAAGAAAGAACTCAAATTGATGATCTAAATTTACATCTTTGGGGTGCCTGGGTGGCTTACTTGTTTGAGCATCGGCTCTAGATTTCAGCTCAGGTCATGATCTCAGAGGTGAGGGATCGGGCCCCATGGCCAACTCCACACTCAACACAGAGTCTGCTTGAGATTCTCTCTTCCTCTGCCCCTCCTGCTCATTCTCTCTTTGTCTCTCAAATAAATACATCTTTTTAAAAAGTAAACTTCTTTTTTTAAAAATTTTTTTAAATTTAAAAAAATTTCTTTAAACTTTAATGTTAAGAAACTAGAAAAAGAACAAATTAAACACAAAGTAAGCAGACTGAGATAAAGACAAGAGCAGTTAATAAAATATACTCAAGAAGAAATAGGAAACTCGAACAGACCTATAGTACCTCAGGAGATTTATAGATAACGATTATATATATAAAAGACTTAAATAATCCACAGAGAAATGAAAATTGGAATAATTGAGTTTCGAAAAATCGTTGCTTACAAGATCAGAATATAAACATTAATTGCATTTCTATATACCAGTTTGTAAGTGGAATTTTAAAAGGCACAATTACAATAATGTTCAAGTTACCAAATATCTAGGAATAACTAAGATGTAAGAGCTTCACACAAAAATCTATAAAATATTATTGAGAGAAATTAAAGAAGACCTAACTAGAAGGTAGAATGTGTCATGTTCACGGATTGGAAAACTCGGTACTGTATAGGTAGATGTCAGTTCCCCTCAAATTTAATCTATAAATTTAATAAAATTCTTGCATGCATAATTTGATAAATTCATTCTGAAATTTATATAGAGATAAAAGGGGCCAAGAAAAGCCAAGATGCTCTTGAAGAACAAGTGAAAGGACGGGCTCTGCTTGATATCAAAATGGGACTATAAAGCTACAGTCATACTGAATCAAAAAGAGGCAAACCAGTGGAATGGAATGGAGAGCTCAAAAACAAACCCAGCCATATACGGACAGTGGATTAATGGTGTAGGGAGCACTGCAGAGCACTGAGGGCAATGATGGGCTTGTTAATTACAAGTACCGCACCTACAGGATATAGGACATCCAGTGGCAGAGAGGGGAACACTTGAGCTTACATCACACACATAAAAATCAACCCTAGGAAGATCAGAAGTCTAAATAACAAAGGCAACATTACAAAGCTTCTAGAAAATAACATAGGAGAAGTTTTTTAGGACCTGGAGGTCCAGAAAGACTTCTTAACCAGACAGCAAAAACATGAACCATAATGAAAAAGATTGGTAATTGTGACTAAGTTAAAAGTAAGAATGTCTACCATCCTAAGACACTTGGACAGGAATGAAATGGCATTGCCATGGAGGATGAGGAGGTATTTGTAATACAGGAGCAACTGAAAAACTGCACCCAGAAGACACAAAGAGTTCTTGCAAATAAATAAAACAGAGAGTACAAATTTAAAAATGAAAGGTTTGAGCAGGTAATTCACAAAAGATGTTACCCTAGTAGCTAAAATCCATATGAAAATGTGTTTAACTACATTAGTAACTGGGGAAAACGCTAATTACTAGCACAACGAGATACCACTGTTCACTCATCAGAATGCTATACAACAATGAAAGCAATTTCTCTGCACAACAAAATGGGGTGGATCTCAAACACGTAATGTTGAGAAAAGACATCAGATGTATAATGATACATACTGTACAAGTCCATTAATAAAAAAACTTTAGGACAGACAATACTGAACTGTAGTGTATTAGGATAAACTTAATTCATAAAACTATAAGGAAAGTAATGAACTGACAACTACGAAAGCCACGAAGGTAGTTTTTGGGGGGAAGGGGTTGGTGGTGATACTAGGTAGCAATCTGAAAGAGAATCCGAGGTGCTGGCAATGTTCTATTTCCTGACCTGGATGTTGGTTATGTGTTTGTTTCATGATAATGTGTTGAAGTGTGTGTGTGTGTGTGTGTTGCAGGAGGAGGGCTATGTAGTACAGATGGTGGTTAAAAAATGGGGCCCCTGATCATCCTGGAGATGTGACATCAGCCCTGGATTGCCCACCTCTGAACTCCTTGTAGGCTACAAAGAAACCAACCTCAATCTCGTTAAGTCACTGGTTAAGGCATTTCTGTTCCTTGCAGCCAAATCTATCTACTCCTAACTTTTACACGGTAAGTCTGAAATTCAATTCAACTCACACACAGCAAACAGCAATTATCTATTAGGCCATGTCCATGGTTTGGGGGACAGCATGAGCAATACTGAACTTCGGGATTGTGGGGGATCAAGAAAAGGTGAGACACACATGAGGAGATTGGAGAGAAGCATTTAGTCCATTACAATCTGAATTAGGACACAGTCAGTTGCCTATTTCGTGGAAGAACTTAGATCAGCTGTTAATTTTCCAGGGAAGTTGCTCCCCCGCAAGCTTCTCTTGCACTATGTAAGGCTGGTCTTATGGTCACTGCAGCAAAGTAAACGTGTTTTTGTTAAAACCACCTGCAGGTCAACGCTTTGCTTAAAGGGGGTTTCTTGGGCCTTTTCGACTCTCCTTGGATCCCAAGCACAAGCAGACGAGGATGGTGAAACTTTTACTTTTCAGAACTGAGCTTCATTTAGCTTCATGTGCGGGGTGCAGGGTCCTGAAGGGAGCACCGAGCAGAAAATGGGGATAGGTCACACTCATTGCCAGAATCAGATTGAGCCCAGGTTATTTGAAAGTGAGCTGTGAAGCAAATCAAAGTTGTTTTTAAATACATAAATCCAATAAGCCAGTTGGACCTGGGACTAAGCCTGTATCTTTTCTAGAATTATTCAACCAGAAAATCAAAATATTCCCTAAACTGAATCTGAATTGAATTGTACCGCTATTTCATTTGGTGCAAGTCCCTGGATTGTGCAAGGAGGGGAGGGCTGCGTTAGTGCAGGAGTTGCTGACGAGTGGGAGCCTATGTGGGTGGCAGAAGGTTCCATGAGCCTGTTGTGTTTGGAATGTAAAACAAAACCCGTTAGGGATCTGACACGCAGGAGCTCTGGCTGCACGACAGCAATTCAGCCATCAAAGGGGAGGATAACCTATATTTGCCCGTATAGACGGTGCATTCGCTGTTTAATCAGTGCTTGAGAAATCAGAACGGTCCAGGGAAGATAGCAGAGTTGGGCCCCGTGCTTAATGCTCCCAAAGATGGGCAGCCTACCTGACAGGTATGATTTATTACGCACAGAATGCAATGTTTTCTTCTTGAAACACACTCCTCCGGCACAGCAAAGAAAGTGTTGTGCTGTTCCAACCGCTCCACGGTAGCTGGGGCGGTGATCAAGGGAAGGTTTCACCAGCCCAGACACCTTGGCTGGGAACGCAACATATTGTAATGCAAATGACTTCAGTCCTTCTCCAGGAATCAAGAGCTTTTCAAAGAAGTACAAGAGGGAACGAATGGCTGCTGAAAGCAAAATACAGAAATAAAACTAAGCAGTGTCATAGCATTTTGTCTCTGTGAACCTCACAGTTTCCCGACATCAGAAATAACTTTGACTCATGCTGTGCTAGGGCTTTGGGAAAAGGAGCCCAACGGGCAGGCCCTCTGCCCCAGGCATAAAGAACAGAGTGAAAAGCTGGCTGGGTGGGGAGTGATGAGCTCCTGGTGACAGTGGGCACAGTGCTGGTTCCCAACGTCCGCCATTTATGGATGGGTCCATTTATAACACACCTTCCATACACCGTGTTGGGCACTGGGGACGTGACTAGAGAAGAAGAAGTATGTGTCATCGTTTTAGTCCTGAAAGTGTGTCCTCTTATGGGGGAGGCCAGAAGGCAAAGGTTGAGGATTTGAATGTTGAGCCCCATGAGTTTTCTCACATTTTCCCCTGGCGCTGAGACTACTGGGACTGATTAGCTAGCAGACATGAGCAGAAGGAGAGCATTTAGATAATCCAGGGGCCCACAGGCCCTGTCCTAATCACCCCTTACAGCGCCACAGATAGAACGAGGCTGGGGGAGAGTTGTCACATCGCTCCCTGCTTAGAACCCCTTGCCTCTAACGTTCTTGGAGTGGTGCCTAAAATCCTTAGCCTTGACTCCAAAGGCTGCCCACCCGGTGCCCAGCCGGTCATAATACCAGTGCCCTCTTTTTTTCTAACTTGCCTTTCTCCTGTTTATGCCAGGGCCTCTGTCCGGGCTTTTCTCTCTGCCTAGAATTATGACTTTTGCCTGGCTAAATCTCCCAGGTCCTCAGGAGTAGGCTTGATGGTCGCTTTGCTGGGAGGTTTTCCACAGACCCTTTCTCCACCCATTCCAGACAAAGTCTCTTCCCCATTGGCCCACAGCCCCTTTCACATCGCCTTCTTAGGGCTTACTGACAGCTATAAGAATTTTTGTGTATTTGTTGGCAAGCCCTCTTTCATGCTGGACTGCAGTCTTTGTTAGTTGAGAGATTACATCTGTTTTTACTTATGGCCATATCCTACCTTCTAGCCCAGTGTCTGCCTCATAATTGTAACAGTGGCTCATACTGGGCACGTTGGGTTCACATTTACTGGGTACTTTCCACCTTCATAATGCATTAATTTGATTAAGGCTCACAATCACCTATGAAATAAATGTAATCAATACACTCACTTTGCAAATGGGAGTTTGGGGAATAGAGAAGCTAAGCAACTTGCCCAATGTGACCCAGCCAGTAAAGAATTTAAACCCAGATGGTGGAACTCCAAAGTCTGTGGTCTTAGCAGCTACACTGCAGTTGGCTCAAGAAAGATCTGTCGAAGGAATGAGTCTATAAACATATGCATGAAATTGGTTGGCATAATGTTTATGAAACTAACCGGCCACTGGCAGTAAATGGGCGAGGGGTGTTTTCTCTGCCCATTACAGCAGCTAACATTTATTCAATGTTCATCACAGGCACATTGCTTTGTTTTGCTGATAAGGAAATTGTGGCTTAGAGAGTTTAGTAACAGGTCATACAGCTAATGAGTAGCAGAATTTGGATTCCAAATTCTTTTAAACACTGTGTCATGCTGCCTCCCACATCAAGTCGAGAATAACACATGCTACTGTAAGAAGGAAGAGGAAGCATCAAGCTCGAGGCTGTTAGTCACGGACGCCCAGGCGCAGACAAAGCCCTCCCAAGTGAAAGAGCAAAGTGGAAGGGGCTGATTCCTGTCTCCCCTTCCTTTACACACTGCACCCCAAGTCAAGGTCTAGGCAATGGACGTTGAAGACTGTTGGAACCTTGCGCTGGCAGGTACAGAATCTTGGCCTCCGTACGTGGCATCTCAGACCAGGAGACTCTGAGTAAATAGCTATTCTGTCTCCTCTCCTTGCTGGGTCACACTCCGTTCCCCAAATCCATACCACACCCCTCTTCTCCCAACTGCTCATCTGGGCTGCCCTGGCTTCTGGTCCCCAATTCCAGCCCTCAGGTGAAAACATGAAGGAGCACCAGTCAGCCCTCCAGCAGTTGGCGGAACTCACGCTGTGGACGAGCAGGCTGTGACTTTGGGCACCGAATGGACGATTCACTCAGTAGATACGAACTAAGCACCGGTGACACGGCAGGTCTGGTGCAGAGTGTCGGGGATCTAAGAGTGAGCAGCACATTCTGTGAACGTACCACCTCCCCCGGCAGACAGCAGACTGAAAATAAAGTGACCGATCACACAGTCAATTGTGGAATTCTGGGACCAGGTAATATGAATTGTCACCAAAATATGCCTTCCCTGCTAACCCTGTCTGGTTATCCACTAGTCGGTCAGTCCAGTGCTCCCCTCGGTGCCCAGTTAGGGACCAGCAAGCGCACAGCTGATAACCAGAGAGGTTAAATCCTTGGTCTTCTACACGCACGGAGGTGCGCCCTCTGCGACCAGACTCCCAATCGACACTGAGCAGAAAACGAAGCACGACTGGTTTTGTGGGTTTTGCCACCAAGACAGATGGTGAGAAAGGACGGGGAAAAAGAGAAGAGGCGCTCTGGGGGAAAATCAAGCAGGCGGAAGAACTGCATCTCCTGAATGTTTTTATCTCTCTGGGTGATCTCCAGAGAATGTTCCTAACAGTCCCGGGGGTGAACTGTGAACAGGGGGTCTGATTCCTGCTTCTCAACGGGTACTCCGTAAGCAGCGGCTCTGTGGGGGAAGGAGCAAAGCAGCAGGGGTGGGGGCCCGGGGAGAAACATGGCAAAGCCTGTCCCCAGCCTCCTGCAAGCCAGAGCTGGTTTGGCTGATTCCTGCGGGCCTGCAGCGGGCGGGTGGGTAATGGGACACGGGCCAGCATGCCAGGCAGCACCAAGGACGCTCAGGAGGACAAAGCCCAAGACAGAGAGCATAACAAAGTCTACTGGCAACCTCCATGTCTCCAGTTCTAGGAGAGTGGGGAAGGAGTCCCCAGAGGGATCCCCACAACGAGACTCCCCCTCTGCCTTTCTGCTGTTTGGTGTGACACCTCAAGAAGCTTGGAGTCGATAAGCATACATGTGTGGCTGGAGGCAGGTGCGTAACCTTCAGAGGGAGAGCTGTGAATTGGGAACAGTACCGAAATAATGGCCGAAGGTAACTCCAACTCAACACCTGGGCAAGATTTTTTACAAGTGACTAAGATGCTCCAGGTTGCATATAGGGCATTAGGCAAAATTTAGTTTTATCTTGACCAAACCAAAGCATGAGAGCTTGTCTGAGCCAGTCCTTTCCTGGCCTAGAGGTGAGGATTTGTGCCCCTATTTCCAGCTGTATCAGGGCTGAGAGGCACAAGGGTGGTTTGCAGGAGGGAGAAGAGGTAGAGAGGGCTGAAGGGGGAAGAAGGAAGAGAGGCGAAGTGAAGGTGGACACGGGTAGAAGAGAAAACAAAATAATGCACACTCTGAGCCGTAATTATGGAATCTGGTTTTCCCATCCAAACTGCGGCCTAGTTTTACGCCCATAACAGAACAATAGCGATAATGATATTATTTATCCTGGAGAAACAAAACTATACATAGCCTGACTCTCCATCAGTAGGAGGTTGGTTGAAACAATTACAGCGGCATTATATTCTGCGCTGATTACATTATGAACAGGCTCTTTAGGATAGCATGTGGCTCTTCAAAAGAATAAGTTTATAGATAATATTGACCTAGAGAGACAGTTACAAAAGCAGAAAGAGTACGTATGCTGCCATTTTTGTAAAACGACATCAAAAACAACACAAACACATATACTCAGGGAGAAATAAAGTCCAACATTTATGTATGTGTTTAGAGTAGAGAGGAAGGTGAGAGATCATCCACAGAACTTAGCAACGGGTACTTCTGAAAGGGAGGAGGAAGTGCTGGAAGAAGGGAAGGAGGGAGAAATAGGTTTCCTTTGCATAATGCTGTATGGCGTGACTTGCCACACAGTAGCAGAATCTGAGATGAAAAGAGTGATAAGAAAGGTGGGAAACAGTAAACTGCTTGACATCTGGGATGACATAGAGCCCTTCGTGGTCCCAGCAAGGGCAGACTCCGCAGCCCCTATGCATCTCAGCCACTGTTAAGTGTATCCAACGCTCACGGGCATCTCACAACAACCCTGTGCTCCCATTCCGGAGGCTCAGAAATGCTCGGTGAGTCGCGCTACTGCAAGGGGCAGGCAGACCGCTGTTTTCTGCATCCAGGTCTGGCTTATCACAGAAGCCCCAGAGCAAAGGTGAGCTCAAGGGAAGAGGTCAGGCCACAGGCTGCTGAACAGGGCTGATCAGGTGACGGCGAGCAATTTCTTTCTGTGCCGAGGGTGGGGGGAGGGCGGCAGCGCTGAGCTAGACCCAGGCGTAAAAGTGCTTCCCTAGCATATCAGCCTATCAAACTTTAATATCTCAATTCTCATGGCTGGGCTCAGCTGAGCAAGCTGCTATTACCCATCAGCTTCTACACAGCATTTCCCAGGGAACAAGCGGTTTGGAACATTCTATGTCTGGAAGCATTTTATCATTGAGAGGACTTCACCAAGATGCAGGAAAACTGCCTCACCCACTTTCCTATTCCCGCGGGCAGGGCAATTAAGGGCATTCAGGTCCAGCCGACAAATGGCATTAGGGAGTCAGTTCTTATTAATTTGGGGTTTTGCGACAGTTTAACATAAGCCTCACTGAAGTTTGCCTCTGAAACAACTGTAGTTTAAAAGCTTTGCCAGGTTTCTTGATGAATAAGGAAAACAGACAAGAGAGAACGGGAAACGTTTAACCTACTTGGGGGATTTAAGTGAGTTTTTGTTTTACTTGCAAAGAACTTAAACAAGGTGTCCGCTTGGAAATGCCAACGCCCAAAGGGTGGTTATTAATGGCAAAAGCAGATTCAGCAAGATTTCTAGGTCATCACTTTTTAGAAGTGGCCAAATAACTATAGCAGCTTTAAAGTATTGTCTCTCTCTCTCCAGCTATGATATTTCCCGAAATCACTAGACAGTCTCCAATCAGAATTGATGATGTCTCAACATAGCATCTCTGAGACCGGAAACCGACCGCAGCAGGTGCCCCAATCTATCTTGCCGTTTACTCATTTCTGGAGATGTGAGCCTGAAAACTTGCAATTTCCGTCCCCAGGGGCCCTAGCAGGTGCAAGCTGTGTGCTGCCTCAGAAAGGACAAGTCTGCTTACTCTCCCCCTCCGATCCCCTTCTGTGTTTTCAAAATGACACTTTGTCTCGCCTTGCCATTGCTCCTGGACTCCGTTTCCTTGTCTCCAAGGTTGTTCCTGTCTCCTCTCAAAGTTCTTGCCGTGTCTCCTCTGGACATATGCACACAGGAGAGAGCGGCCCAGCGGAGCTGCCTCTGCGGTCTCAGACCTCCTCACCACCTCCCTGTCTTCTGTCCCCACCATCAGCTGCTCTCCCAAAGGTCACGAGTGACATTCTATCAGCAAACGCAGTGACCTTTTCTCAGTCTTCATCCTGTTTGACCTTTCTGAGTGTCTCACACCATGGGCCATCTCCTGTCTGCCTTTTTGGAAAATCCATTTTTACTTCGTGTCTCCTATTCTGTTCCTACTTCTGGTTGTTGTTTTTGTCCTCTTGGCTTCTTTGCTCCTCTTTCTTCCCCTTATTCCTAACACAGAAAAGCTTTTCAAATTCTCTTTCTTCTGGGGGTTGTGGGTTGTGTCTCACTCTCTCCCCTATAAATGCATCTTTGTCGGGGCGGGCAGAGGGGGGCACCTGCGTGGTGCAGTCGGTTAAGCATCTGAATCTCGATTTCGGCTCAGGTCATGATCTCAGGGTCGTGGGATGGAGTCTCGCATCAAGTTCTGCGCTCAGCACAGAGCCTGCTTGAGATTCTCTCTCCCTCTCCTTCTGCCCCTCACTGCCCCCACTCTGTCTCTCTCAAATAAGTAAATAAATCTTAAAAAAAAAAAAAATCAATGCATCTTTGTGGATGACTTCTAAAGCTACACCCAAAATCAAGTCCACCGAAAGTATTAGCTTGTTCTTCTTTCTGCCAACACCACCACTTTCCTGGTCGGGAAGTGGGATGCTCACCCACCCCAATGGTAAGTAAAACCCTGTTGGGTTGTGACTCTGAAATGTCTATGGCAAAGTAACGTTTGTCATTTCTTCACTAAATGATCTTGGATCAACTCAACTCTGAGCCTGTCTCCAAATCCTTGCCACATGGATGACCGCAAATGCACTGCAGGTGCTAAAGGGCTACAGCCCTTACACCAAAGCACAGGGACCCTGGTCCACAGGAGACAACCCGGCTGTTGCTACAGTAGTCACAGCTGGTTCTTGTTCTCCCTGGTAATGACATTCCGTGACCCCAAGTACAATGAATTCACAGACACTGAACCATTGCTCCCTGGGAAATACAGGATTAGGTTCCTATGAGCCCTTAATCACATTTTCATCAACTGATCGATCCATAACCTTGCATTATGTCTGTTTCTACCATAAAACACCTTATTTAGGATACATTGTTGATTCATTAACATTGAACTCCCAGCCAACAGCATTATGACTCATGCCTGAACCGAGCTTATTTGAACACTTGTTTTTTTCCCATAAGGCACGCCGCAGCCGCCTTGCACTTACAAACACCAGAAAGCACTTCAGGGCTACGCTTGGGGGCCATCTTAAATTGCAAAATCACCAAGAAAAGGAGAAAAATTCACAAAAATGTAGCACGCTTCTGGTCCGAAAGCTGGAACACTAAGACCCAGCGCCGCCTTGCTTCACCTCAGCTGGGAGCCCGGGGGGAAGAGGGGACCAAAATTTGTCACTGCTCTGCGCACAGCTCTGAAAATCAGCAAATACTGATTTTTTCAGTATTGATTTGGGGCTTACAAATACACCTTATTTTTTTTTTTTTTAAGATTTTATTTATTTATTTGACAGACAGAGAGGAAGCAAGAGAACAAGCAGGGAGAACGGCAGTGGGAGAGGGAAAAGCAGTCTCCCCATTGAGCAAGGAGCCCGATGCAGGACTCGATCCCAGGACCCTGGGATCATGACCTGAGCCGAAGGCAGACGCTTAACTGACTGAGCCACCCAGGCGCCCCACAAATACACTTTAGCAAGCAGGTGAACTTGTAAACACGGACTCTGCCAATGATGAGAATTAATTATTTTGCCCTTCTCGAACCCAACACCCTTGCCCTTGCTGAGGCCCTTGCTTCCTCTTGTCTGATGACCTGCACTAACCCTCCTGAGATGTTTCTGTCCGCACCTCCGCCATGTCATGCCCACATACGCTTTCCATCCTGTGAGCCTGAAGCTTCTGGGAGACAGGAATTCCCTTTACATTTCCCCCTCCCTACCAGCTCCACCTCACTGAATATATCTTAACCAGCTAACACGGTACAAATGCATCATCGGAAACAAAACCACTTAACCTCTTCTATGTCTGGTGTCCTAAATTTTAAAAGGGAGGATGGTGTTTCACCCGCCTGCTTTACGGGATTTTTGTGAAGATCACGTAAGGTAGTCGTTCTCCAATTTTCACGTGCATAAGAATCGCTGGGGAAGTAGACCAAAGAGGGAAGAGAGAGTGTTTGCTTAAAATTCAGATTTCTGGGACCCAATCTCAAATTTTCTGACTCAGTGGGCTGGGGCCAGCCCCAGGCATTTACTCTTAACAATCTCTGTTTCTTGGATGACACTTGGAGAAACACTGGTATAAGTCAATGAACGCAAAACCACTTCGCAAAGCAGAAAGCATCCTACCTTCCTCCTTCCGCAAACAGCAGGTGCTCCCCTGCTCTCTGCTGCTCAGGGGCAAGCATGGGCACATATCAGTGAGAGGAGCCGAAAAACCAGCTCCAATAGGAGAAGAGAAAGGGTGGTTAGACTGTTTTTGTTGATGTCGCTTCTTCCCCAAGAACACTACAAAAATAAGCCAAACTTGTACAAAGAAAAAAGTAGGCAAGCACAGAGATCCAGAAGTAAGTGTGCAACCACGCCCCAAATCAAGCTCAAATGCCCCGCCCACTGTCTGCCTTCTGTGAAAATGGTTTGCATGCAGCCATCTCGCCTGGCAGGCAGGGCTCTCTCCTTGACGACAGGGATCAACAGTTTGTGCCTCCAAAGACCACACTGCGGGTCTGGTACTGGCGCATGGTTAGTGGGGATCTGAATGGATAATCTGTGTATACATATGTCAATTGAAAAAAGCCTCATTGAATACAGTTAGACGGATGGCCATCAAAAAAAAAAAAAAAAATAGCCAGTTACGACTTATTTAACTGTCTTACAGGGGGGATAGCCACTGACTTCTCAAGGAGGAGGAGAGGGAAAGGAAATCAAGAAGCTAAGAGACTTCTATTAAAGCGTCTACTGCAGGCAGCTACTGTGCTTTCCCTCTTGCAACCGGAAGCTCTGTGACCCGTCTTTCAGCCTCCAGGCAAGAGGCCTCATAGAGCATCTGAGAGGACCAGCGATGTCTTCTGCCTCACCAGACCTGTCTGTCTGAACCACAGATTTTGCATCAGGGGCATTTAACTTAACCTGTGCCATGGGTTCTTTTGGCGTTCTGGTGAAATCTATTGACCCCTTCTCAGAATCATGTTGTTAAACACATAAAATTAGGGTAACACAGGATTCCCAAGGAAACCATGATATTGAAATATGGTTAGCAAAGTATTTTTAAAAAAACAATGTATGATATGGCTATATATATGCTTCTTTATTATTGCATTCACTAATAGGACTAAGGAGCAAATCTAGTAATTGTCATAACTTCCAAGTAATAAGAACATGAATAATAATACAAACATCTGTATGTTTGTATTGTATGACATGAAAATATATGGGCTTTCTCTTGGGGCCAAAGTCGTAGGCGCTGCTAAAGTCATAGGTGATTTGTCGCCTACATCTACAACGGAAGAAATTCTAATTTGTAGCTAGACATTAATGAAAATTAAGATGCAGTTTCCTTCTGCTCAAGTTCATGGACTCCCTTAATTGCATTCAGGGACCCGCTGTGCCCTAAGTTTAGAATCTCTGTTCTAGATGGAGGCACTTGAGTAAACGAGCAATTCAGCTTCAGAGAGCCTTCTTTTTTGCTCTTTATGAAGCCACGTACCTCTACAGTCTACCTCTGCTGTGTAATTCAATTTTTACTCACTGCTAGTCAAGAAAATCTTTACAGAGTCAAACTGAAACCTATTTCTCTTGGGCCTACTTTGTTTTATTGTCCCCTGAGTGCACTGCTCTTGGGTCTTCAATTTTCCACTTGAGATAAAAATTAACAACTATTAACTGACTTAGTTCTGTTGTTTATTTTTTTTCCCAAGACTTCAGGGTGGGGAACAACCTTATACATTAAACAAGTAAAAAATGTGTTTAATGTGCAAAAAAGGAAAAAGTGATCAACAAGAAGAAGAAAACAAATGCCATACACAATCCCACCCTCTGGACATAAATTCTATTAATATTTTGATTTAGCCTTTGAGACTTATAAAAATGTGTTTGTATATACAGGAAAATATTCAGATACCTATTTTTTAAACAAAAATGAGATCATCTTGTTTATACTCTCCTGTAATCTATTTCTCACACTTAATACATAATAGTCAACTCTAATGTCAAAAATATTCTACAACACCATTTTCAGCGTCAACATGGCTGAATTCATTACACTATTGTTATCTCTCTCTCTTAGAATTCTAAGCTGTTTCAATTTTTTTCATACTTACAGTAATACTTAATGGGAAGCAAGTATTTCACTTGCAACTATCTACTAGTTGGATGATTATTCTTTCCTCAAACAAAGCATAGAACGTAGCCCTAGTCTCAAGATTGTTAGGAAGATTAAATGGGATAAAGCAGGTAAATTGCGTGGAACAGGGTCACAAACACAGTAAATAATGCAGTAGGCATTAGCTATAACCTAATTTTATTTTTTAAAGATTATATTTATTTATTTGACAGAGAGAGAGAGATCACAAGTAGGCAGAGAAGCAGGCAGAGAGAGAGAGGGGGAAGCAGGCTCCCTGCCGAGCAGCGAGCCCGATGCGGGGGCTCGATCCCAGGACCCTGAGATCATGACCCGAGCAGAAGGCAGAGGGTTTAACCCACTGAGCCACTCAGGCACCCCTAATTTTTTTTTATTATTCCATACAGTAAATTCCTTCTTTTAAAGGATTTTATTTATTTATTTGAGAGAAAGAGAGGGAGAGAATGAGCATGAGCAGGGTGAGAGGCAGGCTCTCCCGTGAGCAGAGAGTAAGATGCGGGGCTTAATCCCTGGACTCCGGGATCACGACCCCAGCCAAAGGCAGATGCTTAACTGCCTGAGCCACCCAGGCGCCCCCCATATAATAAATTCCTAAGTGTATAAATTCTAGGTCAAAAGATCCACCCAAATTTGCAATGTGCTGCTAAATTGTTATCCAGAAAGATTGTTTCCCAGCACCAGTGACTGTAAGAGTCTATTTCTCTTAGCATTGTTCCTCTTTAGATCTTTTCCGTTATGCTACATCTTTCGCAATACCACTAGGGGAGGTGAACACTTAGTGTGCATTTATTGGCTATTCGAATTTCTTTTTAAATTTATTTCCCCTGTATTTGTCTTTTGTCGTAGGTTACAAATGTTTTTCCCACTTTTATAATTTTCCTTTTAGTTTTATTTACAGTATCTTTTATATGGAAGAGATTTAGTAGTAATTTATCAGAGTCAGTCCTATCTCCTCCCTTCCCATCTCTTTGGTGAGTTCATTCTTTGGAATCACATTTGGAAAGACCAATTCTCTCCTCTGTTTATAATATGTTAATGATGTTTTCTTTAAGTACTTTCAGCTCATCTGGAAATTATTTTAATAAGATAATGTAAAGGAGAGAATTAACTTAGAAAAATATAACAGTTATCCAGTTGTATCAAGGCAATTACTATATGGGCCCTTTTCAACTTCGAGATGGTTTAAGAATGTGTGCTAATCCTGTTTAAAGTACATTTCAAAGAAACATATTTGATTACATTTTATTCACTTACATTTTGATTTCTTAGTTCACAGTGGTATGGAGGTGTAATTCCATTAAACAGGATAACATTAATTAATCTTTCCTACAAATCTAGTTGATAATTTCCACCGAAGCCCTAAATGTATTTCATCATTTTCCTTCTCTTCTCTCCTAATCACCTTTACATCTCTAGCTCTGTCTGAAGCTTCCATTGACTTGATCAAGGAGACTAAAGAAAGAATAACATAAAGGCTAAAGCAGCAAAACTCGCTTGGCCATTCTTACTAATAGGGTTGATTTTTTCCCTAATACCTCAAAATACAGCCCTCTGTGAACTTCTGTAGAGATGACTAACTCCTCAAGAACAGAGCTGTGCCACTGAGTTATTTCACATGATGTACATATTTTATAATTTTCAGATAAGGAAAGCATGTCTCCCCGCCCCCCCACCAAGTGTTTGATAGTAGAGATCTTGCTTTTTGTCCTTGGCACCTGGGGTAATATTCTATTGAGTTCAACCAGAATTATTTCACACTTGCTATGTATTGTGTATCAGCTCATTTGAGAACCATCTTGAGGAAGATTTACCCAAACAGTCGTTCCTGTTACCCCAGATGGAGTCCGACTGCTCTTGCATGGGAACATGGCGGAATGAATGACAGCAAGGCTGGAACAAAGCTGTCAAAGAGACTAAGAGTACCTCAAAAAGAAACTTTATTGACCAAGAAGACATCTAAGATGTCAAAAGATCATAGTGGCAGAAAGCATAGTTTCCTACCTTCCCAAAAGAAATCCACTCTCCTCACCATCCCAGAATCAAAGCGAAGGACTCAAGAAATATCCTGCTGCCCCAAGCTCTTTGGAAAGGCACTTTGGGGACTCTGTGTCTGTTTTTTTTTTAAAGATTTTATTTATTTATTTGACAGAGAGAGAGATCACAAGTAGGCAGAGAGGCAGGCAGAGAGTGAAAGGGAAGCAGGCTCCCTGCCGAGCAGAGAGCCCGATGCAGGGCTCGATCCCAGGACTCTGAGATCATGACCTGAGCCGAAGGCAGAGGCTTTAACCCACTGAGCCACCCAGGCACCCCTCTGTGTCTGCTTCTAGTGCATGGATTGCCTTTCATATAATGTGTCCGTGGTCTTCCATCTCAATAGTTCACTCCACCGACAAACAACAGGGCCATTTCAACTGAGTTAACACCATTATAGACAGAGCTGAGCTCTTTAGAATCCTGTCTATTTGTTAGTCATCTATCTGCTCATGACATCTAAGCCATGTATCACAGAGCCAAACTTCCAGTGGACGAGCGGAAGGCTATTGAGAGAAGCCAACTGTTCCCTCTTCCCTCTGTCCACACACCTCTGATTTGTGTAGGACATCCCTCACAGCCCTGCCTCCAACTGGCTTTCTTGTAAATAAGATGAAGAGCAAGAGTAATTCCATGCCCCTCTTCTCATAAAAATAAACTTGTTCCTATTACTAAGCTATGATTGAACTCAGTGTCCAGAATGTGTCCAGAGTCTCCAAATTCTACATTTTACCTTCAACAATTGACCGTCTCTCCCACTGCCCTAACCTTCACTGGAGGGCACCCTGTTCAGACAGAAAGAGCTCTCCAACTCTGAAAGGGTCTATTAGTATGTTCAACCAGGGACAGAAGGACACCTACAAATCAGGAGATATATCTAAAACATAGGAGAAGACATTGACAGCCAGAGAATCAGTGATATACTCTAATCTCCAACTCTCTTCTCCTAACTTACCCTTCTCTACAGAGTTGGCTCTAAGAGGGGCTCAGGAAAGCAATGTGATTGGAAGTCAGGTGGGGCGAGGGGAAAGTTTAAAACTGCATTTGTCAAAACTAAGAAAATGCCCACTGTGCATATCCAAAACTGCAGAGAGGCAAGTGGGGATGGAGGGAGCAGCTCAGCCTTTCCTAGTCTACCACTGACTGCTTCTCCAAAATACATCTCCAACCACCACAGCCCAGATCATCTCTGGTGTGCAACCTTCATGGGGTTACCTCTTGGTCTCCTCCCCTTGAGTCAGACGCTTATATAAAGAAGTCTCTGCGCAGTTATCTGAACCGAAACGGACATCATCCTTCTGGAAATGTAGAATTGTTCTTACTTCCTCAGCGCTCTTCACTTCTGAGGATTCCCTGGTTCTCCCTTTTGCCCGGGTCCTACTCTCAAAGGTCCAACTGTGCCCCTACCTCTTCCAGGAAGCCTTCCTTGGCATGTTCAAATTCTGAACTCCCAGAGCCCCATTACTTTGACTGATTATCCTGACACCACACCAGAGGAGACCCCGTAACTCCTTAGCCCCATGCTTCTTGCGCTGTCTTGCTATTTGGAGAGTATATGTGGTTCCTTAACCTAGCAAAGTTTGCAAAACCCCAAAATCAAACTTATAATTTCTTTTTACCTGTGAGACCTCAACTCCAGGGTAGACTAGAAATAAAATGGTACACCATGAAGTCCAACAGGTGCCAACAGTAACCGAGATCCTGGGACCAGTGAACCATTAAATTATTCTAAGTCTTAATCCCTGCGTATTAAAAGTCATTATGGTCCCTACCACACGAGAACTATTTTTAAGATAAGACATACAGATATACACAAAATACAGTGCCTTCTCTATTCTTTTCCTCCTCCTTTTAGTCACTACTCCCCACCTGATCCTCTACCACTTTTACTGAAAGTCCAGTCTCTACTGATACTACTTTCCTTTGTTTTTGCCATCTAAGGCCCTGACTCAACACTTGCCCTAGATCCTAATAAGCCTATGATGGGCGTGGCCCACATCCAGTTCTCCCGGCGCTTCCCCCATGCTCCCTGCCTTGTGAATGGTGTGGACTGGCATGAAAGAGCAAATGAATGAATGATTACCAATGACTTTCTTTTTGAAACTGGTACTTGTTTTAATACACGTTTGGCTCAAAACTGGCCTTTGTTTTGTCTCCCACATCTGTGGTCTGTGTCCAGAGGATAGAGATTGTCAGAGTAATTGGTTTTGCACCACAGAGCATGCAAAAAAGAGGCCTAATTGATGATGACTTTTCAGTAGCCAACAACTCTTGAAGTCAGGAAGGATTTTATTTTTAGCATCATCTTTATGTTTAATGAAACGCTCAATCCTCCTCCTTCAGAGTTTTATTTTCTCATTTCCCCAAACTGCATTTTTAGTTTCTACATGTGGCTTGTCTCATGGTGACAGTTTCGGGCATTTTCCCAAATGCTAATGATACAAAGGATGAATGATAACATGGGTAAATTGCTGTGGACCCATGCTTTTGAAAAGATAAAAAGAACAAGAAATGGGACTTCTCTAGCTTCTGTTCAATTTCAATGACACATTTCTTATTAGCTGCCTTTGTTTTTACTCTGTGGGTATTTAAATTTTAGCAAACTGAATAGTTTCTCCGGGAGAACTACCAATTGAGCATTTTTCAGCAATGGCAAATAGCATTTTTCTCTTATGAAGCAGATTACAGTATTGCTCCAGAAAAAGTGAAAACAGCCTTGACTTGTTGACTTCGTTCCCAAAGTGGCTTTTACTTGTAGGGGACGTGGAAAACCAAGAGTGTTTGGAGTGGGCTCCATTCTCAGTCCTAGATTGCATTTCTAGCATCTGTATGGGCCCCCTGCCTTCCTTCGATCATAGCCCTATCAGAGTCTGTTTTCTTGGATGCATATCTGATCACGTCACTCCCCTCCCAACACTCTGTAATGGTTCTCCTTCACCTTCAGTGTGAAAGCCAAACATCTAACTCTATGGGCTCAGCTATAATGTGCACTTTATATTCCGGCGGAGTAAATTAATTTCCATTGTTGTTCTCAAGGTATTCTGTGCTCTTCCTGGCCTTCAGAACTATTATATATAATGTGCTCCCGCTGTCTAGAACTTAGAACAGTTGTTAAAAAGAAAACCACAGTCCCCAGATGGTGTCACTCAGGCCAAGTCCACAAACCAAGACTTAGTATCTAATCTAGTTGCAGTATCATTCCCCCAGGAATGTAACTAACCAGACCATAGAATTTCCTGGTTAATGCTGCAAAATTTACTAATAGACCCCTCCCGCTCCCATCAGGAGGGGATCCTGCCTAAACAATGTACTTCTTGCTAATAGATTCCATTCTTCGTTTATTTATTTATTTTTTTTTATGCATACCCCCCCCCGCCCCCGCCATTGCCTTTAAAAACCTTTCTTTTGTTTAGCTCTGCGAAGCTCCTGCTACTTGCTAGATGGGGTGCTGCACGATTTATGCTTTGTTTAATAAAGCCAATTTGATCTTCAAATCTACTCAGTTGAATTTTGTGTTTTTAGCAAGATTTTGCATGTGACTTCCCAACCTTATCCAGCTCACCCCAAATTCTCTTAATGCCTCTTGATTGCTCCAAACTTGATTTGATGTCACTTCCTCCAAGCAGTCTTCTCTCCCCCCTGCTAGGCTAGCAGCACCTCTCTGTGATTCTGTGGGGCCGGGGACCTCCGGCACCATAACCCTGTGTTGTCATCACCTTTTTTTTTGGTCATTATTTGTTTGCTATCCCTCAGAAGACTACTCAGGGGAAACGGATGTCTTATTCAGAACTGTGTTCTGCAGCGTCTAGCATAACTAATGGCTCACGTATTTCTTGAATGATGTCTTGGTGGTGGTATATTAGGACAAAAAGTAAGATCTGACAAATATTCGGATCCTAGGCTAGATGTGCTGACAGTAGACATTTAGCATATACCCAATTTGTGCATTCTGACCTCATGACATGTTTTCTCAGCAAGAACACGCAAAGAGCCTCCTATAGGGGCCTGCATGCAATAGGCCATCAATACATACTGTTAGTTATGTGCAACTTCTCTGTAAATTGTTACTTTCTCTCAATGGTCCACCAATGCTTCATAGAGCTTGAGCACCTAGTTCCTAGTCATTTTTGCAACTAAGAATAAACATGTTGAAAAATAAATTTAAATTATAAAGGAAGATCTTCTTGATCGTGAGGACTGTGAACATTAGAATTTGTAGAGAGAGAGGATCAGACATCGCCTTAAGCTACCACATTTTCAGTCATGGGTCCTGTAGGCAAATGAAGTACAAATCTGTCCTTGGCTACCATGATGAAACACTACCTTGGAACAAGGAAAGGCCATCACTATGGTGACAAGCGGTCACTTAAGTTAAAGCTGTAATCATGTGCAGGACAATATTGCACATTAACTTAAGGACTTATCCAGTAGGTTCCAATGTAGTCCCAACACTTGTAGGATGAAGCTTTGGCATTCAAGATTTTTCAAACAACAGCTGGACCAGAAGGAGCTATTAAGGGTGAAGAACAGATCACAGCAATTATCCACTTAATGTGGCATTTATTTGAAACACTAACTCTGTGCAAGGTCATTTAGACTAACCACCATTTATTTCTCGAACATTTTCCTGAAACTAGCAATAATCATAAAGATAATAATTTATTGCAAACATAATCAATTCAAGAAAGGTAATTAGCATGAACAATTATTATAGGGAAATATTAGCTGCCCATAAAACATATGCCTAAATCTGTTTCTTGCTCCCTTTGGAAGAGATTAGTTACATATGGTTTATATGGTATGCCTCTTGCAGATGTTGATACTTAAAAAAAAAATATGAACTAGCATTATTAATCTTTTTGTGAAGAACAAAAGAATTAATTGAGAGCTTCATTATCATAGATGATTGAGGTTTTAGATGATAATGGCATTTTATTTCAAAAGTTCATCAAACAGAGGATTTTATTGTGAGGCTTGACTAATCATGACCACTTTGACTCTGCTTAATTATGTATCAAGATGGAAGTTTTTAATGAGTCTTCTTGAAATTAAGGATACATTCTGCCATTGTGCATTTGATACAGAAAAAAATGCTCCAAATTTCAATAATTGAAAATGTCAAAAACCTACTTCTAAGCATACTTGTTCTAAAAATACATTCTAGGAATTTAGATTAGAAGTAGACGAGCTGAAAAACAGGATTTTTTAGAGTGGTTTTCAGCCTTTGAGAGCCAACAGTCATAGGGCCAACTTAAATAATTAGCTAACAAAAGAAATTAACAAATGCTTTGTGCAAGGAATGACTTCCTAACTCAAAGCAAAGAGGATAAGGAGCATGCCAAAGGATTCCAAATGTAACCTATTAGTTAGGACCACTAGAAAAATATTTTATGGCAAGTTTTTCTATCGCTCGAGCTCTCCATGACAGATAACTTGGAAAGCAAGTTCATCCCCATTTAGAAGCATTAAACAGGTGGCATTCATGGCTCCAGGACTGATCTCTAACATCGGTGACGAAAGCATGCAAATATTCCTGAACAGAAGCTTCTCCTGAGTTTGTGTAACCCTCAGAGCAGAAGCTAGATGAGGATGACATTGATTTTCCTTCAAATCGATGCTCTCTCTTTCAACACTGATCTTCACTTTGGTTCAGATGGAAACATGATTAGTTGGAAAACTGATCAGCGTTCTTTTATAGTCTGCCTTTCTAAAATGAGACTCAAGAAGTAAGGCCATGTCTCTTACATATGAATGACAAGCTCGGAAAGAGGACCAAGGAGTAGAGAGCCCCAGGTCATCTAAACCTTCTCTAGGGTTCCACCAGCTCCCTGAGCACAGTCAGCATCTTCATGGTGGGATATAATCCCTGATCAAGCACTTTCAAAACCAACTATGACCAACTCAGACATCGGAAGAAATTTAGGGCATTTTTAGGAGCCAACTAGATCAGGGACATATTGCTGGAGAACACTTCTATTTTCCCATGAAACTTTTACTGGCAGTTCTCTAAACTGACAGCTTTTCTGGAACCTTCGTTTCCACAACTACAGGCAGAGAGCAATTTGGTGTCACACAATAAACTACTTCCTTTAAATAGCAGAGTGCCCTCTGAAGCAGAACAAAGAACCCAAGCTACAAAGTTCCCAGTTGATGAAAGAGGCTCTGTTAGCTAATGCTTGAAGCAAATCCACCCCAGGTGCTGGAACAGGAGAGCGCCAACTGATTCCACGAGAGGGAAGGAAACACATGGAGGTTCAAACAAGCCTTGCCTGAGCTATGACCGTCTGAGGAAGTTCAACAGCCACTTGCTCCGTTCTATGATTAGCCACGGCTGCCAGAGGGGACAGTGGTAACCAGGTTTTGGATGAAGACTGATCAATAATTGTATTAGGAAAAAGTGATAAGCTTGAATCGGACAAATAAAGCGGACACTGATTAAAGACTTCCAATAGCCTCTATGGTGGTTTTGCATAAAGACATACACCCAGCGCCAGTGACTCCAACTTTGGGAAGCTGAGCAAACATGTGATGTCACTGGCCAGAAAATATGGTGCGCAGGACATTTGGAAGACAGGGGCTCAGGGCTGAGATCACAATGAAAATCAAAGAAAATTGACATATACTTGCTCGTCAGTGCAGTTACCTACTCCCAGTGGGAAGGACAGACAGGCCCACAACTCTAGAGCCAATAGTTCATTTTTGGCTCAAGAATGTCATAGTTCAGGGGCGCCTGGGTGGCTCAGTGGGTTAAAGCCTCTGCCTTCGGCTCAGGTCATGATCTCACGGTCCTGGGATCGAGCCCCGCGTAGGGCTCTCTACTCAGCAAGGAGCCTGCTTCCCCCTCTCTCTCTGCCTGCCTCTCTGCCTACTTGTGATCCCTCTCCTCTCTGTCAAATAAATAAATAAAATCTTAAAAAAAAAAAAAAAGAATGTCATAGTTCACATGGATTCTGTGGTCCGGTTGGTCCCTATCAATCACATTACTCACCCACGCATGCGCAAATATACATTTCCCCAGCCAGGCTGGAGAATTCGGTGTGCTCACTCTTCTACCTTTCCAGCCCCACCCTGACCAACCCACCACTCGCACAGAGGTCAGTCTCAGCAGGATCACTCTGGGCTCTCCGTTTCTCCCATTTCTGTTTCCCACCTCTGGCAGATGATTACTGTCGGGACCTTTGAGTGAGCTCCCGTGGCTTGTTGGCCTTGTCTTCTGGTCCCTTTCTTACCTTTCTCAACTTCTGACTTGCTTTAAAATTTCTGCTCTAGCTCTGACCCCACGGCGCTCATCTGTCCTAACTGTGTTCTACTCAGACTGGTCATGGCTGAGTTGACATTCTTTAATACCCAACTTGGACAAAGAACATAGTCCTAGCCCTGGCATGCATGAAGTAGATACACAGTAAGTATTTGCTGAAATACTGCTAAATGAATTGGCTAACTGAATATTGCCAATAGTCCTTTCTGACCTGCTGGTTGATCTTACAGGCTTCTGGATTTATCTCATTTATTGAGCCTCAATTAGGGCTTTGTGAATCAATCTATCTTAAAAACATATTAGCTGCATGGTTAAGCTTCTGATGAGGACAATTTATCCACTGGTGAATGAGATATGATTGAATTAGCTAAAGATGGTTGGACTAAATTAACTGAACAAAAAAAGGAGAGCCTTAATCACTTGGGATTTGTTTGTCATCCCCTGAAAAATTCACTGAATCTTCTAGACCACGACCTTCTCAGAGCCACCAATGTGACTGAACACCAAACAGCTACCATTCGTTGAAACAGGTAATGTGCTCCGTGTGCCTTAACAGAAATCTCACAGCTGAAAGACAAGCCTTACTTTGCTCACTTTACAGATGAGAAGCTGAGGCAAAGACATGAAGTGACATTTCCAACAATAATTAGGTTGGTAGATGTTGGGGCCTGAATTTAAACTCAGGTCCAGACGATTCCAAAGACCATATTCTCCCCCTATTTCCACTAGGCTTCCCTACTGTGGTCAGGCACGGGTAGGGTAAGGACTCAGGTTGCCTCATCTCATAACTCAGAGCTCTAGGTCTCAACGAATCCACAGCCACGTTTAGAAGAGACAGACACATGGGCAGAAAGAGGCAGAAAGGCAGTCATGAGGTACAGGGTGGCCCACCACGGGGAAGAAACCTAAAGATGGTCATTGCCTGCCCTCGGGTCCCGTTTGGTTTTCCTCTTTCCATTCTGCCAGCCGAAGCCCCAGGATCCCTCAGGACAGCTGCCAGAAGCCATACGGTTCCCTGATGGCTGATATCCACGTACCTATGCCTTTGTTTGGCTCTCTGCACCCTCTGCCCAGGCACAGGGGTGCCTGAGATTCACTTTGCCCCTCTGAATCCCTCGACTTCCGGCAAGCCTCTCAGAGCCTCCAGTAACAACAGCTGCAGATCCGCCCTGGTGCCTGGACTTCCCGCACCACCAGACGCGGCGCAGTTCTTAAAGCTCCGGATCTCAAACCTGCTCATTTTTCTTTCTGCTTAAGTGCTACACCGTTGGAGCCATTTTATATTCCTCCATCATTAGTCTGGGAAACTTGCAATGATCCTAATTCCACCAGTGCCCCTGTGCTGTGGATCTTCCTGTTAACATGAAACTTTGATTATCGTGGCGGAAACTAGGTAGAGGGAGCAGTAAGAGGAAGTTCAAAGGAGCCAGCCAGGTCCTTGCCCTCAGGGGTGGAAGGGAAGAGAGCAGAAAGCATTTCAAGAAGGACACAGGCGGAACAGAACAAAATGTTAGCGTGGTTGGAAGTGATCGGGGAACAATAATAATAATAGTTTCTTGACTATTTACTATGTGCCCACTGGATTAATTCCAGTTCCCACGGGAACACTGTTTGATATTTTACCCCCATTTTACAGAGGAGAAAACGGAGTCTGAGAGATGAATAAGCCTCAGGGATAGAGTTTATATGCAGCAAAGCCATTTTTCAAACCTGGATCCACTAGGACCATGTTCACATTGGTCCCACGGTACCACGCTACAAAAAAAACAGGGTGGACAGAGCTGGGCCTGCACATCTAGATGGGGCTCTAGAAGGGAGGGGAAGGGCAGCGTGAAGCTGGAATGTACAGCTTTCCCCAGGGCGAGAGAGGCAAGGGCTGCCATCGGGGATCCCACCGACCTTCACCCTTCGCCCTTCTCCTTTTGCACAGAACACACCGGGACGCCCAAGCCAGAATCTGCTGCCACGCACCGTGCCTGGCTACAGAGCTCAAGCCAAGGCCCAGGAAAGATGCACGGCCTTAGACCCACAGACAGAGCAATGCCTAAAATCCAGCTCTAATTTCCATCCACTGGAGCCCAGACCTAATCAAACGCCCACGACAGTTTTAAAGAGAATGTTAGTTACAATCCAGAGCTAATTAAAACTTTCCATAAAATGACTCTTTAAAATTTAAGTGGCCTTGAATGCTAACAGCCCACGCTTGTCTCTGACTGCAGAATTATTATTAACACATTAGCACAGCAATCCCAGCCACTGAATTTGCCTGGCAATTTCGAAATAATGATGTTTTGAGTGTTTCCAGCTGAAATGATGTGTCCCTTTCAATTCTGACACAGCAGGTCATCAACTTCTTCCCTCTGCCACTTCCCCGGTGTCGGTGGCCTCCCTCCTCTGAGACCAACACAGGCTTTCTTCATTTCTTACAGCTGTCTATAGCTCCTATGTTTTCTCCGCCAGGACGCCCACCTCTTGGAGTGGATGTTTTATGTTTATCTTCCTTTGAGAGCAGAGGCTGTGTTCACATGGGGTACGGTGTAATGTATAGTGAGAGTATGGACATTAGAAACGAACGGAGCTCACGCCAGTCCTAGAGACGTCCCTTGCTGGCTCTGGGAGTTCAGAACAAACTCTTACGACGCGATTGCTACTAACCGTTATGACTGTTACCGTTTGTTGAGCACTTACTATATATACGCCAAGCACGCTTTACACACATTATCTAAATCCCCTCCCCAGCAACCCTGATTTTTGTGTGTTCTGTTTAAGAAACAGCTATAAAATACTCATTGTGGTATCTTATGTACATTACATCCTCACGACAATCTCAACGAAGTAGGTACTCTTTTTACCCCCATTTTACAACTGAGTGAACTCAGATTAAGTCGAGATTAGGTAACCGAGATCATACAGCTAAAAAGCAGAGTCTTACCGGGATTCAAATGCAGTCAGGCTCCAGAATCCATACGCTTAACCTCTCCACCACCGGTTCTCCACCTCCAGAATGCTTCAGAATCAACTGGGAGGCTCATTAAACACAAATTGCTAAACCCCCCTCTCTGTGGTTCTAGTTCTGAGATGCAGCCAGAGAAGGCATTTCGAAGAAGTGCCCAGATGACGCAGCTGCTGCTGGTACAAGGCTGCGCTAGATTCAGTTGCCAATTTTCCCATCAACCTCCCCTTTTTATAGATGAGAAGACTGGGTCTCAGGTTACTTGAATTACCCAAGATTATACTGCAGCAAGGAGCTGAGCTAACAATCTGAAAGCATGTTGATCCGATATACGTGAAACCCATGGATCTCAGCTTCCCCATGCACATAATGGGGATATTCATATCACCTCACTACATACTTGTTAACACTAGCTGAAATAATGGTACACAGTAGGTACTCACTGAGTGTTTGCTTTTGCTGTATCATGCAGAAACTTGTCTTCAGGGTGTGCCAAATGAATGGGAGTTGAATGGTGTTGAATTTATCCCATCACTCCCATGCAGACTTTTGTTGGTGATACCGTCTGGATGCTCCTTGTTTCTCCAAACCTTAGTGACAGCCTTCCCTTTTGTCCCCAAATGTCAATAATCTGAACAGCTCTCTCCCTCTCTGCAGTCCAAGTTCCAGGGCTGCCATATGCCTTAATCCCCTCCCCCCGCAGGAAGACACTATTTAAATTTTATTCCATATGAATAGCTTCCTTGGGGGCCCCAGTATGGCAACCCTACTGGGTGGTCCCCAGCTCTTTGAGGCCTAGAGTGAGAATAAAGCTAGTTTCCTCATTACTCCCAGGTTTAGGCCTGCATCCTGACTGTAGCTCTACACCTGAGAAGTTAAACTTATACATTATTTCATTCAAGAGTTTGCCCCAGCTTTGACAGTTTCTCATAACCAAAATATTTATATCTTCCTCCCCATCCCTCCACAAACCTCCCCTCCAAAAGAAGAAAAGAAAAGAAAAAACTGCTTTCAAAATTGAACCTAAGAGTTCATGCAAGTGAAAAAACAACATGACAACACAATAAAACCTGGAAAGCTTTAGATCCAGCAATCTCACTTGTAGGAATTTACCATGAAGCTTTATCCCCACCAACATCAAAATCAAACACCTAAGTGAGCAAGATAATTCACTGAAGCATTATTTATTACAGCAAAATACTTGAAAATGAACTAAAACGCCTACCTTAGAATTCTGAATATGCGTCATGTATGCATCCACACCATCAAAGAATGGGCATCTGTAAAAACAGATGAAGAGACCTATGACTGATGTAGAGTGATTGTCAGGATATGTTTAAGTGAAATGCAGCAAAGTACAAAAGATTATTTTTACCTTTTACGTAAAAAAAAGCATGGAATAAGTAAATGTGCGCATGTATTACTTTTGCAAAAAGAAATATGAGAATAAACAAATCAGAAGTTAATGAAATTAAGTTACCTAATTAATAACCCAGAGGTGATAGGTAGGAAGAGGGTGCAGGATCTAGGGCAGGAATTGGGACCAACTCTGACTGTATCTTTTTATATAGTTTGGGCTTTGATTCTATGTTCATATGTTACATGATCAAACAATCAAAATTAATTGGCAAAGATGAAAAAAACATTAAATATAAACACAGACAACTGATCGTAATATCAAATAGATATCAACATCACACAAAGGAAAAACAGGATTTGTTGAAGTAACTTTTGAATACATTGCTCTAGATACCCTCATTGAGATTTATTCTAAAGGCAAAAAGAAGAGCAAAGAAATCTTAAACTTTGTTTAGGAGATTTGTTGTTGGTATTGGTATTGGTGTAGTAACTCCGAAATTCCTATTATGTGTATTAAAGATTTGGGCAAATGAGTAACTATATTGATGCTGGGAACCAGACTTCTCACTGTGCCTATTCATACAGTACTGGTCCTCACTATGGAAGAAGAGAAATACAAATACGGGGGTGGGGGTGTGTAGGATGAAGAGGAAGAATTCTGTGGTGTTGGACTGATAGGGACATCAGTATGAACTCATAATTCAAAAATATGATTTAACTTTGTCCACAGAAAAGAGCTAGGAGCAATGACACTCCAGCAGCAATGAATACATGGAGTGCCCAGATCTTGATTTCAAATACCATTTCCCACTAAAAGGAACCTGGGCTCTTTGAGAAATGGCTGACACTAGGTCTTCCACATAGAAAGGACAAAGAAAGTGCAGAACATCTTGTTGTGATGGAAAACAAAAGTGTGTTCAAAGATTAAAAGAAGCATGTCAAAAGGATTCCATAACCAGATTTCAGGGGGACTCACCAGCGAAACTAGTATATTTGAGTATAAAAATGAAAAATGAGTATAAAATAAGTATAAAAATGAAAAATCACAAGAATGGATTATGATAATTTAATAAAAAGAGGTCCATGAGCCCATGCTGATAATGTCTGTAGCTGTAGGTGCCAGCAGCTTCAAAATTCTCTAATGTAAAGTGTGTATACACACACACGCACACACACACACATATGTATATTTACTTGTATTAAAATATATATATGGGGAGGGCAGGCTGGGAAGATGATGGAGCAGGAGGCCCGTAAGCTCACTTCAACCCACACATCCAACCAGGTAACATTCACGTCAGCATAAACAACTCAGAAAATGACCTGAAGGCTGGCAGAACAAAACTGATACCTAAAGGTCCAGAAGAGGCCACATCGCGAGGAAGGTTGGAAGGGCAGAGATGCAGTTTGGGAGTGTAACAGAGATGGGATCCTGGCTGTCTGCAGTCAGGAGGCAGCTGGTGGCATGGAGCAAGGCAAGAAACAGATTGTCACACTAGGGAGCCCGCACAGAGAACACAAATCCCCATGACATTTGGCTTTGAAGGCAAGAGGGGCTGAATTTTGTCAGTCCTTACAACTGGTAGGACCTAAAGCTTGGAATTTAAAAATCAGTGGGCTTGGCTCTGGGAGAGCCTAGAAGGTGTTACGAAGGTGAGTCCCTGCCAGTAACAAGAAAGCATGACGAAACAGAGATACAGCATGGAGGCAGCAGTTTGAAAAGAATCTGGGGCTTATGGAAGAAGAGTTATTTACTCATCTCAGAGCATGTCCCAGAGATGCAGGATCACAGGGACAGCCCTCCAGGAACAAAGGAGCTGGCAGGCACCATTTCCCTCTCCCACTCCCCACCCCCCCAGCATAAACTCACAGCCACCTGCAGGAACCAGTGTGGTGCCAACACTCACTACCTAACTGGCTTACACCAAGCTCTGCCCCTCCACGCTTCAGAGGCTCTGCCTTTCCCAGGCATGCTTGCCTCAGTTCCTCTGTTGTGAGCCCCCTCCCCCCAAAAGACCTGAGCAAACCCTGCCAACACCACGTCTCTGACCTATGCATGTGGCAGCACCAGCAGGTCTCATTTTGCAAGCAGACCAGTGCACACCTTGTCAAAACATGCCCCACCCAGCAGGAGACCAGGCACTGTCCACAAGAGGCAAAGAGAGCCTCTGCAGAAAACTGGACTGATGGGAAAAGCAGCCAGGACTCAACAGTGGGGCACATGCAACACACATAAGAGATATTCCTTGAAGTGCCAGGTCCTGGGGAATAGGGAACATTGCACTGCAGGTCATTACAGGCCTCTTCTTCACAAGTCCATCCTTCAAGAGCAGGAGAAAGAGAGGTCTTTCCTAACACACAGAAACAGACACAGAGAGGTAGACAAAATGAGGAGACAGAGGAGTATGTCTCAAATGAAAGACCAGGACAAAAACTACAGCAGGAGACCTAAATGTAATGGAGATAAGTAATATGCCTGATAGAGAACTGAAAGTAATGATCATAAAGATACTCACTGGACTTAAGAAAAGAGTGGAGGACATCACTGAGACCCTATCAAAGAGATAAAAAAGAACCCAAGATGAAGAACACAACAATGAAATTAAAAATATACTTGATGGAATAAATAGCAGCCTGGAGGAAGCAGAGAAATGAATTAAGGACCTGGAAGACAGAGTAATGAAGAGTAATCAAGCTGATAAAGTGAGAGAAAAACTATGCAAATTAGCATAGTCTTAGGGGACTCAGTGACTGCATCAAATATAATAACATTTGCATTCTAGGGATCCCAGAAGAAGAAAAGAGAGAAAAAGGGCTGAAATTTATTTGAAAAAAAATAATAGCTAAAAACTTCCCTAATATGGGGAAGGAAACAGAGATCCAGATCCTGGAAGCACAGAGGTCCTCAACAAATCAACCAGAAGAAGTTCACACCAAGACATACAGTAATTAAAATGGCAAAAGGTAGTGATAAAGAAAAGACTTTTAAAGTAGCAAGAGAAAAGAAGAGTTAAATACAAGGGAAACCCCATTAGGCTATCAGTGGATTTTTTAGTTGAAACTTCCCAGGACAGAAGAAAATGACATGATATATTCAAGGTACTGAAAGGGAAAAATCTGCGGCCAAGAATACTCTATCCAGCAAGGTTATTACTCATAATAGAAAGAGAGATAAAGACTTTCTCAGACAAAAAAATTAAAAAAATAAAGGAATTCATGGACACTAAAGTAGTCCTACAAAAAATATTAAAGGGTATTCTTTAGTGAAAAGGAAAGGCCATAAGTGAAAATATGAAAAGTAGGAATCACAAAAGTAATAAAAATATGTATATCTGTAAAAATCAGTCAAGGAATTCACAAAATAAAAGGACATAAAATATGACACCACAAATCTAAAACATGGTAGGGAATGGAGTAAAGAATGGATTCAAACCTAAGCAACCATCAACTTAATACAGAGCACTATATGCAGAAGTTACATACAAGCCTAATGATAACCGCAAATCAAAACCCAGAGATATGCAAAGAATAAAAAAAAAAGAATCCAAATATATCCATAAAGAAAACCAGCAAACCATGAAAAAGAGCAAGAAAAGAAAGGATCAGAGAAAAACTATAAAACAACCACAAAACAAGTAACAGATTGGAAATAAATACATATCTATCTAATTACTTTGAATGTGAATGGACTAAATGCTCCAATCAAAAGACATAGGGTGACACAGTGGATAAAAAATAAGATCCATCTATATGTTGCCTACAAGAGACTCATTTTAGACTTAAAGACACTTGCAGATTGAGGGGCGCCTGGGTGGCTCTGTGGGTTAAAGCCTCTGCCTTCGGCTCAGGTCATGATCTCAGGGTCCTGGGATCGAACCCCGCATCGGGCTCTCTGCTCGGTGGGGAGCCTGCATCCCTCTCTCTCTCTGCCCGCCTCTCTGCCTACTTGTGATCTCTCTCTGTCAAATAAATAAATAAAATCTTTAAAAAAAGAAAAAAAGACACTTGCAGATTGAAAGCGAGGGGATCGATGTCAAAAGAAAGCCAGGATAGCAATACTTACGTTGGACAAAGTAGACTTTAAAACAAAGACTGTAACAAGAGACAAAGAAGAACATTATATCATCATAAAGGGGACAATCCAACAAGATTTAATAATTGTAAATATTTATGTACCCAACATGGGACCACACAAGTACACAAAACAGTTAATAACAAACATAAAGGAATTAAATGATAGTAATACAGTAATAGCAGGGGGACTTCAACACTCCACTTACATTAACGGACAGATCATCCAAACTGAAATCCAACAAGGAAATAGTGATTTTGAATAGCACAATGGATGAGATGGATTTAACAGATATATTCAGAACATTCCATCCTAAAATAGCAGAATACATATTCTTTTCAAGTGCACATGTAACATTCTCCAGAATGGGTCACATATTAAGACACAAAACATGTCTTAACAAATTCAAAACAATCCAAGTCATACCATGGATCTTTTCTGATTACAACACTATGAAACTAGAAATCAACTATGAGAAAAAAATCTGAAAAGAGTGCAAACACATGGCGGTTAAATAATATGCTACTAAACAATGAATGGGTCAACCAAATCAAAAAAGGAATAAAAAATTACATGGAAACAAACAAAAATGAAAATACAACAGACCAAATTCTTTGGGATGCAGCAAAAGCAGTTGTAAGAGGGAAGTTTATGGCAATACAAACCTATCTCGAGAAGCAAAAAAATCCCAAATAAACAACATAACCTTACATTTAAAGGAGCTAGGAAAAGAAGAGCAAACAAAACCCCAAACCAGCAGAAAGAAGGAAATAATAAAGATTACAGCAGAAATAAATGATAGAAAAACTAAAACAACAACAATAGAACACATCAAAAAAACCAGGAACTAGTTCTTTGAAAAGATCAACAAAATTGAAAACCATTACGCAGACTCATCGAAGAGAGAACACACACACAAAAAAATCACTAATAAAAAAAAATAACACCACAGAAATACAAACAATTTTAAGAGTATTACGAAAAATTATGTGCCAAAAAATTGGACACCTAGAAGAAATGTATAAATTCCTAGAAAAATGTAACCTACCACAAGTAAAGCAGAGAAATAAAAAATTTAAACAGACCGATCGCCAGCAATGAAATTGAATTAGTAATCAAAAAACTCCCAAAAAACAAAAGTCCTGGACCAGATGGCCTCACAGGCAGATTTCCAACAAACATTTAAAGAAGAGTTAATATCTATTCTTCTCAAACTATTCCAAATAATGGAAGAGGGAAGAAAACTTTCAATTCATTCTAGGAGGCCAGCATTACCCTGATACCAAAACCAAATAAAGACACCACAAAAAAAAAACCATGGGCCAACGTCTCTGATGAACATAGATGCAAAAATCCTCAACAAAATACTAGCAAACTGAATTTAATAATACTTTAAAAAATCATTCACCACAATCACGTGATATTTATTCCTGGGCTGCAAGTTCTTTCAATATTTCAAATCAATCAATGTGATACATCACATCAATAAAAGAAAGGATAAGAACCACATGATTAATTCAATCATTGCAGAAAAAGCATTTGACAAAGTACAACATTCATTCATGATAAAAACCCTCAACACAGTAGGTTTAGAGGGAACATACCTCAACATAATAAAGGGCATCTGTGAAAAATCCACGGTGAACATCATACTCAATGGGGAAAACCCGAGAGCTTTTCCTCTAAAGCCAGGAACAAGACAAGAATATTCATTCTCACCACTTTTATTCAACATAGTATTAGAAGTCCTAGCCACAGCAATCAGACAACAAAAAGAAATAAAAGGCATGTTAAGAAAGAAGTAGAACTTTCACTATGTGGAGATGACACAATGCTGTATGCAGAAAACACTAAGGACTTCACCAATGAACTACCAGAACTGATAAATGAATTCAGTAAGGTCAGAGGATACAAAATCAATGTAATGAAATCTGTTGTATTTCTGTAGACTAAAAATGACACAGCAAGAAAACAATCCCATATATAACTGCACCAGAAGAGGTGTAAGACTTGTATTCTGAAAATTATAAACCACTGATGAAAAAAAATATGAAGATGACACAAGGAAATACAAAGACATTCCATGTTCAAGGACTGGAAGAACAAATATTGTTAAAATGTTTACATACTACCCAAAGCAATATATGGATTTAATGCAATTCCTATCAAATTAGCAACAGCGTTTTTCACAGGGCTAGAACAATCTTAAAATTTATATGGAACCACAAAAGACCCGGAATAACTAAAGCAATTTGGAAAAGAAAAAAAAAAAAAAAAACACTGGGGAAATCACAATTCCAGACTTCAAGTTATATTACAAAGCTGTAATTATCAAAACAGTATGGTACTGGCACAAAAATAGACACATGGATAGATAGAACAGAACAGAAAACCCAGAAGTAAACCCACAATTATATGATCAATTAATCTTTGACAAAGGAGGAAAGAATATGTTTTGGGAAGAAGACAGTCTCAACAAATGATGTTGGGAAAACTGGTTGGCAACATGCAAAAGAATGAAATTGGGCCACCTTCTTACACCATACACAAAAATAAACTCAGGCGGACAAAAGACCTAAATGTGAGACCCGAAGCCATAAAAACCCTAGAAGAGAACACAGGCAGTAATGTCTCTGACATTGGCCGTAGCAACATGTTTTTAGATACGTGTCTGAGGCTAGGGAAACAAAAGCAAAAATAAAGTATCAGGACTACATCAAAATAAAAAGCTTCTGCACAGTGAAGGAAATAATCAAGAAAACTAGAAGGCAGCCTACAGAATGAGAATAGATATTTACAAGTGACATATCCAATTAAAGGTTAGTATCCAAAATACATAAAGAACTGATACAACACCTAAAAAAACAAATAACCCAATTGAGAAATAGGCAAAAGACATTAACAGATATTTCTCCAAAGAAGACATCAGATGGCCAACAGACACATAGAAAGATGCTCGGCATCACTCATCATCAGGGAAATGCAAATCAAAACCACAATGAGGTATCATCTCACACCTGTTGGAATGGCTAAAATAAAAGACACAGAAACAAGTGTTGGCGAGGATGTGGAGAGAAAGGAACCTTCTTGCATTGTTGGTGATAATGTAAACTGGTGCAGCCACTGTGGAAGACAGTATGGAGGTTCCTCAAAAAGTTAAAAATAGAACTACCCTGTGATCTAGTAATTACAGTACTGGATATTTATCCAACATTTAACATTTTAAAAAATTAAAAATTAAAAAATGTAAAAAAATTAAAAATTAAAAAAAATAGAAAAAAGAAAAATATGATTCTAGAAAAAAAAGATTTCTTTATCAAAGAAACACTGGTATATACCACCTTAAAGAAGGTGATTTAATGTCACCAATGGGGAGAAAAACTGATATCCTGTGTGCCCTGAAGTAATTCCTTAAAAGGACACAACATAACTAATATAGTATTTATGCCTGAGATGCTTAACCTTAACTGAATAATCAGAAAACCAATCACATAAACCCAAACTTAGGGACACTCTGAAAAGAAAAACATCCTGGACTCTTAGAAAATGTTAGTATCATTTTAAAAACCCTCTAAAAAGTTTGTACAACTATTTTACATTGAAGAAAACTAAAGACATATGCTAACTAGATGAAAGTCACCATCTGTGATTGAATAATGGATCAAAACATTACAGTAAATGACCTTTGTGGGACAAGTGGGGAGATGTGAAATGAACTGAATATTAGATAATCATATTAAATCTAAATTAAATTTTCTGCGTGCAGTTACCGTATATAGTTATTCAGGAGAATTCCTATTTTCAGGCGGTATATACAGAAGCAATAAGATGTCTGCAACTAACACTCAAATGGTTCAGAAAAAAAGCACCTGTTTATATATAAAGATTAAAAAATGATGCAAACATTAACAAGTAACAAATAAAATTATTTTGGCTCAATAAAAGAAAAAACAATGCTTGCAAATGACAACAGTCTGTTTTCCAGCTCTGTACCATCTGCTAGAACATATAATAGGACACAGATATCATGAGCAGTCCACTCTCTCCACATCCGAGGAAAGCCTAAGAAATCTGCCTTCTCTGATGTTTAGTGGCCTCAAATTGGGTGAAGAGATGTCTCAACATCTATCTCGACGACTGAACATCAACATCTTATGCTATATGCTCAGAGCCTACTTCATTCAATAGAAAAGTAGGACACAGCTGAAAATCCTTTCTGAGACTAACAATCAAAATTAAGAATCTGTATCCCCCTTGTGACTCACTTCCTTGTCTTGTTCCCTCAAGGTCTTCCGGTTTCAGTGCCAACATGTAAATACTTGGAAGTCATCACTCTCATCCTTACAACAACAACAAAAGCTGAACAAACTGAAAATCAATGACTTTTCTCAGACTCATCAGAGAATTAAGGTTGCAAGGCAAATCATCATCCCCAAAGACAGGGAAACACAGCTAGGATTCTGCAGGAATCCAGGGCATTCTACTTCCCTAGAATTGAAATCTCTGGAGCCATAACATGGTAGGAATATTTCAACAGCAATTTTGATGATGAGGCTGAATGTGGGCAATTTGAGAGTGAGAAGAACTTGGGGGCTACATTCTTGGGCAGGCTATACTTTTGTGGGTTTTAATGTCAGGTACCCACAAAGTTCTCATCATGAAGAGAAAAAAAAAATCAACTCATGGGTCTTTTAGGATGGGAAAAGTAAACACTCTGAAATGCACTTGAAGCACTCTCTATAACAACAACCTACTGTCCAGTGAAAAAGACTTTATCAGTAACTTATCTGAGGCAGAAGGTAGAAGGGCAATTACCCAACTCCAGCCCCTTCTGCCTTTCTGAATCACTTAAAGATGTGGGGGGGGGGGGCGACTGGAGGTAAGAAACACTGGCGAGGGTCACAGCCCAGGGACACAGGCCCACTAAAAGGCTGAGAGCTCATTATAAGATTATAGGTCATCTTCTCTCCCCTCCTCCTTACCACCACGGCAACAGCACTCTAGTTCTAACCATGACTCTATTTAAGGAATTCTTAGGAAAACCCAAAGCCAATGGAGGATGGGGTGGGGGGAGGCAAAGATACTAGAATAATTTGAAGCCTCTGGCACCCACTGCTATACTGTATATTAACCATATTCCAACTCTAGCCAGATTAACATAAAGCCTCATATTAAAGGCCTATTTAGCTCAGTTTTTATTACCCAATATATCACGTTTGGCTTTCAAAAAAAATTACAAGTCATGCTTAGAGGCAAGAAAAAACAAAGTCTGAAGAGAAAAAGCAAGCATCAGAATCAGACTCAAATATGACACAGATTTTGGAATTATCAGACTAGATATATACAGTAACTGTGATTAATCTGTTAAATACTCTAATGGTGAAGATAGACAACATGCAAGAAAAGATGGGTAATGTAAGCAGAGAGATGGGAACTAAGAATCAAAAGGAAATGCTAGAAATAAAAAACATGGTAACAGATTAGATATTGCAGAGGAAAACATCAGTGAATCTAAAGATAACTCATTATTAACTTTCTACACTGAAATACAAAGAGAAAAAAACAATAAAAATAAACAAAAAAATATCTGATAACTAGGATAATTTTTAAAGATTTAACGTATACTTAATTGGAATACCAGAAGGAGCAGAAGACTAAACAAAGCAGACTAATTACAGAAGTAATAACGGCTGAGAACTTTCTACAGTTAATGACAGACACAAAACCATAGATCCAGACAGCTGAGAGAATACCAAACAAAATAAATATAAAAATTCTACACCAGGGCATATCGTACTCAAATTTCAGAAAACCAAAAACAAAGCGAAAATGTTGAAAGAAGCCAAAGCAAAAAACAACTTATCTTTAGAAGGAAAAGGAAAACAAAAAACAAAATGCAAAAAAAACCCAACTTTGGATTTCTCGTAAGAAACCATATAAGGAAGAGAGTAGAATTAAATATTTTAAATGTTGCCCTAGAATTCGATATTTAGTAAAATCAACCTTCAAAAGTGAGGAAAATAAAACTCTCAAACAACTAACAACTGAGGTAATTCAACAGCAGCAAACCAGCCCTGTGAGAAATGTTAAAAGACATTCTTCAAGGATGAGGAAAATGATATAGCTCAGACACTAGGACCTACATAAAGAAGGCAAAACATCAGGAAATGAATAAATGAAGGAAAATATAAAAATTTTCTTATTCTAAATTGGTTTCATAGATAACAGTTCAAAATGATAACAACCATGTACTGCATGATTATATCATGAGGATAGGTAAAATAACTGAATGATAGCACTTTTTTTTTTTTAAAGGATTTATTTATTTACTTGACACAGAGAGAGAGATCACAGGTAGGCAGAGAGGCAGGCAGAAAGAGAGGGGGAAGCAGGCTCCCTGAAGCCCGATGCGGGGCTCGATCCCAGGACCCTGAGATCATGACCTGAGCCAAAGGCAGAGGCTTTAACCCACTGAGCCACCCAGGCACCCCAAATGATAGCACTGTTATAAGGATGAGAAGGAAGAACTGGGAATACTGTGTTGTCAGGTATTTGTACCATCTCAGAAGCAGTATAGTTTTATTTGGAAGTGGACTACGACTCTGGGGAAACCACCAAAATTGTTTTGAGAGAGAAACATAATTAATATGGTAAGAGATGAGAGGGATATGGAAGTATATAAGGTGGTCGTTTAAAACCAGAAAAGACAAGAAAAAAGGAAGATTAGAAAAGAAACAGAGAAGTGCAATGAAAACAGATTAACACCATAGTAATTATTATCCAACTAGATCAATAGTTACCTTAAACATGAACAGTTTAATTACATCAAATAAAAGGCAAAAATTGTCACAGCGGATTAAAAACCAACATCCAATTGCATATTGGCTACAAGAAACGTACTTTAAGCATAAAGATATAGATAGGTTAAAAGTAAGGGAGTGGAAGAAATCAGAGAGGGAGACAAACCATGAGAGACTAAGGACTCCGGGAAAACAAACGGAGGGTTACAGAAGGGAAGGGAGTGCAGGGATGGGGTAACCAGGTGAGGGGTATTAAGGAGGGCATGTAATGGGATGAGCACTGGGTGTTCTACACAACTAATGAAGAGTTGAACACTACATCAAAAACTAATGATATACTATACAGTGGTTAACTGAACATAATAAAAAAAAGTAAGGGAGTGGAGAAAGCTATAGCATACTAATACTAATTTTAAAAAGAATGTGAATTAGCTATATTAATTTCAGACAAAGCACACTTCAGAATCAAATCAGAGATAAAGAAGGTCTTATATAATAATAAAGGGCTCAATTCTCTAAAAAGTCATAACCTCTAATATATACACATCTGAGAACAGAAGATCAACATACATGTATGGCAAAAAATAACAGAATTACAAGGAGAAATAAATAAATCTATCTTAATCAGAAATTCAATAATCCTTTTCAGTAATCTACTGATCTACTAAGCAAAAATCAGCAGGAATAGAGTTGAAATAAACAGCACCATCAATAAACTGGATTGACTGATATTTAGAGAATACTTCATCCAACATGAGCAGAGTACATATTCTTATCAAGTTCCCAGGGAACCTTCACCAAGACAGCCCACATCCTGCATCGCAAAACATAACAAGTTTAAAAGAACTAAAACCATACAAAGTATATTTTCAGACCACAGTGAGATTAAACTAGAAATCAATAATAAAATGGTAACTGGATAACAGCATCAAATATGTGGAGATTAAACAACATTTCTAAATAAGAAATGGGTCAAAGTAGAAGTCTCAAGAGAAATTTAAAAATATTTTAAACTAAATGAAAATTAGAATTAACATCAAAATTCGTGAGATACAGCAAAAGCAGTGTTTAGAGGAAAATTTATAGTACCAAAACATGTATAGTAGAAAAGTGTAAAGATCCAAAATCAATAAGCTGAAGCTCCACTTTAAGAAAACAGAGAAAATATAAGAAATAAAGCAAAAAGAAAAGAAATAATAAAAATTAGAGCAGAAGTCAATGAAATTGTGCAAAGGAAAAAAATGGATTACTTGGCTAACCAAGAAAAAATAAACAACATAAGTTACTAATATCAGACATGAAAGAGAGGTCATCACTATAGATCTCAAAGACAAAAAGAAAAATACAAGAATACTATGAACAACTGCATGCCTACAAATATGAGAACTTACATGAAATGGACCAATTCTTTGACAGACACAAACTATTAAACTCACTCATGGAGAAAGAGAAAATCGAAAAGGCCTACACCTATTAATAAAATTCAATCAATAACCAATAATGTTATAAAAATAAAAGCACCAGGCCCATATGATTCCACTAGTAAATTCTATCTCTCCCAGAAAACAGAATCAAAGGGCACACCAATGTGATGGTTAGTGGTATGTGTCACCTGAGCTAGGCTACAATGCCCACTTGTTTGGTTAAACACTAGTCTTGATGTTGCTAGGAAGGCTATTTATTTTAAATATAATTAACATTAACATCAATAGGCTTAGAGTAAAGTAGATTACCCTCCCATAATGTGGGTGGGCTTTATGTAATCAGGTGAAGGCCAAGAGAGCACATGCTGAGATTTCCCAAAGAAGGACTTTAGCCTTGACGTTGCAACATAGACATTCTGCCCAAGTTTCCAGCTTGCCTGCTTTGCTCTGAAAATGTTAGACTCAAGATTGCAGCATTAACTCTTACCTGAATTTCTAGCCTACCAGCTTGCCCTACACACTTTGGATTTGCCAGATCCACAGTTCTGTGAGCCAACTCCTTAAAATCTCACTTCTCTCTCTTTCTCTCTCTCTCTCACACACACACACTCCCACTCACCCCAATGCAATCTCTCAATTTCTATGAAGAGTTGGAATTTAAAAATTTAAAAGCACAATACCATTTACAATAGTACAAAAAATGAAATATCCAGTTATAAATTTAACAAAATATGTACAAGATTTGTATGCAGAAAAGTATAAAACTCTGGAAAGAGAGGGGCGCCTGGGTGGCTCAGTGGGTTAAAGCCTCTGCCTTTGGCTCAGGTCATGGTCTCAGGGTCCTGGGATCGAGCCCCGCATTGGGCTCTCTGCTCGGCGGGGAGCCTGCTTTCCCCTCTCTCTCTGCCTGCCTCTCTGCCTACTTGTGATCTCTCTCTCTCTGTCAGATAAATAAATAAAAATCTTTAAAAAAAGTTAAAAAAAAACAACTCTGGAAACAGAAATAAAATAAGATCAAAATAAATGGAGAAACATTCTGTATTCATGGATAGAAAGACTCAATATTTTTAAATGTCAATTCTTCCCAAGATTTCTTCTGAAGATTCAGCGAAATATCAATAAAAAGCCAGGCAAACTATTTGACAGATACTGACAAACTTATTCTAAAGCTTACATGGAAAGGGAAAAGTCCCATGATAGCCCATATGATGCTGAAGAAGAAAAAACTTAGAGCACTGACACATCATAACTTCAAAAAGTACTTAAAACTACACATATTCAAAGCTACCATATTCAAGATGGTATGGTACTGGTGAAAAAAACAAAAAAAGTCACATAGGTCAACAAACAGAATACAACCCAGAAACAGATCCACTCAAAGGTAGTCAACTGATCTATGGATCAAAGGCAATTCAATGGAGAAAAGAAGTCTTTCCAAAACATGATGCTGAAACACTGGATGTCCAAATGAAGAAAAAGAGAAAGCTTTATGGAACAACCTTGTACCATTCACAAAAATTAACTCAAAATGCAATGTAGATCCTTTGGTAAAATGCAAAATCATAAAAATCCTAGAAGAATACAGAGTAGAAAATCTAGGTGATTTTGCATTTGCTGATGAGTTTTTAAGTACAACACAAAAAGCATGATTCATGAAAGAAAAATTGATAAATTGAACTTCATTAAAATTAAAACATTCTGCTCTGTGAGAAACACTATTAAAAGAATAAAAAGATAGCCGCACACTGGGAGACAACATTTGCAAAACATGTATCTGATAAAAAGCTTGTATCTAAAATGCAAATATTTTTAAAGCTCAACAACAGGAAAATAAAGAATGCAATTAAAAAACAGGCAGAAGATCTGAACATACACCTCATCAAAAAAGATAAACAGATGGAAAATGACCATATGAAAAGATTCTCAACACTATCATTAAGGAATGTCAAATTAAAACAGTAATGAAATACTATTACATTACCTATTAAAATGGCTAAAAACAAAACAAAATAAAACATGACAATACCAAATGTTGGCGGGGAAGCAAAAGCAGTAAGAACTTTAATTCATTGCTGGTAGAAATGAAAAATAGTACTGTCACTTTGGAAAACAGTTTGGTAGGTTTAAAAAAAAAACTAAACATACTCCGTAAGTAAGTAAGTTATTTATTTATTCATTCATTCATCCATCCATTCATTCATTCAGCAAGTGGGGGAAAGGACAGAGGGAGAGAGACTCTCAAGCAGACTCCACACTAAGCATGGAACCTGATACAGGGCTTGATCCCAGGACCCTGAGATCATGACTTGAGCCAAAATCAAGAGTTAGATGCTTAACCAACAGAGCTACCCAGGCACCCCAAACTAGATATACTCTTAGTATACAATCCAAGAATCATGCTCCTAGGTACCTACCTAATTTACTTGAAAACTTGGTCTACAGAACCTTTAAGTCAATATTTATCGAAGCTTTACTCATAATTGACACTAGTTGAAAGCCACCTAGATGTCATTTGATAGATGAATGCATAGAGAAATATGTATGTTCACAGTGGAATATTATTCACTGAGAAAAAGAGAGGAACTATCAAGCCACAAAAAGATATGGATGATCCTTAAATGGACACCACTAGGTCAAAGAAGCCAGCTTGGAAAAGCTACATGCTACAATTGTATGACATTCTGTATGAGACAAACAATAGACAAGGGCGCCTGGGTGGTTCAGTCGGTTGAGTGTCTATCTGACTCTTGATTTCTACTCAGGTCATGATCTCATGGGTCTCGGGATCAAGCTCCGCATGGGACAACCCCGCTCGGTGGGGGTCTACTGGGAGATCCTCTTCCTCTGGCCCTCCCCTCGCCCCCACTTGCTTATACTTTTCTCTCTCTGTCTCATTTCTAAAATAAATAAATAAATCTTAAAAAAATAAAGACAGACAATAAATACGGTGGCCTGGGTTTTGGTGGGAGGGATAGAGGGTTAAACAGGTGAAACACAGCAAATCTTTAGGGCAGGGCGAGCATTCTTCAAGATACTGTAGGAGTGGGTAAATGACTTTAGTTTCAAAGCCCAAAGAACTTTACAAAGGGTCAATCTTCATGTAGGCATATTTTTGAATTAAGAAGGCAAGGGATCCCAGGAAAAATCCAGACTGTGACAAGAGAATCTAACTGGATCAAAAGTATATGAAACTACTTCCCTGAAGGGGGAGAGGAGGAAAGGTATGTAACTTTGGAGTCTATAACCAGAATCTATAAGACCAAAGGCAAACAGAATGCACATAAGTACCATACTCCAGCAGACAAAATTGGTTCCTATGGGGTGCGTGTAAACAATTCAAGTACTGGAATTGAAAAGTTAAGTAAACGGATGGTGGACAGTGGTAACCAGACTTCACACTGTTCAGCGATGATTACAAATAAGCAAGGGGCAGGGAGGCTGGACTAATGCTTATGGTAATCGGAGCAGAAGACATCAACATGTACTGAGTATTAATACACACTCAGATGGCTATATAAATATTTGTGGATAAATGTGTACACATGGTTTAGTACACCCACATACATTTCCTTGCTCTGTTGGCTGAGATGGCTGAGAAGTGACAATACCCAGATCTTGGTCTGTAACACCATTCTCCATGAAAAGAGATCAGACTCCTTGAAGAAATGGCTGATCCTAGTGTTTTGGGCAGTAAATTCACAAGGGGAGCCTGGAGCATCTTGACATGACAGAAAATAAGAAAGTGGTCAAAAAATTAAAAAAACAAAACAAAACATTACAATGATGGGGATATTGTTAGGAGGACGCAGGAACCAACTTAAAGAGCTCCCAGTGGTCAAAGACAGAACAATTTGAGCAACAAAATAAATAGAATAGTACGGATTATAATCCAGAGTATAAAATAAATACCCATGAATCCATGCTGATATAAATAAATGACTGAATAAATAAATAATTGATGGAAAGGAGCAAATTTCCCTTGCAGAAGACTTCCAAATGAATTATGTAGACACTGTGCTCTCAAGAGGGGAGAGCATAAATTCGCACTCAAGTGTTGGCTTCACACAGTGACTTCCCCCCAAAAGAGTATGGCAAGGAAAAGGGAGAAGAGAGTAGCTTTACAGAGGAAAACCTGACAAACAGTATTTCAGTCAAGTGATTGAGATAAACATCCACAATTGATAAACTATGTTGATTACAAGTACCTTATTTTTTATTATGTTCAGTTAGCCAACAAATAGTGTATCATTAGTTTTTGACGTAGTGTTCAATGATAGGGCATGTTGAAAGTGGAACTTTAGGGGCGCCTGGGTAGCTCAGATGGCTAAACGTCCACCTTTGGCTTAGGTCATGATCTCAGGGTCTTGGGACGGAGTCCTGTGTTGGGCTCCCTGCTCAGCGGGGAGCCTGTTTCTCCCTCTCCCTCTGTCTCTCCCTTCTATTCATGCTCTCTCTCTCTCTCTCTCTCTCTCAAGTGAATAAATAAAATCTTAAAAAAAGAAAGTGGAACTATCTCTCTCAAACTGATAATCTTAGTCTAACTATAATAAAAACATCAGATAAATCTTATTTGAGGGGCATCTTACAAAATACTTGACCACTATTGTTCAAAACTGTCAAGGTCATCTGAAACAAGGAAAACACAAGAAAGTTCCACAGGCAAGAGGAGCCTGAGGAGATACAACACATAATGTAATGTGGTTACCTAGATGGGATCCTGGAAAGGCATTAAGCAAAGCTAAGGAATTCTGAAAAATTATGGACTTTTAGTTAGTTAATAACAGCGTACCAATACTAGTTCATTAATTGTAACAAAAATACCATGTAAGCTATAATAATAATATATGTAATTTTTATATAGTATATAAATTATATATTAACAATATATATTATTGTAATAATATATATTACCTACAATATCATACAGTATAATAATAGGGGAAATTGAGTACAGGGTATATGGGAACCCTATACTATCTTTTCAACTCTTGGGTACAATTAAACCTATTCTTAAAAATAAAGTCTATTAAAAAAAATAAAAATAAAGTCTATTATTATTATCATTATTAAAAAAATAAACTCTCCAGGTTCTGATTCCTTTGATCTAAAGATTTTGAAACATGAAAAAGAACTCAGTATCTCTCTCTTTGACCCAGTTCCCTTTTTTCTTTTTTGTCTCAGATGGTTCTTGCTGCTGTCTTGCTTGTTCTTGCTTCTGCCACTCTTGATTCAAACACTGGGCAGTCCTAATAACTGGAAAATTCTACCATTGTGCTTACTTCTTTATGGCTTCTGCCCTCCTAAAACACCACAGAATGAATTTGCTCCCACAAAGTAATTTTCTAGTCCTTCAAAGACACTTCCCTGAAGTCTTTCTCCCAGGGTTAAAATTAGGCTAATGACCCTCTGTTTTTCTTCACATGATGCAGTTTCTAAATATTTTGCCACCCTAGCCATGTTCCCATGAATATGTACTTTTGTTAAGAAAAAGATCCCAGATCTAAATGCATTTTTTCTATCCTATTCTGATCAGAATTGAGCAGAATGTTACTTCATAGATTATATTTGTTTTTATCTACTGCTTAAAATATATAGCATGTCACTCTGGTTTTAGATCTCCATTTCAAGAGAGTGAGCTAAATAAAACGAAGGCTCCTTTACACATCCTCTCCCTCATTAAAACCATTGCACTGATCAATTTCACACACTTCATTTGAATTCCATACCTCATTCAGATGTCACTGTTGGCAATTTACAACTGCTTTGACCAACTTTCTAAATGAACTGACAGGTTGTGTCTGCATGACTGAGTAAGACATCCCTCGCCATGGCCCCCACTCAACAACAACAAATTGGAATCCATCCACAGACAGAAGTGTCATTGTGAGAGGTGTGACATCAACCATATGCGAGTGTCCCAGGAGGATGCACTTGCCCACTGAGGCATCAGGTAATATACATATGAGCCTCAGTCCTAGGAGTGAACCCCAAAGTGGCTCACGAAGTAGCTCCATCCCTGCTTGGGCATGGTCCAGAAGCCCCTGGAAAACACAGTCTTAGGCAATCACTCACAGAGAAGAAAGCCTCTAGAGAAGTCCAGGTTTCCAGTGGAGAAGTTCAGCACTCCACTGGAGCAAATAAATATTTATATATGGGTTTGGACACGTTAGAGACTTTTCCCACATCATCCCTTCCTGAGAACAGCACAGCCCAGGGTTAAGAGAGATTTTCTCAGACTATGATTTCCCTCATAGGGGAAAGAGAGATCACGTGAGTGAGCACCCCGCTTCCCCAGCTGTGCAAGACACAGCCGAAGAGGCCCCTTTTTCTCTTGTCCAATCCAAAAACCAACTGGTAATTATATAAGGTGATGGAGGGATTAACTAGCCCTACTGTGGTAATCACTTCACAATATGTAAGTCTGTCAAATCGACATATTGTACACCTTAAAGTCACACAATGTTATATGTCAATCATATCTCAATAAAGCTAGAAAAAACAAATGGAAAGTTACTATTTTTTCATTTTTTATTACTTTTTTGTTTGAGTATAATTGGCAGATAACATTACATTATTTTCGGGCGTACAATGTAGTGATGTAACTTTTCTATATTATGCTATGCTCTCTATAAGCATAGCTACCACCTATCACTAAACGATGCCATTACAGTATCATCGACTATATTCCCTATGCTGTACCTTTTATTCCTGTGACTTATTCATTCCCTACCTGGAAGCCTGTACCTCCTACTCCCCTTTACTCATTTGGCCCATTCCTCTTTCCTTTGGCAAACGTGAGTCTGTTTTCTGTATTATAAGTCTGATCCTTTTTGTTTGTTTATTCCTTTGTTTTTTAGATTCCACATATGAATGAAATCATACGGTATTTGTCTTTCTCAGTCTGACTTATTTCACCTGGCATAATACCCTGTAGGTCCATCCATGCTGTTACAAATGGCAAGAGCTCATCCTTTTCATGGCTGAATAATATTCTGGTGTGTGTGTGTGCACATGTGCACATGTGTATCTTACATCTTTCTTATTCATTCCATCTACCAGTGGACACTTAGGTTGCTTCCATACCTTGGCCATTATAAACAATGCTGCAATAATCATAGGGGTGCTTATATCTTTTTGAATTAGTTTTCATTTTCTTTGGGTAAATACCTAGGATTGCATGGGGAAAAGACAAGTCTCTTCAATAAATGGTGCTGGGAAAACTGGACAGCTACATGCAAAAGAATGAAACTGAACCACTTTCTCACATCATACACAAAGATAAATTCAAAATGGATTAAAGACCTAAAGGTCAGACCTGAAACCATAAAGATCCTAGAAGAGAGCCCAGGCAGCAATTTCTCTGATATTGGCCATAGCAACATTTTTCTAGATATGTCTCCTCTGGGAAGGGAAACAAAAGCAAAAATAAATGATTGGGACTACATCAAAACAGAAAGCTTTCGTACAGCAAAGGAAACAATCAACAAAATGAAAAGCCAACCTAATGAATGGGAGAAGATATTTGCAAATGATATATCTGATAAGCAGTTAATACCCAAAATATATAAATGACTTACACAACTCAACACCAAAATAACAATCCGATTTAGAAATGGACAGAGGACCTGAATAGATACTTTTACAACGAAAATATACACATGGCCAAAAGACACATGAAAAGATGTTCAACATCGCTAATCATCAGGGAATGTAAATCAAAACCAGGATATATCACCTCACACCTGTCAGAATGGCTAGAATCAAAATGATAAGAAATAACAAGCATTGGCGAGGATGTGGAGAAAAAGGAACCCTCGTGCACTGTTGGTGGGAATGCAAATTGGTACAGCTACTATGGAAAACAGTATGAAGGTTCCTCAAAAAATTAAAAATAGAAATACCATATGGAAGTCACTATTTCAATAAAAAAAAAAAGAAACAAGCAAATAGATTCACACATTCCTTATTGGGTAAAGAGCCTTACCCTCATGCCAAGGATGTACGATGAACATATTCAGATATATGAATTTTACTCAGCAGTGGGCTTTGTGTATATTAACAAAATCACAGCTCTCTCCCACAGAAATATATCTCAATAGTACTTTCCCCAGAGGAGTTAACTGATGTCTAAAATACATTGAATCAGCATCATGGAATTTGGTGGCTCAAAGTTAGGCTTTCATGTCATGCATAAAACTGAACCAAGTAATAAAATAACACTACAGTAGAATAACTCCCAGGGGAATCTAGAAGTTAGAGCGCTCAGATATGAAACCTGGAATGAGTTGTTACCTTTTCGTGTTCCAGAGTAAACCTTTCCGAACATGGCGGAGAAAGAAGTTACTTGCGAATTCTAGTGTTGGGAAAGAAGAAGTGTTTACCTCTTTGATCATTCTTTCAAGATGTGCCAATCTGACCCACTTTCAACCATCTCCTTGAAAAGACTGATCTGGGTGCGGGGTGCATAGTTGTCAGCGAAGACTTTCCAAACACATTCAATGAAGCTACATAGGTATCTACTGGATGACTTGCTCAATGGTTCAACTTAGTTTTTTTCTTTTCAATTCTAAGCATTCATCTCAAGCCTCCCCTCTTCCTCTGAGCCTGAAGCCTCCGGGAGCAATACTGCACTTATTGCTAAACTCTGTTATGTTCTGGATTGTTCACTATGTCTCGTTGGTCCTTCCTCCCATTCCAAACCCTTTTGTTTGGTTGTTGGATGTTATTCCCTATCTCTGTGTATTAGAGTCTGCCATGGATGTGCCTTTGCTGATGTCGTACGGATAAATAAAATGTCACTTAATTACGTGGCAATGGTGTTTAGGACTGGAGCTGTGTCCTGAGTTTCTTGCTTGTCCCTCTCCCTCAAAGGAAACTCAAATACAAAAGTGCCCGGTGGCCTTTTTGAATCTACCAAATGGGTACACCTAATGCTAACTTAGGACAAGTCTCTATAACTCTAAAATAATGAAGCTGATTCATTCAGACACATAACCAATCTCATTCGATTACAGTCATGTATCTGAGAGTCCAGAGAAAATGCTCGTTCTTGAAAGGAATGGCCAGGTATTGGATCTGGCACAGATGGTGCCAAATCCAGTTTTGTCATTCACCTCTATACATGTATTGGAGGAGAGAAAGATTCATCCACTCTTTTACGAACAACTGAGGGAAAAACGAAACTGGCTACTCAGGAGGCTGGAATCTTGCTTGGCTCAGAGAGTCAGGATTAATTCTGTGCTATTTGACAGCTTATCCATCTCTGTCCAAGCCGGTGGTAGCTGAAGTTGTAGGGCTTCTAAATTGTCTTTCTGAACCTCTTCCAGTCATCCTTCTTTGCAGACCCGGAGGCAGCTCTGAAGATTCAACAGAACAATTTCTCAGAGAAGGATCTGCTCTTCCTTCCTGAGCCCCTGGAGCTTCTGTGAGAAGCAAGCTTTCAGAGCTGGTCTCTATTCTCCCTCTTTTGGTTGGGGAGCCTGCTGTGTGACCACCACTGCCTCCTGTGGCCAAATTCCATGGGGGTGTGATTCTCTCTCCTCCTGGAAAAGGATTCTCGGCAATTAGGCTCGCAATCCTGGGCAAATACATCTGAACCTTCAGAAATATTGATTGTTGGGGCACCTGCAGGGCTCAGTGGGTTAAGCGTCCACTTTCAGCTCAGATCATGATCCCAGGTCCTGGGATAGAGCCCTGCGTTGGGCTTTCTGCTTCTCCCTCTCCCCCTGCTTGTGCTCTCTCTGTGTTAAATAAATAAAATCTTAAAAAAAATATTGTTACTGAAATTTGTTCTATGCCTAGCTCAAAGAAATGAGGGGCGGCAAGTTGATTTAATGCTGTATGTCTAAACAGATCAATTGGTGTACACTGGAGAACTGTGTGGGGGGTCTCAGGCCACGTCTCAACTCAGAGCAGAAAGGAGCCTGACCGATCAGAGACGTCCTGCAGAAGTAGGAGGTGCCCCCACCCAGGCACTGTGTCTGAGAGTCTCAGACGTGCCCCCATGGAGAGAACTTCGTTAAGCCATGCACTGACTATGGAGTGGACCAAACATACTGAGCACTGTCTCAGGGGCACGGAGAAGCCCCGATGTAGTAAAAAATGCAGTGATTGCTCTCAAGGAAAGTGTTCGCAGAGCAACATAACGGCATGTGCTGCCATTAACCGGATTTCTTGGGTGGGATTTATTATCATCCCTCCCTGATACTCGCACACACACACACACATACTCAATAACACAAGTGTTTCGAGCTGATGTTCCATGCTTGACAATTCCTACACTCCCTGAAAATGTTCTAAGCCAATGCTTCTCAAACTTTAATATGCACACCAATCACCCGGGAAACAGATTCTGTTTCAGGTGATGGGGGTGGACCTGAGAGTCTTTCTAACATGTTTACTCGGGATGCCCAGGCTGCTGGTCTGGAGACCACACGGCTGTGTAGCAAACTTCTGAACCCACACATGGCTTCACATTGCTGTGGGGATACATGCAAACCTTCACATGGTTGAAAGGTGTTTGTGGGCTTGTTGGCCTCTAACTCAGCAGCCTCATCCTCTCTCCGAGACTTGTCTTACTCATTCCAAAGCATTGACATTGGGTTCTACTCAGTCCTTCCTACTAGTCAGGCTCTGCCCATCTTAGGGCCTTTGTACATGCTGTACACTCTATCTGGAATGTTCTTTTCTCCCCTGCTTACACGGATAAATTGTATTCACCCTTCGGATCTCTGCTCAAACATCACTTCTTCATAGCAACCTCCCTGGACCTCCCCAACTAAAAATTTCTCTGTATTATTTGCTGTCATAGTACAGACCATGCTCATCCTTCCCTTTGGTGATGAACCACTGATGTCTGTCTCTCCTTTTACAGTATAACCTCCATCAGAGCAAGGATCTTGTGTGTTTTTATCCACCAGCACTCTGACCACTCAGCACACTGTTTCCTGCTTCAATTCCCAGACTTTGATTGTCTTGGAAATGGCAATCCTTGCAGTATATTTCTTAGGAAAATGAAGCCCCTTATGCTTCGAACAACCCTAATTGGGCACTGAGCTGGGGGCGGGAGGTGAGATGGCTGGAGTAGCCACTACTTGGTGAGAAATGTGTCCCCTGGTTGCAAGTTAAGACATAGGCTTGTGTTGTTTCGGAATGTTATTGATTTATCCACCATCCTTTTAACCTTCAAAGGACTGAGGACACAATCCTATTCTGCTTTATGTCAGTTTCTTGTAGGCTTGTATGAATGCCCTCCATTCACTACCCTACTAATAGACTAGATGTTCTTTCTGGGCAGAAATGGGGTCTTTTCTTATCTCTGCTACCATCAGCCTTATACACAGCACAAGATATTTAATAACACACAAGGTTAAATCAAATCTGGGACCACGTAAAGGAAAACTCTGAGCCTATGGAATTGTACAGGCTGGCCCGGTAATACCTTCCCTAAGTTTGCCAGGATAAAAGAGTGATCATTTGCCCTGTGGTTCTGTTAGGCACACAAAATGTCATGTTTCCCTTTTCGCATTGGATAACGGGAAGCTTAGCCTCGAGTTCTGTGCAAGGCTGTCATGCTTTATGGCAAGAATTTGTTAAGCCTTCTCAATTTCTTTTCAGATCAAGGCAGGATATGAAAATAGATCTCAAATATTTAGTGAGTTGCCTGTAAGAGCTTGTGATGTACCAAGGGTTCCACACACGCGAACACCAATTCTCTCGACAAAAAAGGAAGTTATATTACTCCCATTTTAATATGAGGAAATAGAATGACTGTAAAACTTAGCAAACAGATAAGCCTAAGCTCTGGCCTAGATAAAGAAACTGCGGCCTAGAGAGGCTAAATAACGAATTCACATTTCCTCAGCTGATGAGCGACTCTGTCAGGGGCCTCGGGCTGCCGTAACAAATTGCCATCAACTTGGCAGCTTAAAACAACAGAGATTTGTTCTCTCATGGCTCCTGATGCCGGATCAAAAACAAAGTGTGGATAGGGCCATGCTGACTCTGAAGGCTCAAAGGAAGGAGACTTCCTTGCGTCTTGCTGTCTTCTGGTGGCTCCTGGCAATCCTCGGCCTTCCTCGGTTTGAGGCGCTTCATCTCAGTCTCTGCCTCTTTCTTCACATGGCTCCTCTTCCTTCTCTATGTCTCTGTGGGCCTCTCCTCTTCCTCTAAGGACACCAGTCCTCACTATGGCCCACCCACATCCAGTACGACCTCATTCTAATTCAATCTGCAAAAACCTTATTTCCAAATAAAGTCCACTCTGAGGTCCTGTGCAGACACAAATTTGGGGGGTGCACTGTTCAACCCGGGAGTGACTGAGCTTGTACCCAAAGCTAGCTCTAGCCTGAGGCGATGTTCTTTATACCACACCAAACGAGCTGCCTCTGGAATTCTCTGCCTTCGTGATGCTTCTCACATTGCTTCACCGCTGACAGGTCCTCTCTATGGGGGAGAGGACTCTGCCAGACTCTAAAGCTAATTTGGCAGCTTCTCTTAAAAGTGGTTGGTTGATTTGTTTGGAAAAATTGCTGAATGGTCAATTTAGGGAAGATGTAATTAACGGATTTAGGTCTAAAAAAGAATGAGGTTTTGAGAAGCCAAATACTCAGAGAATAGGGATGACTAGAGAAGGCTGGGTTTAGTCAACGTGGAGCTCTGATCCTCGCAGAAATAGCCTCTTCATCCATAATCATTTCTCTCCACCCGGCATCCAAACCCCATTGGTAAGAAGAGTGCATACCTTGCAAAATACCTCCTCACTTGCAAGACCAGAGCAATGTTGCCTCCCAATTGCTTGTTTGATGTTAACATTATTCTGAGAATTACATCTCATCCAACATGATATTTTAATGAGCCTTTGTCTGTTCTAGTTAAGGCATTTGGAGCTGAGTTAATGAAACACAGGCATGGGGAGAGGCTGTCCTCAGTGGCGTTGGCTATTTCTGTAATTGCATATGGCTTGCGACAGCAGTTCCCCGAGCCTCTCTGTTCACCCTGGGAACACGAAGCTACACATTTGGAGACTACCTCTGGGAGTGTCTTCTTCTAGGTGTGATTTCCCCGTACACTTTCTCGTGGTGAGGGAGGAGGAGGAGAGAAGTATGTGTCCACAGAACTCCTTGTCCAGGGTCTGGATAAATGAGTCATGGCAGATGGGGCAGGACATGAAGCAGAAATCAAAATCAGCTAAAGATGGCAAGAAGGGCACAAAAAGAAGACAGCATGGCCATTTCCCGGGCTGGGCTGCAGCAGACAGTCTTGGGAGAAGGAAGAGTATTGCTAGCTGGTGGTTTCAAGGTCAACTGAAGAGTTTCATGTACTCAGTCTACCACCCATCTCTTCTCCCCACACCCCCTCCCTCACTGCGATGACTCCTCAGTTCTTCTTGGTGACTGGCTCCTTTCCTCCACTTTGATCTGATTTCTTCTGTGGTCTTGGCCTCTGGGTGATAATTTTTTTTTTAAGATTTTATTTATTCCTTTGACAGAGCAAGTCAGCACACAAGCAGGAGGAGTGGCAGGCAGAGAGGGAAGCAGCCTCTCCACTGAGCAGAGAGTCCGATTCAGGACTTGATCCCAGGACCCTGGGATTATGACCTGAGCCGAAAGCAGATGCTTAACCAACTGAGCCACCCCGGTTATGGGTAATTCTTGGCACCTCCTTGAGACTCATCAACCTTTTACACTTCGCTGTAAACACTAGATCCTCAAAAGAAAGTTCTGATAAGCAAAGAGTGTGAAATTACAGAAAGAGAGAGTATGACCTTTGTCCCCAAATAGGAAACCTCTTGACACAGGGAAGAAAATACTGGTTTCAACAATATTGCTTGGGGTCAAGGGGAGGGTCAATAGGAGTAGAGGGAAAGAAAAAAGGGATGAGAAGAAGACAGTGAAGAAGACAAAGGGAAGGAAGGGGGGAGAGAGGAAGGGGAGAAGAAACAGCTCACCCCAGATTATCATACCTGCCCGTCAAGGTGGCCAGAAATCCTGGGCCCTCTCAATTCCTCGGGCGGAACCCAAGCATGACTGCCAAGAGCGTCGGCAAGTTCTTGTAGAGCAAACACAATGCAAGAGATAAGCAGCCCAGTGATTTCGACTGTGGGTTCCAGGGCCAGAGAGACCTTGGTTTGAATCTAGGCTTTTCTCCTTTATACATGTGCATACTGGGAATGATTTTTAACTCTGCACTGTTCTGCATCCTCATTTGGAAGACAGGGATGATAACCTTCCCCCTAGGCTTCTAGAGAAGAACCAATGAATGCCTCACACGTGGAAGGAGAGCCCAGTCCAACACCAGGCGAGGCACCAAGCCCGCAGTGTCTCCACTACCTGGACAGAGCAGCGTGCCGCAGAGCTGGGGGGATTCAGGATGACCCCCCAGCCCCCACCACCACAGGCAGTACCCGCTTCCCCCAGAAGGACCCAGCAGAGGCTCCAAGCACAGGTTTCAATGCTGTTCCTGTGTTTCTCGCATGGCTGATTAGCTTCCGTTTCTGAAGCCTTGCTTTCTTCATTCCAAGGATTTACAAGCTGAGTTCAGGGAATTCAGTTCCTTCCTCTTGGCCCTTTCAGCCCACGCTCTCGCAGCAACACGCACCTGCGTGGGGACGAACATGGCAGGGAGATGGGATTTCATGACGTACTTGAACTTCTTGCCCGTGGCTCCAGCGCTCCTGGCCATTACCTAGCGTCTGTCTCTCTCCCTTGCCTTGCTGGCTTCTCCTCGGCTTATCATTCCTGTTCTTTTGTCGTCTGGCCTTCTGTCTGCAAACAGTGTTGCTCCTCAAACATGACACGCCGCTGGTCGGGGATTTGAGACGGCAAGCCAGGTGAAGCTGAGTGGATCATGTTTGTTCAAGCTAATATTGTGCTTGTGGGTCAGCGGCTCAGAGGGTGGACAAAGCACTGGTTTGAAAAGTGGCAGCCTTTCCCTTTTTCTAAAACGACTTGCATTTCTTAAGCCAGGCCTCTGAGGTCCTGGAAACATCCTTCTTTACAAACCCCATCAGTGATTCATGAGAGCATTTGTCCTAGATTTACTTGGCTCTGCAGCTGGAAAATGCAGTGGGCAGAAAGCTAACTTTGGAGCAGTCAGAGGGTTTACCCCCTGACACCAGCATACATTTTCTCTTCTAGCCGAGGACCAATTATATAAAGGACCATCTGGAAAAAAAACTTCACTGGAATGAAAGCAAGTAGGTCTCAGTTTAGATTCAGTCGGGCAAGTGGGGTCTGTCGCAGCCTGGGGATGACTGAGCGCCGGCAAGATACGGAGACTGCCCGAGGAAAGTGGGGTGTCATGGGGCTTCACGCTTCGGGACACCTGAGGTCCAGTCTACCTTTGTCCTAGATCCCTCTGTGACCCTGGGGAAGTACATCACTTGACCTTCTTGGGCCTCAGTTTCTTCCTGGGTCAAGGAGAGGACTGGACCCAACAGTCCAAGTCCCTTAGAGTACAAATATGCTACCGGGAAAAGACTGAATACACCTGGCCAGAGAAAGACAGATGAGAATAGGATTTGCATTCAAAGCGACCTTGTTTTAGAGAGAACATTCCTCAAAATGTGTGGATCCACAAGCTCTGCTTCACACATCCTTGAGGAGCTTTGTTTTTAAAGAACACCAAAAATGATCCAATCTGGTCAGGGGGATGTATCTTTTTTGGAGAACCCACAGAAGCCTGAACAGACCGGCAGCTGAACTCCTGGGGGCAGAAGATGGACATGAGCACGCGCGCACACACACACACACGCCCCACACCAAAACAGGGCTAACTTTCATGAGACAAAAACTGTCCTAGTCAGAGATGACGGATAGTGAGGAATAGACATCCGCTGAAATGAGGACCCCTTCAAAGGCGTTCATCACAGGGAGGCGATCTCACAGGTACCCCTTGGCAAGTCACTGCATACGGCCATGGAGTCTGTGTTGGAATTTCTGGGCTTTTTCCTCCTTGTTCTTCGCCCCCCCAGACTCCTGTCTAGCTCCTCTCCCAATAGCCTGGCTGCCATCCGGGCTCTGCACGGATGGAGGAAAGACCCAGAGAATAAGATTGTGGGCAGAACCACAAAACTGGAGACAGGTGATTGAGGAAAAATACAGTATGCATAACAGTAAAACATGGAGTCACTTTTTTGCTTCCCTGCCTTCTGGTCTACCCATTCCCGCCCAGAGGGAAACTACTGACACACAATAGTCCCCTATGAGTAGAGTAACAGTGAACCTAAGACTCACTTACTATGGAGCCCCTTGGGCTCTGGTCTTATTTATCAAGCAGGGCAAAAAATCATACACCAAATCCCAAAGAGCAATTCAGAGCTAAAAGAGATATTGACACTTTCTTTTTCCCTATCTTCCAAAGCCTCTTACCATTTTCAAATAAAGGGCCATCTTCTTGTTTCCAAGTGGGGGGGAAAAAAAGCATCTAATATTATCACTTTAATACACCTTCTCTGATTGCTTACTATGCCCCGGCCTTGCCTGCCACGGGAGAACCTGGCAACTCACAGATTTCCAGGGATCGGGGCGACAGGCCGGACACGGAGAGTCCCAGCACAAGCAGTGACTGTGTGTGGTGGCCTGGCCTCATTCCTGCCGGGGGTGGGGCTACGCTCTCCGAGCTGGCATACCGCCTGCTGGAAACACACGCGGACATGGCCAGAGGCAGGTGTGAAGATCAAGACCGAGCCAAGGGGGCTCGTTTTACCCAGTTCCTCCCCCAAGTTCCACTGGTCCCTACTTGCTCCCACCATCCACACGTCGCTCTATCCCTCTCTGAAAACTCATCCACGCCGATAAGTGATCTCCTGCCTTCTTCCACGTTATAACAAATGTAATTTCACTGGAATGGATAACCTCTCAGATCCATTCCACTCCTGAGATTCGGGGTTTCTCTGGTCATACCGCATTATCTGTGTTTACAGGAGAGCGCCATAACTTCCACTGTTTATCTGTGTTTTGGAACCCAAACTCCTCGTTATCTTTGCTTGCACTTTTTTTTTCTTTTTTTAAATAAAAATGGAGGTGCCAGTATTCACCTCGAGAAACCGTAAAAGAGAACTTCTCCCTCTGACCCCGTCTGTGAGTCCACATATCAGAGGCGTGCAAAGCCTGGCAGGTGAAGTCCACAGTCGTGTCCACGTGAAGCAAGGGCAAGCAGCTGACCTCTCCTCATTGCACACTGAAGAAAACACAATGACGCACACACTCTCTTGGAGGGGGGCTGCCCAGGAACATCCAGACACTTGGTCACATGCAAATGTCTTATTCTCCTCCAGTTAAGTCATTTGATACATGGATGTTAATATGTTTGCTTATGTATTAACTAGCAATGTATTAATGTACTTCAATGTTGCCTTTTACATGGGAGTTGTCATTCAATGAGTATTTATTGAGTGCCTGTTGTGTGCTAAGCACAGTGCTGTAGGCTTTGGGGCTGGTCCCATATACAGAGCACAGCATGTAAGACATTGTCCCTCTCTTTTGCAGACCAGTGCAGGAAAAAGGGTCTGAGCGTACAGCTGTGATGGAGATGAGGCACAGGGTGCTGTGAGCAAGGAGAGTCGGGAAAAGAGCTTGGAATCGCATTAGGACATAATTCTGTAAGTGGCATGCGCGCATGCATGCGTGTGTGAGTGCACCGTGTGCTTGTGTGTAAAGGGGTCAGGGAGAGGTGGCTGAACTGCTAGCTTGGGGGGAGGATGGGGGAAAGAGACAGAGAGAAATGAGATGCTCTGATGGCCATCCTTCCAGTCATGTTTCTATGCAAAGCAAGTATTTTTGTTTTCCCTTCATAAAATTGAAATTGTGTTCTAAGAGTCGTTTTCTGACTCTCCTTTCTCACAGATAAAAATGCCTTGGAAACACTTTTGGTCAATACATACATATTTCCACATTCTTTCTAATGACCATAGTTTGTAAGTATCAACAGTTCATTTATTCCTGTAAAGATGGGCATTTTTCCCACTATTTTCACAAGAATCTTGAAGAAAACATGTCTTTCTTTGGAATACATCAGAGACACAAAATTTCTGGATTAATGAGTGTGTACATTTAAGATGTTGATAATACTGCCAAATTGCCCTCCTAGAGGCTCTCCAATGAATACTCCAAATAAGAGTCAGTGACAGTGTCTGTTTCCTTAACAAAGCAGACTATGATCAATATGTTTAATTATTTCCAATCTAATGACTAAGACATGTTAGCTAATTGTTGATTTAATTTTCATTTCCCTGATTACTAGTCAAACGGAACAACTTTTCATACGTTTATACTCTATTGGCCTTTCTTCTTAACTGCTTCTCTTTATTCTTTGTCAGTTTTTCAATGTTTGCCATTTACAGGTGCTTTTTATATATTCTGAATATTAATCCTGCCTATAAGTTGCCTCATTTTTTTCTGGTCTGTTGCTTATTGTTTCCAAATTTTATTCTGCAAATGTTCAACATCCAGCAAGTTGAAAGCATGTTGCTTATTTTTTAAACTTCCTTCAAATGCCTTTTGCATCCAGTTTAAATTCATTTCACACATACATTAATAGTTTTGTTTTTTCTTTTTAAACTTCTGGCCCTGGTTTCCTACCCAGAAGACCTAACTTACTCTAAGGTTTATCAGAATATTTTCAGACATGGGGCGCCTGGGTGGCTCAGTTAGTTAAGCACCCGATTCTTGATTTCGGCTCCGGTCATGATCTCAGGGTCATGGGACTGAGTCCTGTGTTGGGCTCACGCTCAGTCCAGAGTCTGCTTGAGATTTTCTCTCTCCCTCTGCCCCTCCTCCTGTTCACATGCTCTCTCTCTCTCTCAAATAAATAAATAAAATCTTGAAGAAATATTGTCAGTCATTTTCATCAAATATCATCATTATCTTAACTGTTCTCTAATACCTCTCAGTAATATTTGGGTGCTGGGTGGGGAGCTGGGGCAGGTCTAGCTGTATTAAATCAACGATGCTGGGACAACTAGCTCTCCATTTGAGGGGGACCATAGCTCATCCTTTGACTACCTGTGTGAAATTCCATCTTTCCCACAAGCTAAGCTCTTGCACCTACATTTGTTTCCTCTGTTTTATCCCAATAACTCATTCATTAATTTCTTCTCTTTTAATTACTCTTCCTTTGTTGCATATTTTGATACATGTTCAGTCGAATACACCTCTCACTGTTCTTTTTCAATCATTCTTTTTTTTAAAACAATTTCTCTTCCATATAAACTTCATAGTCAGTGTGATAATTTCTATGAAATATCCTGTGGGGGTTTTGACTTGGAATTCACTGAACTTTTAGAAAAATTAGGGAGTGTTGACACCTTCACAACACTGCCTCTTGCCATCCTGGGACACTGTGTATCTTCGTTTTGGCTCTTAATCCCTGAGAAAGAAACGGTGACGGTTCACTAAGAGGAATATGCTGTGTCTGCATCTCAGGTGATTTGCCTTGTCCCCGAGGGCTCAGCATCCTTCGGCTCTCTGGAGCATTGGAAGAGAATCTTCCCCTGGTCTGACAGAAATCATCCCCTATTCTTTGCCCTGGAAAGAGACTGAAAAGAGCTATCCCACTAGACTGAAGCCGAGGTGTCATGACAGTTTATTCAGACCTCTGGACCTCATCCAAGGCACAGGGGCTGTGGGGACATTGCACTTAAATCTCTCCCTACCCAAGAACTTGGGAGGGTGACCATAGCTTCACACGGTCACAGAGAAGAGCATCACCTTATTGTCATTTACTTTAAATGCACTCCCTTCCCCATTTGCTAACTTACTCTAGTCTTAGTTTTTCTGCCTGCCTGCCTGCCTGCCCATCCATCCATCCATCCATCCAGAAGGGATACATGGAATTCGTGAGAACTTGCCATTTTCCCATAATCTGTTCTCTAGACCTGAGGTGTTCATACCATTTCTTTCATCATTCTACTATCTTCTCAGATCTTCAACTTTGGGATATATATAAAACCCTACCTCTAGGGTTTTCGACATAATGCTCTAATAGAGCCTGTGTGTATGTATTTTAAATGTCTAAATTTCAGAAGAATATGGAGAATAATGTAACTAAGAAACAGAGCTTTATAATTTTTCTATAACAAGGCAGTGTTGCCTAGTTGCACAGTTTCAACAATATTAGTCATCACTATTCACCTACGGGTACAATAAAGAAGATAAAATCACCATAGCCAGAGGGAAAGGAATCCTGCTCTCTTGGGCGATATTCCCACCCAGATTCCTCAAGTGGTTGCATTGATTCCTGTAAAAATCTATGCAAAGACTCCAGATAAAAGGTTAATTCAGTTCAACAATGAGTGTGAGTGATCTCCAGACCATCCCAATTGTATCTTAAGGAGTGGGCAATCCAATCGCATACCAGGGTAAGGAATCAGGCTTCACAGAGAAAGACACAGCTTTCGATTGAAGCCCCCTAAAATTGAGTGGGAGTCAGATTCTGCACAGACCTTAGACTAAAGCAACCCGAGGAACCAGATCGTTACCTGTCACACCCACCCAAGGGGCAACTAGATGAAGTTCAACGTAGTAGTGAGGAGCAAGGACTCCCAGATGTTCTGCCTGAGTTCAAACCCTAGCTCTACCCTCTACCAGCTGAGTGACTGTGGGGAAGTTACTGTAACTCCCATGGTCTCGGGGCACCTGGGTGGCTCAGTCGGTTAAGCATCTGCCTTCGGCTCAAGTCATGATCCCAGGCGTCTGGGATGGGAGTCCCACATCGGGTTCCTTGCTCAGCAGGGAGCCTGCTTCTCTCTCTGCTGGATGCTCCCCCTGCTTATCTGCTTATGCTGTTTCTCTCTCTCTCTCTCTAAAAAAAAAAAAAAAAAAAAAAACCCTCCCATGGTCTCAGTTTCCTCATCCACAAAATGGAATTAATAGCTCTACCTATCCCGCAGAAGTTCTGTGAAGACTAAGTAACGTAATAACACGTAGAATGCCTAGAAGAGTCCCTCAGTCGTAGCAGGAAGTCCAGTTAGGTCAGCAGTTAGCACTCCGTAATTAACGTCAGCTATCCTTTTTCCATAATGATCACCTCTGGATGGGCTCCCAGAATGTGATGGGGCCAATGCGGGCACCCCACGGCAGGCTTTTCTGTCAGGGCTCTCCTATGATCCAAGCAGGTGTGCGGAGCCCATTTAGTGCTCCTGCAGAGCAGACGTCCCAGAGGACCCACTCACAGACCCCAGGTGCCGATTGGTTGAGGGCACTCAGAGAACTGATTAAGCGGGAAACAAATGGAGAGCCTCTGCAGATGGGCCCTGCAAACATCGCATCCACACGAGCTGGCTCCAGAGGGCAGGGGCCCTGAGATGACAGGGAAAGAGTGTCGGACCATTTCCTAAGGCAGCAGGAGCCTTTAGTTGGGTTGAATTAGGAAATGGCTCATTACAGTGTTGCCAGAATCTTCTAGAGCCTGGCTGTCTCAGCCAGGGTACCGCCACTCTCGAAATCCCCTTGTTACAGTTTCCATTCCAATAATGAATTGTTAATTTCTCTGCTCTCTCAGGCTACAGCCCTGCCTAATTCTCTCACTCTCTAATTGCTCTTCCCATTCAGACCTGCAGAATGATGGGGAGGTTGTGCTACCGGAATTTGAAAAGCGAGGCAAGATTCTTCCAATGCAGAATCCACTCTAGTTCATCCAGATGGCTGGTGGGGGCTGTCTGAAGGGACACTCAGGTAAGTGACAGCATCTCCTGGGCTCCAACGTGGCATGTCTGGGCGACAAAGCTGGTGAGATGCTTTCCACCTCAGGGGAACTTGGCCAGTCATCAGAGAAGCATGGAGAGAACGCCTATAGCCATTCGAATCCCAATGTGTGTGCCTTATGTCCCCTCCAAGTATGCTTGTACTGAGAACCCCATGCAGATGCCCTCCCCTGCCTTCTCATGCCCTCATTAGCCCTCTGCTTTCCTCCCCAGATGCCACCCAAGGAGTAACAAGCCTTTTTACCTCTTTTGTTCCCATTACTTTCAAACTCAGCTTTTTTTTTTAAGTAGGCTCCACTCCACACCCAGCATGGAGCCCAACATGGGGCTCGAACTCATGACCCTGAGATCAGCACCTGAGCCGAGATCAAGAGTTGGACGCTTAACTGACTAAGCCACCCAGGAGCCCCTCAAAGTGATCTTTTGTTGCTGGGAAGACTATCAAACTCTTATCATCGATACAAAAATATTTTTAAATAAAGCAAAATTTTACCCACACCATAAATTGGAAAATTATGAAGCAAGTCAGGGAGAACATTTTAATCCCTGCTCAAATAGTACTAACCAATCCACAGTGAAATATGGAGAAGGAAAATGAAGCAGCTCTGGCATGAATTACACAAAATAAGTATCTTGGAGGAAAACAAAACAAAACCCCAAGTCTATTATCAGGTCACAATTTGCTGCTTCGAAACGGAAATACCTGAGTTTACTGTCTAGCGACAGAAATAATCAAGAATTCAATGTGTAAAGTATCATTAAAAGCATTTGTTCATCATTGCATACTCACATATTTCCTGAAAAGAAAATAAATTTTTCCAGTGTATTTCTGGTACTATTTGCCAACATCTTATTGCAAGGGATAAATACACAAACAGATGGAAAGTAGTTTGTTCAGGCATAAAATACATGAATAAGTGAAACCTTCAAGGAATACCCAATCTCTATTTAAATTAAGAGATTTTCTTAATCCCCAACTATATATACATAAAATTCAGGTTAGCATTTTACACAAAATCGACCAATTTCATCTCCAAAGCCATTTGTCCCTCCTTTTGCTAACAAAAGGGAAGAAAAGACAAGCAGTGAGGGGAAGAGCATGAAAAAAGGCTGAGTGGGCGACCGCCTGTCCAATTGGCATCTCTAAGGTCTGGTGCTGGTTCACAGCCGCACACGCCACCCAAACACCCGGCAATAGCCCCATCTTTCCGTGGTGCAGAGTCAAAACTGTAAGGAACTAATGTTTATCCCGTTAGCATTTTACTCACAAGGGATACCTTCAGCTTGTTGAATAATTGAATATATTTCTCCGTGACTATCAGAAAATTGGACGCTTTGATCTTATTTGCCCAACTTGCAAAATTTCCTTCCCCTTTACCATTTTATTCAGAACCACTTCGCTCCTCTGGTAACAGACTTCCGGTTGGGTTTTGTTTTTCATGGAAATACTCATTTTTGACAATTTGTCCCACAGCCATTCACTGTGTTTACCTACGTCTGGTTAGGAACGAGCCAATAATATTTAAACAGTTATCGGTGCCCCTCCCCTCATTTCCTTCCTAATTTCCCAATTGACTTTGATCTTAGATTTTTCTATTGTTTTCTGAGGACTAAGAATTTTTAAAAAATCACAGGATACTAAACTGAAATTTTTAATACTAAACATAGTTAACAAACGGTATTTCAATGTATCACTCCCTAGTATGAGGTATAAAGACATTTACTAAGACACTTTTTTTTCCTATGAAAGTATACTTGGAAGGGAAGAAGATAGTTATCTTATTTAGCAGCGTATTGGCTTAGTTTACTCATATTTATCTATTTATTTTTATTCTATTTATTTGAACTAAAAAAACGACAAGAACAACAACACGGTTTACCCATTTCTTGCACCTTCTGCTCATTTCTTGCAACTCTTGCCTCTGGCAACCGTCAGTGGGTTCTCTGTATCTTTGAGGTCAGGTATGTATGTATGTATTTTTAAATTCCACATGTAAGAGAGATCATACTGTTATCTCACTTGAGGGCTTGCTCCACTCAAAATACCACATGGAGAGAAACTCAGTGAGGGTGGGGAGGGGAGCATAGTTTTTTCTTTTTTTAAAAGATTTTATTTATTTATTTATTTATTAGAGAGAGAGAGAGAGAAAGATGGGGGGGGAGGGAAGGGCAGAGGGAAAGACAGAATCCCTAGCAGACTCCTGTCTGAGCATGGAGCCCAACACAGGGCTCAATCCCACGATCCTGAGATCACATCCTGAGCTGAAACCAAGAGTCAGACATCCAACCGACTGAGCCTCTCAGGCGCCCCAAGAATCCTACAAGGTACTATCACCATCCCCATGTTATATGAGGAAACCAAGCCTTAGCAAAATTAACTTACTCATGATCTCACAGCCAGCAAATGGGGCCAATGGCTCTCCAACCAAGCTGTGGGATTCCAGAACCGAAGCTCTGAGCCACTCTCTACGGTCAAACTCCTAGGCTCTGAGCCACCATCCACACTGTGACCTGCACTGTCCTCATATCTGTGTGGACCTGCTGCTCAGGGTGTCTCAGACTGAACAAGCGATGGCTCACGTGTGGAACCGGAACCACAGTGACGTGTCCTACCAGCTCTTCCGTCAGGAAGCGGCCCCTTCCATCTGCCCCCTGGCTGATGCCTCAGGGGCCCCCTCACGGGGGCTGCTATCCGAGCACACAGAGCCTCCAGCGCCTCTAACCCCTGCTTCCATCACTCCTTGGCTTCAGACAACCCTCTGCCCTCGTCTTGTTGATTTCTCCACGACGGGGGACCTCCCCTCCCTTTACTACCTGCAAGAGTACATGAGTCAACTACAACTTTGAGATTTTACCAACGTATCAGGAACAATGAGAGCAAAGTGTAATATAGAGGAAGAGCAGCCAATCACTAGACAGGCACCCCCATCCTTGGGCCTCTCATCCCGCTGCCTCTTTTACTCATAACCGAGCAGCTTTCCTTTTCGGCTGGGTGAGCTTCCCACCGCTCCGTCCACACCTGAGTCAGGACCCCTCCATGGCTCCCAGTCAGGGTCCAGTGGACGCTGGGAGGGAGGAAAGCTTTGCCTTCCCCCCAGTCTACAGCCTGCCTTCTAAATCATGTCTTGCCCTGGATGATGGGTGGTACGTGTTCTCAATCCCTTCAGGAGGAACTCCATCACCGGTCTGACCCGAGGGCCTAATAAATGGAAAACCATACAAGAGACCAGCATCAATACATTCCAGAGTTTGGGTTACTTAGTCTCGAGAAGATTCCATGAGATCTGTCTCTCAGACAAGATACAAAGGGTCTAGTCCAGGCAGGGCCGTACATCCAGGACAGTGCCTTTCTAGTCCCCTCAGCTTGAATCTCCTCCTGGTCGACAAAAGTCTCTCAGAGCAGCTATGGGTCCCTCGGGGGCAGAGAACTCCTCTCTCCCAAGCATCTTGCTCAGCTTCCAGCACACAGTTCTCTCCAGAGGCTGGTTGTGGGAGCTGAATGCCCATCCTCTCCCCCCTGCCTCTGAGGCACTCTCACCTCTGAGCCCTGGCCAAACATTAGCTTTCTGCCACAGGACAGCTGTGCATTCAGCAACCTGGAGCTAGAGAATCAATCCGAACGTGGGAAGCGCTGAAGAGAAAAAGTCTTTTCTTCATGTCGCCCTGCGGTAAGTGCCAGCCATACCCTGGGATTCTGGACATGAGGTACAGGACAAGATGTGGAAAAGACAGGGTTGAGAGAGCTGAAGTTTAATGCTCTTTCCCTGGTCTGTGTTGACAAGACAAATAATGGCTCTCAGACAGCATTACCCGAGGATGTGACAGAAGCAGACAGGTCCAGGCTGAAACCCTGAGTTCTCTAACAGTGAGTTCATTTGAAGATATCCAGGGACTTGCTCTGACTGGTGCAAAGGGAAGAGACCAGTGTGGCCGACATCCCTGCACTGCATGTAAATTCTTTAATCTATTTGGCATCTACAGACACTAGCCAGAAAAAAAATCACAAAGGAGCATGGGAAAGGAGTTTGCCTTTGGCAAGAAAATGGTTTAGAATATTAACTGTGGAGTGGTGGCCAACTTGAGAATCTTCTAGATAAAATTATTTTTATGAGCCTCCATTGACTCAAGAGCCATGAGAGCTTATTATGGGTTGAACTGTCCCCCTTCCCCACCCAGATTCATATGCTGAAGGCCCAACCCCTAGTACCTGAGAATGTGACCTTATCTGGGGAGGGTCCTGACAGGTAAATGCGGTCATTAGGGTAAACTGTAATCCAGGATGACTGACGTTCTCATAAAAAAGGGGGAATTTGGACACAAACACGTACATGCAGGGAAGACGATGTGAAGAGACAGAGAGAGGAAATGGCCATCTACAAGTCAAGGAGAGAGGCCTGGGCCAAGCCCTTCCCTCACAGTCCTCAGAAAGAGCCAGCCCTGCTGACAACCGATTTTGGACCTCCAGCTCCAGATCTACGAGACAACCTATTTCTGCTGTTTGAGCCCCAGTCTGTGGCACCGTGTCACGACAGCCCGAGGTAACAACTACAGAGGGTGCCTAGGTGTTGACAGTTTGTAGCATCTGCTTGCTGCCAACCCTGGTGGTGGTCAGATGTCCACCTACAGGCTGTGACTTTCTTACCACATCACCAGTAAGAGACCTCTTCTGGCTCCTAGGGCCTGACAGTTGTTTCCACCGAGGACATAACTGGAAAAGGTCAATAAACCATATACACGCATGCTTCGTAATTAATCACACCCAGAGACAGGCAGTATTTTCCAGCTCTGTCTTTTGCCCTCTTCTAAGGGAAAACTCAACAGTACCAGACCTGCTTGGAGTGGCCAATCTTGGTGATGCCTTTGCCGATCAACGTCATCCTTCACTGGGCTCCTGCAGCCTGAGCCAGCCAGACAGTTGAGGCAAGGTGCTGCCTGTGCCCCTGGGGTGAGCACGGGGGGAAGGACGCGCTGCTGGTCCAAGGCTACATGCCAC
>CM052895.1:28616737-28647507 GCA_028534135.1 Potos flavus
CTGGCAAAAATAAAATACAGCAAATCTAACAAAACGACGTCTTCTCAGCTGTGGTTTTGCCCTCCGACTGCAAAAAAGAGAACTCCAGGAAGCTGGTAGCCTTTTCCCTCAGCTAGTGAGGCCTCAAGAGTGGGAGGCCAAAAGTTGATCCAGTACAAACCCACCACCAAGAGGAATGTAATCAGAGAGAAGGGGTAGCAGAAGAAAGGGTGTGGGGCCCCAATATTTAGTGCTGAGCAGTCCTGGGCCTCAGTGCAGGCAGACATCCCAGGCCAGCTGCCTAGCCGGAAACAGAGGAGCAAGTGGAAAGAAACAGATATTGTCCGAGTCGCTGAAGGAGCTGGCCTGGGTCCGGTCGCCCCTCTGCCACAGGAAGGGAAACAGCTAAAAAGAGAAGGGCACCCACGTACCAACCATTTAATTCATAGAATCTACATTGGTATTCTTCTTTCTTGGTAGGACCCAAGAGGGGACTGAGGAGGAGGGAACATGGGGGCTTGAGAAGATCCCCCTACCCCAAGTCCTGCGCCCATCCTCTGCCCTGTGACCACCTGCCCCTCCTGCAGATAAGAACTAGACGGAACGAAACACCAAAATACGACCATCCCCAGGCATCTGAGACTAGGGAGTACACAAAAATCAGGCAGACGCTCAGAACGAAGTGATGACATCACATGAGGGTGAGATTTTTAGGGGGTTTGGGCCCAAGGACAGGCTGAAACCTGCACTCTGTGGGGGCAGAGAAAGCTTCAAAAGAGACCCAGTAATCTTCCCGGTGCGAAAGACCAGAGGACTGAGTCTGGGACAACCTCAGCTACAGGGTTCAGGGGATCTCAGAAAGAAGAGGGGGAAGGGGGGAGCCCCACGTTCTGTGTGTAAACTCTATCCGAGTCTCTCTCCCCCCGAGCCCTGCACACACTCAACAGACTCCACAAATGCTTTAGGTTTTTGCCCGAGAGACAGAGCTTGTTGTTTGAGCCCAAGCAGGTCTGCTGGGAAATCAAAACAACAAAACTCTCTTCTGAGACCATAACATAATCCTGAGTCTCTAAACCTGACGTTCACAAGGCCCAAGACACAGTTCAAAACCACTCTGTACGTGAAAAACTAGCAGTACCTGACCTTGAGGCCTGTACCTCCTCCCCAGGTCTGACGGTGAGGGGTAGTTCTCAAAGCGAAGGTCCTTGGGACCCCTTCAGGGACGACGAGGTCAAAACTATTTTTATAATGACGCTAAGATGCTATTTGCCTTTTTCTTTCTCATTCTCTTACACATGTACAGTGGAGTTTTCCAGAAGCTTTATGACATATGATGTCAAGACCTATTGAATGTAAAAGTAGATATGCAAATCCAGATATCTTCTATTAAAGCCAAACACCGAAGAGGTTTGCAAAACATATGAAACAATACCACTTTCCTAATTGTTTTCTAATTTTGAAAGTCTAGGTATTTTTCATGAAAACTATAGGCTTCTTTTTATTTTAAATCCACTAATAGACCAACTTTAAAATCTCTTAGTTTTAATTTCTAACGTGGTAAATATAGAGAGATATTACCCACATAAACCAAAGCTCAACGGGGTTCTAGGCAAGTTTTCCAAAATCAGGGTTTGAGAGCTGCTGCTGGGGGCAGGAATTCTCAGACTCCAGCCGATATCCCAGTCACCTGGGGAGCGTGTTACAACGCCGAGTGGGTGTCTAATGCGGTAGGTCTGTGCTGGGGCCTAAAAATGTGCATTTCTACCAGGCTCCCTGCTGACCTGGTCCGGGCCCGCTCTCTGTAAGGGACGCCGCGGTGCGCAGGCCAGGCCTCCTGTGGAACCCAGGCCCGTGTGTCCCAGCCCTGCTGCCCCGAGGACGGCCTGTGTGAGGGCTCCTCCCTGAGCACTGCCTTGGGTGGAGGCAGCTGCAGGTCCAATGTTGTAGGTTCTCTCCAGAAACAGCCCGTATCCAACAACTGGGACATACAAATTCCAGAAGCTCCTCCCTCCAGGCGTCCCCGTGGGGTCAGCTGGGGCCCACGCTGCATCTCTATCAAAGTTCGCCTTCGCCCGTTGCCCAGTCCTCCAGCCTTCACTCCCTCCCAGGAATCCTCCCTAATAAACACAGATCTCCATTTCGGAGTCCCCCTGTGCCCACCGCCCCCCCACCCCACACACACCTGGGGGCAAACCCAACTTAACCACAAACAGGGAAAGGTCAGAGACAAACCTGTCCAGGAGCCTCCGCAGCCTCCAGTCTGATGGGAGAGGGGCAGATCCTCCGGCGGGCCAGACTCCCTCCGTTTTCACGGACTCCGGAACCGGAACAAGTTTGACGCTCAAGCCCGCCGTCGTCCTGGGCGTGCGGATTCCCCGTGGCGCGTGAGTCCTCCAGCTGTGGTCCGGCGCACTGATCAGAGTTAATCACACGAACGGTGCTGCAGCTGGATCCAGCCCACGCGGGCTTAGGAGGGCTGATTGTTCCCGTTCGAGGAATTTTCCAAGCTGGTTGTTAAACAGAGCCACGTTAACAATTAAATCATATGTGTTTACGATTAAATAAATTATATTAAAAGCAAAGGTAATATGTACTCAAAACTTAGCACCTTCTGATTACTTGGCTGCGTTTCATTAGCTACGCTTTCAAGGTTTTTTATATCTGTTGTATCGGGATGGTGGATAGTATTTTCATCTTGCAGACACAGTAGATGTAAATAATGTTAAGACCTTAAAAAATAGTAAAATGTAGCAAAATAATTAGGAAAAAGGCAACGCCGGGTTGCCAGGAGACCAAAGGGTCATGAAACTCTGCGGGCAAACAGCCAAGAAGGGCTTGGGCTGGAATCTTCCATGTCAGCTCAGGAGGTGTCCTTTGTGCCTCCTCTCACCTGGGAGACCCGGAGAAGCTCCTCCATCCCTCCTAGCTATGACTTCCCCACTAGTGTGTCTGAAATTATGGTCTCATATGTATCCCCCTGGTCCCATCTACTCATTTCTTACAACTCCAACTCTGTGCCAAGCATTCGAATAGGGAAGCAGACACGTCCTTGCCTTTGGGAGGCTCAAGTGCAATAGAGACATGTACACAAGACATAAAATGTGGTGACATACGCACACAAAAGTCAAAAGAGAGCCTCATAAGTGTTTATTGAATGGAACTGGAAGCATCAAGTGACTGATGGCATATTAGGCAAAACTTAACAGACAGGACATACAAGCGATGTTTTTCCGGAAGAGCTGATCTGTTAGGTGGGCAAAGGTGCCAACTGGAAAGCATGTTAGCTACAAAGGCACAGAGATAATGCAGGATGTAGCCTTTGATTGTTGGTCACAGAGGCCGTGCAGAGTCGCCCACGCTCTCAGCGGGGGCCGAAGACCATATGTTGTCGGATCAGCACCAAGTCTGCAGGCATCAGAGATCAACTGGCTTATATAACAACCAGCCCCGGCTAAGGCCATGCTCGCAGGCTATTGTAATCCCCCCAGCTAATTGGATACTAGTCCTCTATTCCTGTGCTCCCACAGCTTTCTACGATGATTCAGAGGTTTTACGATTAATCTCGTATTACGAGTCACCCCCCCCCGTGGAACTGATTCCCCTGAAAATCTTCCAAAGACAGGAATTCTTTTATTCCTTGTCTGGGATGGTTAAGACAGAGCTGTTGGGTGGAAGGGGTTGAGAGGTCATCACATGACCCGTAACCTTTGCTGTCTGGCTCTAGGATCAAATGCAGAGGTGGTCCACTGACCGTCAGCTTGCAATAATTGGTTTGGATAGATTAAAATCCTGGCAAATTTCTGAGAAGCTCCAGCAGTCCAAGCTAAAAGTTGTTCTCCCATTTCCCATGCAGCAGAAGAGGAGGTTATGGTGGCATTGAAATCAGAATACAGCACAGGTCCCTCCAGATCTCTGTGCAGCCACAGCCCCAGCTCTCTCTCTGGAACCAAGACGCTTTGATGAGCAGCTCGGGGCAATGAAGGGACAGCACGCTGCAGCCAAGTGAGAATGTGCTCTCCTAACTGTCACATCAACAGGGAAGACTGACAGGTTCCAAGTTGGCAAGCCACAAGCCTTTTGGACCCATCACATCATAACGACCTTGTTTGCATTTCTGCATCCCTGGTAAGACTGCCAGCTCCTTGAGGGCACAGACTGGGTCTCGTTTATCTCTGGGTCCCACGTGTTGGTTGGATGGATGAAAGGATGGATGGCTAGATGATCAATCTTGTCCCATAGGAATGTACGGTAAAAAATGTAAGTAACTTAGACAATGTTTATTAAACACTTCACTTTGTTTAAGGTGCTTTTCTGTGTTCTTTATGGATTATCTTATTTCATCTTCATAGCACTCCTATGAGATATGTATTAATGGTGTCCCTTTTACAAAGGAGGAAACTCTTTCTTAGAGAAGATTAGCCACTTTCCAAAGATCACACAGCTAATGAGAGGAGGAGCCAAGATTCAGATCCATTCTGTCTGATTCCAGAGTCTTAATTCTCAAACACAATTGAGTAAGGGCAGTAAATTTACTTTGTGCTGGGGTAGGGGCAGTGACAGATGCTTCCAGAGGAGGCTGGACTGCACCTGAAGTCTACAGGATGGTTACAATCTGGAGAACTACAAAGGTGATGTAAGAATGTTCCAGAAGGAAGGGTGGGGTGAGCAAAAGATTGCTGAGACTATAATGGTCATGCTAGTCAGTGAGAAAATGGCTAGAGTGCCAATATGGCCCCAACACAACCTTCCTCCTTTCCTGTAAGGCTTGTCCAATGAGCTGAACAAAGATGTCAGTCCTGGGCCTTGTACAATTTGGTCCAACGGACTGAGTAAAGTAGGAATGCCCACATGGATGCCAGGCGATATAGGACTTATCTCCATATGCAATTCAGCCAGCCTTGCTTGAGGTCCCCATGGGGGTTATTAGTGACACTCTGAGAGGCAAAGACATTAGGGTGGATCAGAGGTATATTTGCAAAGCAGCAAGCCACGTAGAACCCTTGCCTACAGGAACTGTGGAATTCAGTGCTCAATTAGAAAGGGGACTACAAGAGGGCACTTGGAGCTTGTCACGGCACAAAAGAAAGGCATTTGTTAAGTCTGACAATGGAGCACGGAGTGAGCCCCATTTCAGATCATGAGGTCAGGGTGTCAAATAGATCATCAGGGCGGATGTTGAAGATGCTGTGAAGGGGTGAAGAGAATCAATAGCTATAATCGGGGTCCACATGCCAGGCAATGTGTCAGGCACTCCATTTGTGTCATCTAATTAAATTCTTAGAACACTTCTATTAGGATATAGATTCGGAAAGGTTAATTGACTTACCTAAAATTATCTAGCTTTTTAGTCATTGATTCAAATTTGAAAGCCAATTCTGTCAGGCTCCAAGTGCTCTGCTTGACAAGTCCCCTCCTACAAAAATATTCCACAGACTCTCTTCCTGGGGATAGAGGATGAGCTCATTAGACTCACAGTTGGGACACCTGGTTTCTACTGGAGTCTCTCGTGTTCTTCGCTTCTTTCCTTTGAAACACCAAATTCTCCCACATTTCTCTAACTAGGATGAATTCTATGCAACAATGGAGAGATCGTCCAGCAGCAATGAGTTGTGAGAGTAATCATTTTCTCCTACATGTCTCTAATTTACAAAACATAGATATCAAAAAACAAAAAACAAAACAAAACAAAACAAAAACATAGATATCATCAATTCCTAATGCAGTGGATAGTTACGCTTAATTATTTTTTACATCATTACCCACTAATATGTTTAGGGGAAGTGATTATTGGAGATGTAATTGAAGCACTAGAAATACTATTTGGGAGACAGATGGTTTCTGTCAACCCAAGAGGTCCATCCATCAACAGGAAAATGGAGCCATCCCCCACGTGGGATGGCGGATGCATGAAACCTCATGTTTGCGCGCGCGCGCGCGCGCGTGTGTGTGTGTGTGTGTGCACGTGCTCCCGTGCGGTTGTAGAAGCTGCTGGTCATGACTCTCTGTGTGAACACAGGACCACCATGAAGAGCTTCAAGACTCATGAAAATAGTGTACAGTGTGAAGTGACAAGCTCCATAGATCTCTGGGTGAAGAAGTTTCCCTTGAGTGACTTTCTACCTTCTGGGATGTGATGATCATTCAGAACTCATCCGGAAGAAAATGGGGAGTTGGTAGAAAGTTGCCATGGTCTTTCACAATGTTAATTCCTGCCGCTGAGAACAGAAATGGAAGCTGGAGGAGGAAGAGTAAATGCCCAAACCCGTGCCTTTCTCTCCTGCCTCATTCGCTCCTGTCCTCTCCCTGCTCTCCTTGTCTACAGTTTGGCAGGCCTGCTCTCAAGAATCGTTGCTTCTTTCTCCACATTAGCCTTGCTGCATTCTTCTGCCAAATGTTTAGAGCAGGTTTCTCTTCTTACCCACTAGAAAATCTCTTTCATGAAAATTCCATCTCTTTTAAGAAATTTACGCTGGGCCTTGGTCCAAATTCTGGTGTCAGGTAACCTCTTTCCAAATAAAATCATCCATCGAGAAGAAGAAAGGAATGAAAGTAAGCGTACATAAACATCATCATCTAAAGTGTGAATTGTAAAATTATAAATAATGACAGCTCAGAACTTCAGTTTTAGAATGGTATTTAAAGCATGTTGCCAGATTACTGAAGTTCATACAATGCCTCTCTATCCAAAATGCAATAATAATAATAATAATAATAATAATAATAATAGTTTACTGAGAGTCTATTACATGCCGGGCATAAACTTGGATTTGGAAATAAAATGAATGAGATATGGTCTCTTTCCCATAGCTCTCTGTACAGAGGTACTGATGGACAAACAAAACGAGAAATAACATGACACAAACCTATGATCACACACAGGAGTACCAACAGAAGAGTGACTATCTGAAGATTTAGAGAAGACGGCAGGGAGAGGTGACTTGTTGCCCATGTTCTGAAGAATGGGCAGAAATTTGGAGGGTAGGTTGAATAAAATGGTGAAGAACATGCCAGGCAGAGGGAAGAGCAGGTGCAAAGCTATGGCAAGGTCAAAGAGCAAAGCATGTCTGGGGGACACGAGACCAGTGTGGCTGGAACACGGGAGCGGGAGAGGGTGCAGGTAGAGTGGCATAAAACGAGGCTGGGAAAGCCGGGGGAGGCTGGGTTTTGAAAGTAGAGTACAACATGAGAAGGCTTTTATCTTACACGTGGTGGGAAAACTACTAGGGGTTTTCAGGAGGGTAGTGATGAGACGGAAATCTTACAGAGAGGTCAATCAGGCTAAGGAGTAGAGGTAGGGAAGCAGAGGTGGGCATAGGGGCATGGAGATGTGGCAATGGGGGTCACGAAGAGAAGGGAGAAAAAACAATCAGGAAACTATGGTCGAGGTCGCAGCAAGACCAGAACTCAGATCCCGGCAGGGAAGAGCTGTGTGCCTCCTCAGGGAGCAGAAACAAACCTTCCACTTTCAGCTAACAATTACAGGACATCAACAAGGTCCCAGGAACAACACGTGGCAATGTCGAGATACGGTTTCTGATCGTTTCTGACACATTGGATCCTATTAAACATTAAAAGGAAATTTTGCGTTTGGCCTTATTTCCCCATTTGCATTTCATTGTTGTCTGCAATCATGAGAACTACGTTAAGAAATCCATGTGATGGTTTCCACTTAAAACAGTTCAACGTCTCATCATGGACGCCACTTTCATTTTGAAACAAGGCGATTCGTTCATGTGCATAAATCACCTGAAGAGAGAACCCCAATGAGGCTCACTGGAAAACAGCTCTGTACACCAAACACCAGCTTAATATTCCTTCAGTGAAAGATCTCTCATTCTCCTAGGGAAACCATTTCAAAAACTGTCAGCCTCCTCGCCAGAGCTTTTCTGTTGTTTCTGAAGCAGACCATGGGCCAACAGTGCCCTCTGCTGGCATCTTGGGGGTATAGCGTGACATTCCCTTTGTGAGACACTGAGGAGGTCTCTTTCCTAGAGAAAGCAGCCACAGTTAACATTAGTTCTACTCAGAGACTTAATGAATAAACTATTTGGGGCCAAAAATTGTGGCTGAGAGAGGGATGAAGGCGAAGGCTATTTTTCTGTGGGTAGTGTGAAAGAGATAGTTGAAGTGTCAGATAAAACTAAACAAAACGCTGACCTTTGTGGCTCAAAGCTGGGTTCAAGCGTAAGCGCTGCGCCCTACCTACCGTGTGACTCTGGACCGGTCATTTCCCCTTGTTCATTTCACAGGACCCCTGTGAGCCCTCGATGCATCTGAAGGCATCTGCAGATGGTAACTGTGTCCAAAATATGTCATATGAAAATCTGAAACTTCCCTGATGGAGCATCATTGATATAATTTGGGGAAAAAAAGACTCTGCTAACAAATATCAAGGACTTTTACAAATCTTTTGACCCAACAATTACACTTTTAGAATTTATCCCAAGGAAAAATAATTGAAGTGTGGAAAAAGCTCAACGTACAGAGATGTTCACTACGGTGTTACGTATACTTCATCAGAAATCCAAATGTCCAGAAAACTAAGGAAATGGTTTGATTGACTCAGTATATCCATACCATGTGTTCATGCTACCATCAAAAATCAAGGTTAAAAAAAAAAAAAACTTTCATTAGGGGCGCCTGGGTGGCTCAGTCGTTAAGCGTCCGCCTTCGGCTCAGGTCATGATCCCAGAGTCCTGGGATCGAGCCCCACATCAGGCTCCCTGCTTGGTGGGAAGCCTGCTTCTCCCTCTCCCACTCCCCCTGCTTGTGTTCCCTCTCTCACTGTCTCTCTCTGTCAAATAAATAAATAAAACCTTTAAAAAAAAACTTTCATTAGATTAAAATATTTATGATGTTAAAAGGAATAGGTTATATATCATGTTAAATATAAAATCAGAGATGTAAATGTGAAAAATAGAAAAACCTCTGAAATGAAAAAATTTGATGATATCAAGTATTAGTAAGAAGATGAAGAAAATAAGTCCTTTCATACACTGCTGATAGAAATGAAAATCTGTAAAGTCAATCCGGACAGTCTTTTAAATATATTTGTTATGTAAAAAGCATACATATGATTTTATTCTGGAGTGATTACCCTATGGAAAAAAAAACCTTGCATATGAACATAAGACATGCACATAAGGGTACTTATCAACACATTTTAAAAAATATCTATGCATTTATTTGGGAGAGAGAGAGAGAAAGTGCACGAGTCAGGGGCAGGGGCAGGGAGAGAGGGGGAAGCAGGCTCCCCGAAAAGCAAGGAGCCCGATGCAGGACTCAATCCCAGGACCCTGGAATCATGACCTGAGCCGGAGGCAGACGCTTAACCGACTGAGCCACCCACGTGCCCATATCAACACATTTTTTATAACGGTGAAAAACTGAAAACAACTTGCATGTCTATCCATGGGGCAATGATCAAATGAATTATGGTATGTGTGTCTGTCTGGATAGACCAGCAAACAACACTCAAATCTTGATGCCTTAAGAAAATAAACAAGGCTTCTTTCTCACTCACACTGTATGCCGTGGATTCAGCTCTGTGGCATCCTGAGATCCAGGCAGAACCATGTGGTAGCCACCATACGTGGCTGCTGTGAGCCGGTAACGTGGCTGGTTGGAACAGATACGCAGTTAAGTGTAAATTACACACAGGATTTCAAAGCCTTAGTATTAAAAATGTAAAATATCTCAATTATCATCTTGATTGCGTGTTGAGATGAGAACAGCGTGGACATACTGGGTAAATAAAATTTACGATCAAGTTAATTTTACTTGTTTTTTAAATAAAAAAATGTGGCTTCTGGAACATTTAAAATTACAGACCAGATTTTATTATATTTTTATTGGAAAGAGCTGGTCTAAAACATTCCTAGTCCTCCTGGCAGAGGAAGAGAGATGGCGAAGCTCTCCTTGGCTCTTAAAGCTTTTGCCTGAAGTGACACGTGTGCATTTGGTTTAAATGTCCTTGCTCAAGGGAAATTACACGGGCACACCTGCGTTTAACAGAATGGGGAACTACATGCTAGCATGTCCCCAGGAAAGAGCACAACTGAGATATTGGGAAATGGCCTTCCCAAGGACCACGCTGTGGAATACCTTGCAGGGGTTAAAATCCTGTGCTAGGTTACACGAGCTGACATACAAAGCGTCCAAGACATAGGGCTGAGGACAAAAGCCAGTTGTTTAACAATGCACGCTGTATCATCCTATGTATAAAACACCCGCACCCACGTGGGCAGAACGAAATTGCACATTTTATGAGGGCATATGTTATACAGGTGACTACACAGAAAAAGGTCTGGAAGGATCTGTACCAAACTTAAACAAATGGTCACCTCTTCAGGGGGAGGGGTAGCTTTATCTGTCATGTTTGAATATTAGACCTCAGGAACGTGCTCCTATTTGGGCTGGCTGTCTTCTGTTCGCCCTTCCAGATTGTCCCTCTACCCTTGTCCACCTGTCCCGTGTTTGGAGAGGCCAACTGCACTGATGGGCGACGATACTCCCTGGTTTCTGGGGGCCGCTGGCAGGGAGGGAAGAGATCGAAGACGAGGTAGGTATTCTCTTCCCATGGGGTCCCAAGGGGCCTTCCCCAGGAGGCTCTCCAGCTCCCTGTCTTGGGTCTGATCATTCATTGTTTTATTCCCTTCTCCCCTTTAGGTCGTGGCTGGGATGGCGGCTCCCTGGTCCTGGACACCACCCCACGCCCCGCCCCCAGCTTCCGGCGCCCTACATCCCGGCCACTACCTTACAAACAGTAACTTTACCAAATTCTCTTCAACTTACTCAGTGTATCGGCTGCTTTTTTTCTTTCTTTTTTCTTTTTGTTGGGATCGTAATACAAGATGTTACTTATAACATTAAAAATAAATAAACATCCCAGAAGAGAAAAACCTCGGCAGAATTATGATGAAAATGGTGGAGTTGTTTGCTTCACCTTCTCTGGCGGGAGGATTATTTGTGAGCTATTTTCTGTGCTGTTGCCCTCCTCGGTAGATACTTTCTCTGTAACAAACGTTGCCTTCATAACTCATTTTATAAGTAAAAGGGCTAGATGAACAAAACCAGTAAACAAATAAAGGTTACCCTAAATGGAATTGATTCAGAACTTGCTGATCTTTGTTGATGAAACCATGACTAACAGAGAAGAGGTCCTTTCTTATCTGGCAGAGAACACCCTGCCTCCTTGACAACATCCAGAAGAAAAATCACGACTCGCATTTACTGAATGCTCATGACAGGCTAAGCACTCTCTCGTTCCCTGCTGTGTGTGACCTTCCTGTGACCCACTGTGAACAGCTCCACTGTTTTCTCTCTCAGGGAGGCAGGGAGCTTCCTGACTCACGAGCTGACTCTCATGCACACCGCGCCACAGAGACACACGGCAGTGTCCCCAGTGTGAGGGTCCTGGGGCGCCATCTCCTGTGGCCAAGGCGGACACGTGACACTGAGACAGCTGTTGGGACACCACTGGTAGATCTTCCAAGGGCTACAACCATAAGAATCCCCTCTACCTGCCTGGCCAGGGCCAGAGCACTCACCACCTACCAGTACATCATTTCTTCACTCGTCTACATCACTGAATAACGCACTGACAATGTCTGCAAGGTTCTACATGCTGTAAGACGAGATAGGGCGAGTCTTGGGTAGGAATCGTTCCCTTCTTCAATCCAGTGTGGTCATTCCTGCCATGTTACAGCATCAGCAGCACCCCAGGCCGGCAGAGGAGGAGAAAGACTAACTATTGACGGGCGCTAAATACCTGACCTCACGAACCTCTCCCCAAAGAGGTCTTCCCTCGGGGCACTGGTTCTCAACCAGGGGTGATGTGAGCATCGGCGTGCCCCCTCAGGGAGCAAATGGCAATGTCTGGAGAAGCCCTGTGTGAGGGCGACAGACAGACGCTGCTGCTTCCCCTCCTTGGAGCAGGGGCCTTAGAAGGAGTGGCAGCTGCCCAAGACAGGGCCCAGCCTCCTGCAGCCACCTGCTCCTCGGGGACAAGGGAAGAGAGCACTGAAGGTGAGACCATTTGATAGAAACTAGTCTTCCTCTTCTGCCTGCGGAAGCCCTTTTCGTGGGCACCATCATTTACACAGAGTTCTGGTTAGCAGAAGATCTGGTTGGCCCCAGAGCACGTGGATTCGACCAGAACTTTCCTGTTATCTTTACTGCGCAGGCTTCCAAACGAAACAAGTCAGGATCTGCCTGGATTGAGGGTGTTTTCCCAAGGAGGAGCCTCTGGAAGCATGGCCTGCTGAGATGGTCACATCAGGGACCTAAATTCAAGCACAGCCCCTCCCACCCACTGGCTGTGGGGCCGAGAGGAAAGCACTGAAACTCTCTTCCGTGCAAAACAGACATGACGGCTTCCATCCTCATGGGAGCAAAGCACACCAGCAGCGCCTCAGTATCTGGGAAGATGTTATTCGTGGTGAGAGCGGTATCAATAATTAATTAGCCACTGCATGTCATCGTGAAATGATTTCCTCATTCGTATCTCGGACTTCTGTCCCCTTAGACCATTTTCTAAGCTTCTGCAACAGAGCTTGGCTTCCAAGGATGTTTATTTTTTTTAATTAAAAAAAGTTATTTTTTTATGGTAAATATACATAAAATTTTTAAAGGAAAGGACTCAGGGGCATGAAGTCCATTCACAACACTGTGCAACCATCACCATGATTGATTTCCAGAACGTTTTCATCTGCCCACACAGAAACAGAATATGTACGCCCTCATTTTCCCCTTCCCCAGCCCCCAGCCATCTCTCTTCTACTTCCTTTCTCTATGTCTGACCACTCTAGATCCCCCATATAAATGGGATCACACAAGAGTTGTTCTGTTGGGTCTGAGCATTATATTTCCAAGGTTCGTCCATGCTGGAGCATCCCAGGATGCTGTAAGTCAAGACCATGTAATTGAATTCCGGCATCTTTTTCCTGCTGGGCGCTAAAAGGGAAAGCCGTGAAGCTGCCTGACTTGACCCTGCCTCACGGAGCTCAGCATGACCTCACCCCTGTGTGAGCATCACTGAGGGGGAAGAGGCAGGACTCCAGCCCTGTTTCTGACTCAAATCCAGATTCGTTGCACTTGACCATCCTGCCTACTAAGAGCCAGACATGTTACTTGGTATTTTCTAGCTCTTCTTTTTTCATGCCTTGGGACTTCAGTGTCAGACCGATATGAGTGTGGTCTGAATTTCTAGCTCTGCCACCTGCTGGTTCGTCTTCAAATAAAAGCAGGAAAGGCATTTAGCACAACACTTACCAGAACACGGTAAGCACTCATAAACACCAGCTCTGCTGTTATTCATTCATCAAATGCCTCTCTTCTAGATGGAACTTTGAAGGCTCCACGAGGACAGCAACCATACTTGTCTTATTACCACGACGCCCCCAAACGTTTGCTGAATGAGAGCGCACAGCCTACGGCCCAGAGGTGGTTTGTGACTTCAGGGTCCGAACTCTCTTGGGGACGGCTCACTGTCTCTCCGGGAGCCTCCAGCCACCCCATGGGGTGGGCGGCGATAAACCGGCCAAGAAACAATGGCCACAGACTGCGATACTAGCCACTCACTTTGACCCGCAGGTCTCAGATGCCACCTCGGAACTCAGATGAGAGGGAATTTGCAGTGATTGACTTGGGTCACTGTGCTGGCACTGATGAAGAAGGGCTCCGAGCTTAGGGCTGCCAGGAACTTCAGCGCTGGCTTTGGAGAGGTGGAGCTTCCCCGATGCTGAGATCAGAGGAAAGAGAAGAGTGAACCAACCCAAGAGGTCCAGGAAGGGGTCCAGGCAGGAGGATGCAGAGGGAAGGTATTTGCTCATTGCTCACTAGCTTTGCCTCGGCTGCGTAGCTCCTGGCTTCCGCGTTTCAGTATCTCAGGCTCCTCGCCTGTAAAATGGGACATCAAAATTCTACTTCTGTCATTCTAAATACATTTTACTCTGATTCCATCGAGCTGGAGGGCCACCTCCTAGATTTGAAGGCAGAAGATTCAAAAGGGCTTGGAAAAGGAAATGGTTAAGATATGTTAGTTTTATTTGCTAAGTAGTTAACGATTACCTGCAATATGTCAGGCACTGTGCCAGGCGCATGGAGGCTAGAAAGCTTTGACATCCTCCCTCACATACCTGATAATGAACGTCAGTCTGGAGCCCCAGCTGCAAATTTTAAAGAACCAACTAACCCAGTAAAGAAGTTGGGGATACGCTGTCAGGCAACTGAACTTTCTTTGCCCTTCCAGGAAAAGGATTTGAGTTGCACAGAGAAAGTCACAGTGAGATAACGGGTGACAGTTAGGAGCATCAAGATCTGTCACTTGAGAGTGATAGTTCCCTGAAGGCATCAGATATACACTTCGCAGAGAGAGCTGCAGGGCAGGAGCGGGGGAGGCCGGCCGGGCAGGGCAGCTTGCTGTAGGAGGGCAGGGTTCCCCCCCAACCCTCCCCCTGGCTCATCAAGTCCAGCCTCTCCATCCACACTAAACCTCCCTTTAGTGATACGGAATAGACCACACTACATTATTAAGACCGTTGAAAAGAGGAGATGAGCCAAAGGGAAGAGAAAGTGAGTTTGGTGTCAGAAAAGGTGTGTGTTTGGATGTGACCCTGATAATGGGTCGCTGTGAGCCTTTGAGCAAGTTATGTAATTATTTGTGCTGATTTTGAAGAGTGCGCAGCTTAGAAACAGCAGAATATTAGCGCTCACAGGACTGAGGCTGCAAGTCTGAGCCCGCCCAGAGCGCCAGGGTGGTTGAGCAAGGGCCCTCTTCTAGGTCACGGACGTCTCACTGTGTTCCCATATGGTGGACGCTCTCTGGAGCCTTATTCATAAGGGCGCTCATCGCATTCATGAGGACTCCACTTGTCACCTCCCAGTCATCCCGCCACCTAATCCCATCATCTCTGGGTGTTAGGATTTTAATAGATCAATTTCGCTGGGACACCAACATTCACATCAGAACAATCATGTTTACACTACTTTTTTCATCATTTTACTTTCAATCTTTCTTCATCCTTAAATATTAAAGTGTATCTTTTGTGGGCGGCAAATAGTTTTTGAGAAATTTTTCTCCTAGTCTGACGATCTTTGTCATTTCACTGGGGTATAGAGTTTACTCATATTTAATGTGATTGGTGATACATTCGGGTTTAAAACTACTATCTTTCTATGAAGTTTCTATTTATCTCATGCATTCTATAGTCTTGTTTTTTAATCTTAATTTCTTTTGGAGATACTTATTTTTATCTTATTTTTCTCCTATATTTTCTTGTTAGTTACAGATTCTTTAGCTATTCTTTTACTGATCATCTTAAATATACAAATATAGTGTAGTATCTCCTAATATAAAGTGGTATTTTTTATTCTCTTTGGACATTGCAAAGTACTTAGGACATTTTAACTCCATTTTAACTGCAACACTTTAACTCTGTCCTGTCTACTGGATATTGTTGTTGATTATTTAAATATACAGATGTTACAATTTTACGTTTTTCTATAATACATATAAAATATTTTATATTAATACATATATAGATATGTGTATGTGCATGCTCAGATATATTTAAATCTCACAAAACAGAATTATTATTATTGTTTAATGCAAACTTTTTTAGATTTAACCACATTACCTTTCATTTTCCAGTCACTATTATCCCCCCTACAGTTAAGCATTGCTCTAATTTCGTTCACTATAAATCTAAACTGACTTCATTTCTTTTGTTTACTTCATGATTTTTATGGATTTAAGACATATGCTTTCTTTTTGGTGCCTGGCTTCTTTTACTCAAAAAGTTATGTTATGCATAGAGATTAAAAAATGTTCTTGCAAGTAACTGTAAATTGTTTATCCCTATTGCTATATAATATTCCATAGTGTGGACATGTCACAATTTATTTGTTCATGCCTTTTTTTTTTTTTTGACGCTGTCCCCAGACCTGTTGCCTTAGATTTTTTAAATGAATTTCATTATGAGGTACTTAGGTGTGATTTTCTTTGTATTTATCGTATTCTGTAGCGCTTCTCGGTGGGATATGTGGTCTGGTTTCTTCCATCAGTTCTGGAAAATTCTCAGATACTGACTTTTCTAATACTGCCTCTGATCCATTCTTTCCCATCTCAATTTCTGGGCCTGAAATTATATGGATGTTTCCTGTGCTCTTTTCTATTATTGTCTGTCTCTGCTTCAGTCTTGATATGTTCTTCTCATCTATATTCTGGTTTATTAACTCTCTGTTTAACTTTATCAAATCCTTATTTCAGTTATTTTTCAGTTCCAGAATTTCCATCATCTCCTTTTTATGTTTTATAGTTATTTAGTCTAAGTCTCTGTGTTTATTTTTGAATGCTGAATCATGGCCCTTGCAAGTCCTCATCTGATTAACTCCCATATCTGGATCTCCCACTGGTTTGTTCCTATTGTCTGGTTGATTTTTTTGGGGGGAGGGGAGGGTCTTATTTTATATCTTTTTATGTCTGGTTAATTTTGAGTATGAGGCTGGTATTTCAACAATTGTAGAGATCATCTGAGGTTCTAGAAGATGTTAGCCTCTCCCAGAGAAGATCCTGTATTACTTCTGGTAGGCAGCGAGCCTGCGGGTGATTCACAATAATGCAGGCATGGACTGAACTTCCTCCTTTGTGAAAGGATGCCTAATCCAGTGTGAAATCTTAGGTGAAGAGGGTTAAAACTGCAACTCTGGGATATTTACTAGCCACCTCCCAAACCCCTGGCAAGCTCTGTAGTCCAGTTTTTCCTCCATTGCATGAGACCAATAAATATCTCTGCTCAGGTAACAACCTTCTTGTCTGCTGCCTTCTGCTCATCTTTCTGTCTCTGCCATAGATTCCCAACCTCCAGTTGCTTCAGGTTGGGCTGGAGAGCTTTGCAAATGCCGGGCTCCCCTCTCTGGGCTTCCCATCTCTCAGAAATCTTGCATCTGCGAGTTTTAACTGTTTCTCGAACTCTCTAACACCTTCAGATACGTTATTCTTCAAGAATTTTCTTTTTCCAGCCTTTCTAACTGTGGGAAAAGGATCTGTCTCAAATAACCTACTTCGATATTTCCAGATGCAGAAATTCACTACTCTATGCTTTTTTCTTCGCAAATCGACAATTTGCAAAATTTGCAATTTGCAAAATTCTTTTTTCTTTGCCAAACTGACAGGTTAAGTGATATCTCATCATGATCCTATCCCCATGACCAAGATTAGCTCTAGAACAATGGAGTCCAGCTTCGAAAGATTGGAAAATTTAATGACTGTGTTTAAAAGAGACCACCGGCCATTTGCGTATCTGAAAGGAACCACGAAAGTCATGAGACCTACCCTAGATTTAACCAATGTGTGGGGAACAAACAACTATCCACCAAGCAGGTTTGAAAAGGCAATCATTGGGAGAAAGTTGTTTTATGATCATATCCTGTTAAATTCTGCTCTTTCAATAAAATGCTTATATACCTATAGCAGTGAGAACAACACTGTGAGACACTCACTCACTGTGAGTGAGAACAATAAGAACACCACAATTAGTATTTCAACAAATTGTTCTGCCACTCATTCATTTATTAATTCAACAAATACTGATTTAACACCTAATATGTGCCAAACTCTGCAAAGTGCTTGGAACGGAGCTGTGGGTGACAAGGACCTGGTCTTCCCTTTCTCCCACGGGATATAAAGGAGCTTGGGAGCAAAGTTTAAATTAAGAACTCTGGCTCTGGACTCAGAAAGATGTAACTTTTTTTTTTTTTTTAAGATTTTATTTATTTGACAGAGAGAGATCACAAGTAGGCAGAGAGGCAGGCAGAGAGAGAGGGGGAAGCAGGCTCCCTGCTGAGCAGAGAGCCCGATGTAGGGGCTTGATCCCAAGACCATGAGATCATGACCTGAGCCGAAGGCAGAGGCTTTAACCCACTGAGCCACCCAGGAGCCCTGAAAGATGTAACTTTATGGCCTCAGGGACCTCAGAGAAAATGACCTAATTTAAGAGACAAAGAGTGTAATTAATTTTTACCCATATTATAGAATAAACTGAACATAAGCAATCACTGAATGAATGACTAATCCCCCCTGTGCTGTCTCTAATTTTGGCAGGTCGAGCACGTTCTTTCCTCTCTGGTCTTCAGTTTCTCACCCATCCCAAAGGGTGATGATGTTCACTAGATTATCTCTAATGGTTTTTCCATTGAGTTCTAATATGTTGTGTTCTGGTACCCTATAAAATCCATGGCCAGTGATGGGTGAGAAGGCATTTTTAAGTTCGACAAGTTCTTAATGCTCTGGGACACTAGAGGGCAGGAAAACCACACTCATAAAATATGTACATATATACATGAGCACCAGGCATGGATTTTTCTCAGCACTTATACCTCTGACATGGGTCAATTACACAACCATTTTCTTGCTCCCCGTCATCACTACGATGACTATTTGCATGATGGACATTCGGAATTTCTGACTAGGAGATAAAACGTCATATTTGAAATTGGGACTCTTTTGGGAAATCGCCAACCTGAGAATATCATAGCTAAGAGCCTCTTGTGTCTGGTGGTGAGCCTCTTCTGGTTCCACTCATTTACTGAGTCGGAGTGGAAAAAAGCAAACTTGCCTACTGTGCACCTAATACTTGTTTGTGTGAAAGTGGTGAAGACAGGGCACAGAATAAAAGCACCCTGGGGATCCCCTGACATCTGTTGGGCGGCCAGAGAGCTGAGATTGGGAACCTCAGTGTGAGCGTGCAGCAAGAAATCAGAAACCAGAAGGAGGATGTATCTGGGCACTGGGAAGAGTGAAAAGCTTTCCTTCTCAGTTAAAAGAACAGGAAGTACAGGGACAGACTTCAAAGACAGCAAGAATGATTTAAAACCAAGGGAAATATTCTCTGATTCTGAGATATAAGTTGCCATGGGCAGAGCCTTATTACGCTATTGATCAACAGGACGCAAGAGAGGGGCGGGCCCTTTGTGCAGACCCAAGCTGCTCAGTGTGTAGGTGGGTAGATGGGGGCCCAGGGAGGGGTGGTCTTATGCAAACTCTCACAATGAGTCTCTGGCCAGGTCAGCCCTATTATTGCAAGTCTTGCTCCAAGATGATGATTCCTTAAGACTGAAAGCCCAGGTTGAAGAAATAAGTGATTTTGGGGTGACCAAGTGGTAACCAATTATTGTTAGCATGGTTCCCAGAATGTGTTGCAGTGGTCCGCCCAGAGCTGGGATGGGCATGTTCTAGCTGGCCATGATTCTAAGACTTGGAAAACCATCCTGCTCCTAGAAAATACTTTCTGACAAGAGTCTCTGCTCAGTTGGTCAGCTCCTTGTTTTTGGGTATTCCAATCCTTCCATTGCCTAAAAAGTTCAGAGGTCATTGGGAGAGGCTGATGGGCTTCTGTGACACATATCTAACCCTTTGCTTTATTAAAGGACTAATAACTATTTCATCCAACCTCATATCCCCACCTTTCATCTTACCCAAGTAAATCTGCTTTTTACCTCTTCAATTAGTGAAGATGAGCTTGCTAATTAGTTGAGATCACTCAGAGGGAACGGAAACTAATGTAGTATAACTTATACTCAGTATGAACCAGATAGCAAGAATGCTACTTCGAGCCTACGGCTATACTCAATTCTCAAAAACACCCCTGTTACGGGGAGATTTTCATTCCAATTTTACAGCTGCAGAAACTGAGGCACAGAAATGTTAAGAAACTGGTCAAGGGGTCAAGGAAATTCTAAGCTGCAAACCCAAATTCAAAGCATGGTGGGTCTTATTCTAAAATACATTTTTTTAAAGATTTTATTTATTTATTTGACAGAGAGAAATACAGTGAGAGAGGGAACAGAGGCAGGGGAAGTGGGAGAGGGAGAAGCAGGCTTCCCATGGAGCAGGGAGACCGATGCGGGGCTCGATTCCAGGACCCTGGGATCATGACCTGAGCTGAAGGCAGACGCTTAACAAATGAACCGACCAGGTGGATTCCTGTAAAATACATTTTGTCCAAATATGATAAGAGCCTTGATTACCTACTAGGTACCAGAATATGGGGCACTCAAAGCAGGGCAGAGAGACCCAGAAAAGAAGTGTTTCCCAGATAGGAAGAAGATCTCTTCAGGTTGGCTGAGGCCGAGCTGAGGTCCTGTGATACAAACTTAGGTGGACAGGGAATGTGTCTTTAAAGTAGAGGCACACCAATTTAACAATGCTGGACACTGCTGTCGCATGACGCTTTGTGCTTTCTGAAGCGCTGTTATGCGCATTATCTCACTTGTTTGTCACTGCAATTCTGCAAAACAGGAGGAAATGATACTGCTAATGTTAGGCTATGTTTGAATAGATATTTATATAATTTGATAGAGTTTAATAATTTTTTAGAAGGAAGGAAGGGGGTATCTGGGTGGCTTGGTTGGTTAACGTCTGTCTTCAGCTCAGGTCATGATCCTGGAGTCCCGGGATCGAGTCCCGCATCAGGCTCCTTGTTCAGTGGGGAATCTGCTTCTCCCTCTGACCCTCCCCCTGCTCATGCTCTCTGTCTCTCTCTCATTCTCTCTCTCAAATAAATAAAATTAAAAAAAAAAAAAAAAAAAAAAGGAAGGAAGGAGAGGCCAGGCCTATTGTAGTGTTCCCCCCACCCACCCACCATGTGAAAGATGGGAAAATTGGGCTCATGAGGATTAATTTCACTGCTTTAGTAGGAGCAAAGGCATTTGTTGAAAAAAAAAAAAAAAAAAGTGGGGCAGGGGATCTTGACTGCCATCCTCAGATAAGAAAAACCACTTTGGACAACGCCCAAAGGTCCCTCCATTTTGCCAGGCGTGTGGGTGACCCTGTGTGTAGTAAATAGCATGGAGGCTCTTGCGTGTCTCATTCCCATGCATTTCTTTACTCATTTATCCTTCTGCAAATGGACACTGAGCACCTACTAATTGTCTGGCATTGTGCTAAGCTTATAAAGAAAATCTGAGTGAAATAAGTCAAGCAGAGAGAGACAATTATCATATGATCTCACTTATGTGTGGAGCATAAGGAAAAACTTGGAGGACATTGTGAGAAGGAAAGGAAGGGTGAATTGGAGGAAATCAGAGGGGCGAAGAACCATGAGAGACTGTGAACTCAGAGCAACAGACTGAGGGTTTTGGAGGGGAGGGGGGTGGGGGGATGGGCGAGCCTGGTGGTGGGTACTGAGGAGGGCACGTATTGCATGGAGCACTGGGTGTGGTACATAAACAATGAATCTTGTAACACTGAAAAAATAAAATAAAAGTATTTGGGAAAAAAAAAAAAGAAAATGGTAAGCAAACCCAGATATCGTCCCTGCCTCCATGGGCTGGGATTTTCACTTTGTACCAATCTGCTGAGTGTGTACTGATCTCTGACTATGGTTTTCATTTCTATTCCCTAGGTTGCTAATGAGATTGAGCACCCCTTCACGTGGGCATCCACTAAAATGCCGTATGTAGGGGGATGAAATGAACAGACCCATGTTTCTCTTAAGGTCTCTCTGGCTGTGGGAACCTGGGAGGCTGGCTGGCAGCTCAGGTCAGGGGCAGACATACAGCACCAGACTCTCAGAGAAATTTAGGAGACAAAACTGGGAGCAGTATTTCCAAATTCCTAAAGCTCCTTAGGATTTGAAAAGAAGAAATAGGAATCCTGGGAATTCTCCGGAATTTCTGAAATCATAGGTTTTTCTTTTTTCCTTTTTTTTTTTTTTGAAATCATAGGTTTTTCTTAAAATACTTCTAACATTGTTTATACACCTTAATCAATATTATGGTTTTCTGAAAAAATCTGTTCGGTATAGAAGAATAAATAAGAATAAGAAATTTTAATTTTAATGTCTTTGCAAAGAACTGTAGCTTGTAGCAACATTCACACACTGGAAAAACGCCAGCAAATGTTTTAAGATAGTATCCCAATAGTGTAGCATTCAGATCTCCTAGCAAGATTAAAGACACTACACAGAATCACATGTCAAAACTGCCAACTGAAGAACTTAATTTGCTTGCAAAACTCGTTATTTCTTGGAACACCCCTCACTGGTTTTGTATAAAGCATTCTTTGTGTATGAGCCTATTAATGTTCATTTTATTTTCAGGGATGACTCACCATTAGTAGCAGACAAGGCCAGGGACACCACTTAAAACCGTGGCAACGGCGACAAGAGGAACAGAGTAGGTTGTGATCATCCGGGTTCCCAGAAATGTCCTCCTTAACCTCTCTCCTTGTCAGTTTCTGCTCTTGCTTTCAACTTGAAGTCAGCAGATGATTCCTTCCAACCAGTCATATCTCTGTGACTTGTTAAGTTTTAAATCTCAAAACAGAGTTGTATAATACTTGTTTCCCATCTTCCGGGCTTCTGCATCCATTCTTTTTTTTTTCAGAACTGGGGATTCAGAAAACTGCAAATTCCCTGAGAAATGAAGTGAAGGAATTCTAGTGTGGAGACACGGGGTTCGAGGTGGGCATGTTGAACAGTCTGGCTGAGAGATGGCTGATGAATCTTGTGCCTTTTGATATCTGAGTTCTCTCCATCCTTAAGACTGGCTGGTCATCGTGGGGCAGGTCAACAATGAGTATAATGAGATAAATAACACACTTTACCCTATTATCCAAAACGAGAACAAAATATCCCAGCAATGAACTCTTAATCTTCCTTAAAAAAGTAATACAACATTAGGAAGAGCACGGAACAGACCAAAACACAAGTCTTCCTCCCAAATCTAGAGCTTTTCCTATGGGACCACAGAACTCCGGACTTGGGAAGGAGACAAGATGGGCCAGCTAGAGATCTGAGCATGCTTCCTGGAGAATAATTTTCTTTTAGACATATTACCAAATTATTCTTTGATTCCAGCCCTGAAACAAAATATTTTGCTCAGTCAATGCCACTCCTAAAGACTAGGTGGTTGACAACTTGAAAGCATGGCTAAGTATGTCATAGGGAAGCATGTTCAATTTAAAAGATAGGATCAAGATAAAAACACTAATACAAAAATAAAATAAATCAATTGAGATTAAAAAAAAAAAAACAATTTGATTATCTCCAATGGCAATAAACAAAGTTCCTAAGTCACCAAATAATCTCGGTCCTTTTCCTTGGGTTCTGGATCCAAACAGGTTTTCCCCAAGATGCATTAGAGATTCCGAGCAGAGATGAAGGCAGAGACTAGATTGTCTGTCTTTTGGCTTATGGCTGTGGCCACTGGCAAAGTTTCTAATAGCAGTGTTTTCTCCAGGTATTTTTCCAGAACCGTGACATGTACATTTATCTGGGAATGTGTGGCAATTCGAAGCGCTGAAAGCTATACCACGGCTGGGAAGACACTGGGCTATTTCCCACTCATTCTTCAGGGAATCAAGCATGCTCTGGGCACCTAGCATGGTCCATTTTGTTCTGGTGCCTTTGTCCCGGCTTTCCCCACAGGGAAGTATTTTTCAGGCTGTGTAGGAATAGGGAAACTGGGAAGAAAATGAACACAGCAGAGAGCAGAGGAATACAATGTGCTGCTAGAATCTTAAAGACCCACAGCTATTTATAGATGGTGAAATAAATGGCCTTCCTTTGATTGGAAGAGACACTTCTAAAAGAACTTAAAAAAGAAATAGGACACGAGATTGGTGGTGAAGTGGGAAAAATTATCTAAGACCTGTCTGTCTGGTATAATTTTTCTCTTAGGAAAAAAATCAGAATTGCCACATTATCACATATACCAAAAGAAAAAAAAAAGTTATTTGAAGAGGTGGCAGATCTTCCAAAAAGGTTTCTTTTCCTTTTTTTTTTTTCTTTCTTTTTTGAAGCCAGAGATAAAAATCAAGAAACTGATTGAAAATAGCAGAAGAAACATTTGGCTTGCTGGTGTATTGTAGGGTTGAAGTTTATTTTGCAAAGGCATCTGTGGTTAAAGAAGTTGGAGACAATATTACTGAGTTCTTAGAAGACATTACGTGCTTGGAAAAGTGGGAAATACTTGCACAATTCTACTTATTCATGTTTTAAGTGTAAATTAATTACTTGACTCCAGTTCATGCTCATTTTGAGAAATCAATGCGATGAAATAAAAATACGGAGCAATAGAAGCAGGCAATCGGGGGGATTTGGGGACGGGTCTTCATTGACTCCATGGCCAGTGGGCATAAAGCAGATTATGAAAATCTGCCAAGAATCTAGGAAATTCAAAGTCATCAAGAGTATTCTAGACCAGGGATTCAGGGATTCTCACCCTTGGCTGCCCACTGAATCACTTACAGAGTTTTTAAACATTTTTGATGCACGGTTCTCCGCAACCTAAATTTAATTGGTCTGCGGTTAAGACTTGTAAATGAGCCCCAGAGAATTCTGATCCTCAGCCAAGACCCAGAGGCACTGATGTAAGAAGTTAATTAGGGCGGTGCCCTCATAGTGTCTTCCTGCTCTTCTGCAGCCTCTTCGGAGCCCGGGAAAGCTGAAATCTGGACCCTTCCCCAGGCCCAGGCGGGGCCAGACAGGAAAGACTTGCTGTGAATGGTGATTTCTCTCCCTGCTGGGCCCTGACCGCTCTTTTACTTTCTGTAGATTTAAAACTGGGTCTTTGTCCTTGTTCACCGGTGTTTCCCCTCCATCTGGGAGAGCAAACATTTTGCATGATCTGAGCAGCTGGGGGTGCAACTCCACCATTATACATGTAGTTTTGATTCTTTTGCTTTTCCTTCTGCTTTGTTTTGTTTTGTGTATCCCTTGATTTAAAAACTTTGTGAATCTCAGACAGACAAAAAAAAATGGAACGGTGGCTTTTGCTTCCCCATCTACATAGCTGGCTTCGTGTAGGGGCATGTTTCATATACTAAAGGCTTTCTTTTTTTTAAGATTTTGTTTGTTAATTAATTAATTAATTTATTTATTGAGAGAGAGCGTGTGAGTGGGAGGGGCAGAAGGAGAGGGAGAGAAAATCCCAAGCAGACTCCCTGCTGAGTACAGAGCCCAACCTGGGGCCCGATCCCATGACCCCAAGATCATGACCTGAGCCGACATCAAGAGTCAGACGCTCAACCGACTGAGCCATCCAGGCACCCCCAAAACCGCTTTTGGAAAACCACATATGTCTTCCGGTTGGATGCTGCCATGTGACCCACCGTGGCTCCGGTGGCCGTGCTTACACTGGACATCTGAGCAATTCTGGACCTAACCTGTGGCTGCTACAGAGCAATTAATGGTCCACACAGGCCTTTAGACAGAGCCCCCACAAACTCCCTGCTCCGCGATGCCACACTGCTCTGTTAATGAAGACCCGAAGTGTGGAACTGTGAGAAAGCATGTCTGCCTGCTGGACAAACCCTTGCACACACAGTACATGTGCTTTGGGACTATCTGCTCACGTGACGAGCCCAGGGTTAGCCTGACCTGGAGCAGAATGCAGAGAAGCAGCCGCACACAAAAGGACGCTTACAGTGAATTTAAACCTCTTGCCACCACCTGCAACTTGACCTTAGCCAATCCTCAACAGACAGGCGCAGTGCCTAGGACGAGAACGGGTGGGGACTTCTCAGCTCCCACATGGACCACTCCTGGCCGCTGCCTCTTCCTCCTTCCTTTTCTCCCTCCTGCCAAGTGCGGTCCTCTCTTGTCAGGCTGTGTGCGGGCAGGGGTGGGGAGGTGGCCACACGCCCTCCGAGCACTAGACAGGGCACGTGTGCCTGCTGCTTGATCCTGAGACAGTGAAACCAAATCTCCAGGAATGCACAGTTCAGATTTGTGTGGTTTGGACAAAATGAGGCATAGCATTTGGCTGCTCCTGGTCAAGTTCACGGCTGGCTGTGTCTCCCCTGGCTTGGCCTCCAGCCCTCCCCAGCTGTTGGGGACCATGAAGCCCATCATTCTGGCCTCGTCCACACCTGAGGGATCAGCCCACTGGAGTCTCCTGTTTGGGCTCTTTTAAAGCTCCGTAGTGCAGAACCCCCCTCCCTGCCTTCTCCACGGGAGCCAGCCACGAGGGACAGGATCAGGTTCAGTGTCAGCTACTGCTACAGCTCAAGAAGCCCCCTGGCACCACCAGCCCACGTCACCCCAAATGCAAGATGATACACATTAAAGGAAACAAATCCCTTTCGCCGTGTCGCTGGATTTGGTTTTGAGCAAACTATTCATTAGGCATCCCACCTCCGAAGCAGCGGTCCTCAAAGTTACCAGGTCACCCAGGAACCTGCTAAAAACGCATATTCTCAGGCCCCACGAAGACCTATCAAATCCAAGGACTCTGTGGATGGGCGATTCTGACAGCCACTGCTTTGGGGTACGGTATCCCTGTGGGTCAGAAGAAAGAGGAGGGAACCATACTGATTGGCTTATGGACCCTTGACAAATGCCCTAAGCTTCCCGAGCTTCTCTCTTCTCATCTATACAGTGGGAATATGGAAATTCTGCCCTCACTGGCTTGTTACAAGGTTTTATATGGAGTAAGACGTTCAGGGCTTAGCAGGTAAAATCCAAATGAGCACGAGCCCTGGCTTTGATCCCGTGTTGCTTGAACGGTGGGTTTGTGCTGCCTCTTGGGTTCCTGTCCCGTAGTAACCCTGAAAACCACACTCCGGGGACGGACATCACCGCCGCCCCTTCTCTGGGTGTGTGTCTTAGCCCAGCACACTGTTCCTGTTGCTGCGAGGCATTTCTCACGGGCAAGCCCTCTAAATGGAGAGAAGAATGCCCTCTGGTTTTTAGTTCTAAGGGACAGGTTCTCAGGGGAAACGGCAGGGGACATTTCCTGTAAGACATGCCCAGGGGCTCTGGCTGAGGTCGTGGGGACATTGGTTCTGAACCCAGTGATGGGGGTGAGATGCCCAAGGGCACCAGTAACAAAACCCACAGTAGTATCGGCCGTGCGTGCTGACACAGGGCGGGGACTGTCCTCGGACATGGGCGCATGCCACGGACTGCCCATGACAGGACAGAGGCTTAGGATGGGGACAGGGCTTAGGTGACACCCAGCTTGGGCTGGGAGATGGAAGAAGAGCTTTTCCAGGAAAACGTCAGTCCCCAGACTTCAATGGCAGGTGGGGACACAAGCTAGAACACTGTGGTGTCATGGAGGGTCCTGGGTGACCAGCGCAGCTATGTGTGAATTTTGAATCTGAGCCCAGCCACCCACCAGGCAACGTCTGAGCCATAGGGGCATGTGATTTACTTGAGATTGTCTTTTCTTCTCCATGAGATAGAAATAGTACCTCCAGCTCTGTGGGGTTCGCATGAGGATTAAATAAATAAGGGGAGAGCACCGTGCAGACTGTGAGCACACGGGCAGGGACGGCCCACTGTGGAATCTCACAGGGGGGTAGAAGTGTTGCTTGGTCATGTACCAGCTGTGACCCTACACTTGAACTCTTCAAGCCTCCGTCTTCCCATGTGTGAAGTGGGGACAATTTTACAAGCCTCTCACACACAGTCACAGTGGGGTTTAAGCCAGGAGGCCATGCGACCCCTAGCACAGATGGGACAGGCCCTACTGAGGGTCAGGGCCCTCCTTTCTCCATGGCTGAGTTACTGCCAGGAACGGGACAGGCTGGATCTCTGAAGGGCTCCCTTATGCCTACGACTCCTGGAGCCTCTCAAGTCTACCCTGCCCTACAGCGTGGTGGCCGGCTCCTCTTGCATCTCTTTTGAGATTCCTGGGATTTAAAAGAGAAAGACTGGCTTACTTCTGCCTGGCCTTCTCTCTGACCCCTCTCCACCGGCAGTAAGTCTTCCTGAACCGTCCCTAGGTTTTGCTACGTGAGGTTCCCATGTGAAAGGGGCTGTGTGAGCCATAGCACGTCCCCTAAGCTGAGGAACGGGCATATTTAGCAAGTGACTATCCCAGTCAACTTAAAGCCAGTCCCACACAGCTTGCACATGAAGCCTATCAGCGGCGTTAGCTGGGGTGTTCCACTGGGCATCCACAGGGGGCGACAGACTGTCCCCTTTGGCAGGGTCAACAGAACTCACAGCGTTCCCTCCAGGGGAGCCGACGCGAGTCTGGGTCACAGACAGGCATCCGTGATGGTTTCCTCATGAGCTGTGAGCCCTGGATCAACCCAAACCTGCCCTTCCCCGCGGCAGCCTTCAAAACCCAGGACTCGGCACTCAGTGATGCTCACAGCCCACTTCAGCCACGGTTCCTCTGGGAGCGAATGACACGGGCCCACAGAATGAGACCATTCCCTCACACTACACCCCTGCTTTCATTAGTGTCTTGGTTTTCCCCCGCTGCAGTGACGACTTTCATGGTGACCAGGGGTCTCAGAGGCACCTTCTGTTGCCCCTGCCTACTTTCCCCCTTTTCTGGGCAGCTTGGTGGCGGTGGCCAAAACTCACACAGGCCCAGATGCGAGCTCGGTGTAGCATCGAGGCCCAGTCCAGCGCGTCCTCTGACTTTTGTTTTAGCTAGGGCAGAGAGCAATCGCCAGAGGACTGTGTGTTTAGCACGCTTCCCGTTATTCTGCGTTTCCTTATAGCTCCGGCGGTTCACCTCTCCTGGAGCTGGGTCCTTCTCTATTCCACTGATAACTTTGCCCTCCAATAACCGAGTACGGCACAGCTCATGCTCCGGAGCACGGGGGACCACATGGACACCGAGAAATCACAGGTTCTTCACCACCCCCGCCCAACCACGTTTCTGTGACCAAGGGCTGTTCTAGCAAATCACATGTGACCCAACTAAAAGGACTCTAAGATCTAATTCCAATGTGTGTGGGGGGAGTGGGGGTCGGGGATCTACCCTACCATCAAGCAATCCTCGGACACCAGCTGGGTATTCTACAACTCAACAACACGTTCACATATCCACCCTGAGATGGCATCAGATCCCACAGGTTAAGGGCTCAGTCCTAGGAGACTTCAGATGCCAGCCTCAGGCTCAAGCTGGGCTTGGTCACAGATGGTTCCAATGACTGCCTCCTTGGGTTCAATTAATTTGCTACAGTGGCCCACAGAACTCATAGAAACATTTGACTTACTAGAGCACTGGTTTATTTTAAAAGGGGGTAACTCAGGCACAGCCACATGGAAGGCAGGCACAGGGCAAAGTGTGGGGAAAACGCACTCTCTCTGAGCGCACCACCCTCCCCAAATCTCCATGTATTCACCATCCCAAAGCCCTACAATCCCAGTCCTCTTTTTCCGGTTTTTATGGCGGCTTCATTACACAGGCCTAGTTGATTAAATCAATGACCACTGGTGACTGCTTCCACCTCCAGCCTATCTCTTTTTCCCAGAGGTCTGGGGGTGGGGCTGAGAGTTCCAAACCTCCAATCACAGGTTGGTTCCCCTGGCAACCAGCTCCTAATCCCAGGGGCATTCCAAAAGCCACCTCATTAACCTAGCAAAAGACACATGATCACGCTCCTTAAGAAATTCCAAGGGTTGTAGGAGCTCTACGCAGGAGTGATGGACCAAGATCAAATATATAGTTTTTACAAATCACAACATCACTTGCCCTGAAAGCAGATGCTACTCTATTTGCTTTCACTGTTCCCGTGCTGGTATGCGTTCACCTCCTGGAGAGACTATAATCTTTTTTAGGGAAGGTGCTATGTCCCTTACAGCCCTAGTGAGAGGGTTAGGCATATGGTAGGAATGGGATTTCTATCATGTTTGAGGGAATTAAGGAAAATAAGTAAATAGAATGCTCAGCTGTCAGGGTGCAGTGAGCCAAGACAACCACTGGGGGACAGTGGAGGACCAATCTGTGACCGTGGCTGCGGCCTCTGGATGGTAACCCAGGTGGGAATTCAGGCAGCAGCAGCCTTCTCACAGCACAGCTAAGGAGGACGACCCTGGGAGAGGCTCTCCCACAAGGTCTGGAGGAGCACCAAACGGGAGGAAAGGAATGACCCACAGCCAAGCCCTTCCAATTTCCTCACACTTGTACCTATGCCACCGTCACCCTTGAGGTGCCTGGAGGCTGATTCCGGGGTGCCCAGAAATGGGGGGGGTTTCTTCCAATCGAGCATGAGCCCTTTGTTCCAGACATGGTGCTGATACAGTGGGGTCCTGTCCTTCAGCGCAGCCAGCTTAACCCTGGCACAGAACCCAGCCAGAGTCATTGACAGGAGAGACCGTACTGCCTAAGCCTTCAGGAAGCCAAGAAAAATACCCCAGAGCAGAGGACTCCATGGGCTCCACCAAGCTTGCTCTGAAAGCCGCTGCTAAATGCAACCGGTGCCAAGAGTTCCCAGGAAATATGCCAGACTGCCTTTACTCCCTGATGGCACTGCTGGCATGGCTGTGCCGTCTTACCATAGACGCCCGCTCCCTGCTCAAAGCTGACACCAAGTCCTTCTGCTAGTGACGCAGCCCCACCTCAGAGAAACCTTTGCCCATGGGGTTGGGGGAGCTGGGCATACACGGGGTGGGTGGGGTTGAAACACAGAGAGTGCCTCAATAGCCTCTAGTAGCTGCTTCTGCTTAAGGCCTGGACCTTGGCCGGAGCGCTACTTTCCCACTGTGTTCAAGGCAAGGGTTTCCAAGGTCGGAACGTACCAGCAGAGAAGCTCTGAGTGCAGTTGCGGGGGTCTAGCAGGGGGTGGGGTGAGACCAAACAGTGGACTGGCTGGCCCCGGCAGCTCAGCCCAGTGGGGTTTCTTTCCTGCAGTGTCTGAAAGGACTCGCTGGGGAACTACCCTCTGCGTGACAGCCACAGTTAATGCTGATTTATGGCTGCCGTGCCTCCCTCTGCTGCCTGGGGAAGGAGCTTCTGCAACGGCTTTCTGGCAGCAGATGCTGGTAGTTCCATTCTTGGTGCTCCCTGTCCTGGTGGAGCGCTGTGCACCCTTCCTCTGC
>CM052895.1:28647607-28659904 GCA_028534135.1 Potos flavus
AAGTGACAGTCCCGGGGAGCCCCTGAAGGAAGAGCCTGAGGGTCAGAGCCCTGTCTTTTTGTCAGCTGGGTGCTGCCACTGTCCATGCACGGGGGGCAGGGGGGAGCTGGTGTAGGGCGCGACAAGCACAGGGCCCTCCAGTAAAGTGATTTGCTAGAAGCTGAGGGACAACCGGTGGGAGAGCACAGTGATTGAGCGGTAATGGTAAGAGATGCAACAGTGAGCCCGGCAGGTTCAAGAGGAGCTCTGGATTCCCCTACCAAACCTGCCTGTCGCACTGCCTTCCCCATCTCAGTAAGGAGAAAAGCTATTCTTACGCTGCCCCAGTCCCAAATTTTACGGCGATCGCTGACCCTCTCTCACACCCTAGAGCCAAAAACACCAGTAAGTCCAGGCGGGTCCAGGGGACTAGACTCGGGCCACCTTTCCCCACCTCCACTGTGGCCATCCCAGGCCACCCCTATAGGAGGATACCTACCAGGTCTCGGGCTTCCCCTCCCACCCTCACCCCCAGAAATAGAAGTCAGATACAGTGCCAGATCTGCACAAACCCTCTCAGAGCTCCCATCTCATTTAGACTGTAATGTAGGTAACACTTGTACATTATGCAGTGATGTAATTACCCATGAGATCCTCTGTCCTCCCCACTCTTTCTCCATTCCTCCTCACCCACTCTGCTCCTATAGCCACCTTGCTTTCCTGAAACATGCTGAGCACACTCCCACCTCAGGGCCTTTGCACTTACTCCTTCCTCTGCTAGAGTACTTCCTGCCCCTACTCCCCATGCCAGATATCCAAATGGCTCCCTCTCTTAAAGCCCTTTATATCTCTGCTGAAATGTCAATTTATTGTAGACACTCTGTCTCCTCCTTTTCTCTGCTGCCCTTCCCATCCAACTCTGGAAACTCCCTTTTCTCCACCATGACTCTTACCATGATTTGATCTGACACATTTGTTATTTGCTTGCTTGTCATCTGTCTCTCCCCACTATGATGGAGGTGCATTGGAGGAAAGAACTTTGTTTTGTTCACTGCTGTATCTCCAGCATATAGCACATTGCTTGACATGTGGCAGCCATTCAAAAAATGATTTGCTGAAGTCTGAAAACATAGGCAGGGCCAGACCATGGAGAACACCCTAGACCATGTTAATGGTATGGATTTTATTCTAAAAGCAGTAAGAAGCCACTGGAAAGCTTTAAGAGTGGATGCAGTGATCTGCTTTGTAGTTTGAGTTTACTGTGGATGTGGTGTGGAGAATGACTGGAAGCAGGGGGCAGAGATGGAACTGGTGGGAAAGGCCAGCAAAGACGCCAGTGGCTTGGACCAGGATGGTGTCAGTGAAATGAAGAGAAGGCTATGAGCAAAGCAACTGGCAGATCAGCTGGGAAGAGGCTAGCGTCCACGGCCAGAAGGTCTCTTCGTGTGGTGCTGGTCTTGTGTGATTCACCATCAGCAGCCTGAGCACCAAGGACAGCCCCACTGTGAACTGGCTTTCATGGAGAGTTTCTGCAATAGCTTGGCTCTTTGAAGGCCTCTCAGCCAATGGACCTGATTGAGCTCATGAGCAAGCCACGGGCCTCGTATCAAAGCATTTCTTCAAACTCCAGGGAAGGCTTACAGATAGAGGTGGATAATCTTAAATTCACTTGGTGAACCATTTCAGAGTTACTGCAGCATCTGTCGTATCGTGGAAAGACACCGGTGTCGTGGTGAGACACTCCAGTCTCCCAGTCCTGCGTCTGCTGCACACCCAGCCCGCCACCTCGAGCAAGTTAATAAGCCTTGGGGAGTATGTTCCTTCTTTAGTAAAATGTATGAAATGATGCTCCCAAGATAGGCACTCGAGATTAAAGGCTGTGTCTTACCAGCCTCATCTCCTCACTGGCCTACAGGTGTCCATGGAGTGAACAAGTGTCACGTACAATAGGGTCATGCCCTGTCTGGCACAGGCCACAGCAGCTGTAAGCTGGGGGCCAAGGGGCTCCTCCTCACACTTGCAGAAGCGTGAGTGGGCGATCCTCCTTCAGAGCGTCTCCTATGGCACGAGGCTCATCCACCTGACCACCCCCTCACAACCCGGGGGGCGCTGCCAGTTTCGTGACCGGAAACATCGGCCCAGCCCAGAGTCCCGCCCACACCTGGTGTCTGCGAGAACACGATGGGGCCTTGACAGCACCCCAGCACTCAGCTCATGGCATCCTCTGGGAATGAGTCCCAACGTTACCCTGACGGCCACCCATCTTTCTGCAATCTCATTTGCAGGGCAGGCAGGATGCCTCCCCCAGCTGGACTACCGCATTGTCTGAGAGTGAAGCACCTGCCATAGTTCGCTGGCTCCTTGGTGATGGAACGTCCCCCTGGGAAAGCTCCCCCCGAGCTCCCTCTTGTCCCTTCTCTCCCACCGGCAGACACTGGGTTTCTCTTCAGGTTGTGAGAGGCAAGACTGCAGCTGCGCAGGGGAACATCACCACTTTCGGTGAGATGGCAAAGAATCTAGGCTTAGTCATTTCAGCAAACTGCCCCCTGGTTTTTCTTTCTTTCTTTCTTTTTTTTTTAAAGATTTTATTTATTTATTTGACAGAGAGAGAGATCACAAGTAGGCACAGAGGCAGGCAGAGAGAGAGGGGGAAGCAGGCTCCCTGCTGAGCAGAGAGCCCGATGCGGGGCTCGATCCCAAGACCCCGAGATCATGACCTGAGCCGAAGGCAGAGGCTTCAACCCACTGAGCCACCCAGGCGCCCCATGCCCCCTGGTTTTTCAAACAGAGCCCTTCATTTCGCTTCATAAAGGTGTCATGGAAAAAGCACCTGCTATGGATCTAGCAAGACCTGAGTTCAAATCCTGGGCAGTCTTGAGCAAGTCGGCTCGAGTTCTGAGGGTTTCCGCCCCTTTGTCCACACTGCTTAGCCTGCAGGTTAGCGGAGGGCTTAGAAAAGTAACCGCCTAGGACACAGCACCTGCTTGACAGCATGCACCCGACATTTCCTCTTGACAAGGGGAGGGAGCGCCGAGGGAGCGGCGCTGGTGCCTGTCTTACATAATGCTATATGATTTGTCCTCGATGTGAGGAAATGGACAATTCTGGTGTCTGGTGCATGAGATCATGACTCAGCAAGTCCACAGGAGAGCAGGTGCCTGAAAGGGGGAGTCGCTGTAGTGTGGTCCTGAGAGGGACCTTCATACTCAGTAGGAGCCTCTGAAGAGTATGCAGGGGAGAGGAGCTTGTGCTTCTCTCCCACCAATGCCACCCACATTTACATTATGCTCCGGACAGCGGGGACTAGGAGTACAGCTGAGACCCCTTGCTCTGTCCTCCCTGTGCATGAGAGGCTGGCGTACGCCGCAAACACTGCAAAAGGTGAATTTCTCCAGGCAGGGAGAAGGAAAGGATTTAGGGCTCACAAACTTATACACCCAACTGGAAGATGTGAAAGGCAGGAGCCATGGCTGTCTGGTGACTATCGCCCAGCCGGCATGACAGCTGGCACGTAAGAGGTATTCAACACACACCACATTACCTAACCAGAGGAGAAAAGTCATACGATCATCTCGATGGATGCAGAAAAACCATCTGACGAAACTCAACATCCACTGATGCTAAAAGCTCTCAATCAAGTGGTATGAAGAAAACATACTTCAACCTAATAAAGGCCATATATGAGAAGCCCACAGCTCACATCATACTGAATAGTGAAGAGTTGAAAGATTTCCTCTAAGATCTGGAATGAGATAAAGATGCTGACCCTCACCACTTTTACTCCACATAGGACTACAAGTCCTAGCCACAACACTAGATAAGAGAAAGGAACAAAAATTGCCAAAAATGGAAAGAAAGAAGTAAAACTGTCACTATTGCAGATGACGTGATGATGTGTGTGTGTGTGTGTGTGTGTGTGTGTGTAGCCTGTAAGACTACCAAAAAACTGTTAGAACTGATAAATGAATTCAGTAAAGTGGCAAGATGCAAAATCAATATACAGAAATCCGTTGTGTTCCTATACATCAAGAATGAACTATCAGAAAGAGGAATTAAGAAAACAATCCCATTTAAAATTGGATCAAGGGGGGCCTGGGTGGCCCAGTGAGTTAAGCCTCTGCCTTTCGCTCAGGTCATGATCTCAGAGTCCTGGGATGGAGCCCCGCATCAGGCTCTCTGCTCAGCGGGGAGCCTGCTTCCCCTCCCGCCGCCACCCCGCCTGCCTGCCTCTCTGCCTACTTGTGTCTGTCAAATAAATAAATAAAATCTTTAAAATAAATAAATAAATAAATAATAAAATTGGATCCAAAAGAATAAAATACATAGGAATATGTTTAACCAAGGAAATGAAAGACTTGTACACTGCAAATTATAAGACACTGATGAAAGAAACTGAAGACACAAATGGGGGAAAGATAAAATGGAAAGATACAATCCATGCTGTTGGACTGGAGAAATTAATATTGTTAAAATGTCCATACCACCCAAAACAATCTACAGATTCAGGGCAATCCCAATCAAAATTCCAATGGCTGGGGTGCCTGGGTGGCTCAGTCGGTTAAGCATCTGGCTTCGGCTCAGGTCATGATCTCTGGGTCCCGGGATCAAGCTCTGTGTCAGGTTCCCTGCTCTGCAGGGAGTCTGCTTCTTCCTCTCCTTCTGCCCTTTGTCTCTGCCCTCTCTCTCACTCTCTCTCTCAAACAAACAAATAAAATCTTTTTTTAAAAATTCCAATGGCATTTTTCACAGGAAGAGAAAAAACATCATACAATTTGTATGGAACCACAAAAGCCTCTGCATAGCCAAAGCAGTCCTGAGCAAGAGGAGCAAAGCTGGAAGTACCACGCTCCCTGACTTCAGACTCTATTACAAAGCTGCAGTAATGAAGACAATCTGGTACTAACATAAGAACAGACACCCAGATCAGTGGAATAGAACAGAGAATCCGAAAGTAAACTCATACATACAGTCAATTAATCTATGGTGAAGGAACCAGGAGTACACAATGGGGAAAAGACAGCCTTTTCAATAAGTGGTGTTGGGAAAGCTGGACAGCCACGTGCCAAAGAATGAAACTGGGCCACTATTTTATACCACATACAAAAATTAACTCTAAATGAATTAAAGATTTGAATGGAAGACCTAAGACCACAAAACTCCTAAAAGAAAACACAGGTGATAAGCTCCTTGATAGCAGTGTTCGTGGCAACTTTTTGGAGTTGGCACCAAAAGCAGACAACAACAGCCCAAAGTAAACAAGTGGGACGCCATCACACTAAAAAGCTTCTGCACAGCAAAGGTAACCATCAGCAACATGAAAAGGCAACCTATGGAATGGGAGAAAGTATCTGCAGATCATATATTTCATAATGGGTTACTATCCAAAATATATAAAGAACTCATACAATCCAATAGCAAAACAATAATTCAATGAAATCATGGGCATGAGTAGACATTTTCCCAAAGAAGACATCTAGATGGGCAACACACACATGAAAAGATGTTCAACGTCACTCACCATCAGGGAAATGGAAATCAAAACCACAACGAGGTACCACATCACACCTTCCAGAATGGCTATTGTCAAAAAGTTAAGAAATAACAAGTGTTGGTGAGGATGTGGAGAAATGGAATTTCTCCTCGTGTTCTGTTGGTGGGAATGTACATTGGTGCAGCCATTATGGAAAACAGTATGGAGGTTCCTCAAATATTAAAAACAGAACTACCACATGATCTAGCAATTCTACCTCTGGATAATTATCTGAAGAAAAGAAAACCACTAGTATAAAAAGACATATGTAACCGCGTTCACTGTGGCATTATTTACAATAGCCAAAATATGGAAACAACCTAGGTATTCACCAATGGATAAATGGATGAAAAAGATGTGATGTACACACACACACACACACACACACACACACACACACTCACACACACACACACACACACACACACACACCGAATATCAATCACTCAGCCCTAAAAAGGAATGAAACCTTGCCATTTGAAGCAAAATGGATGGACCTAGAGTGCACTATGCTAAGTGAAACAAGTCGGACAGAGAAAGACAAATACCATATGATTTCACTTATATAGAGAATCTAAGAAACCAGAAAGGAAAAGCAAGGTCATAGGTCATAGATACAGAGAACAGATCGGTGGTTGTCGGAGGTGAGGGTGGAAGGGGGCCGAACAGGTGAATGTAGTCAATAGGCATAAACTTCCAGTTACAAAATAAATGTGTCCTGGGGACAGAATGTACAGCATGGTGACTATAGTTAATAATGACGTACTGTCCATCTGAAAGTTGCTAACAGAGTGAATCTTTAAAGTTCTCATCACACACACACCCCAATTTGGAGTGACGGATGTAGAGTGACAGATGCTAACTAAACTTACTGTGGAGATCATTTCACAATACAGACAAATATGAATAATTACGTTGTCCACCTGAAACTAATATAATGTTGTATGTCAATTACGCCGCAGTTAAAAATAAACAGAGATTTCATGATCTAAGAAATAATAATAAATAAATTAGACATTAGTTGTAAAGACCAAGAAAGACGCAAAAAGGAGATTTTAAAAATTGAGAATGTGGAAGCATATATCAGACCATATGTAATTGAGGCTCCTGTTGGGAAGGGAGCATTTTAGTTAGATTGATACTATCTCAGGGAATACGCAGGGAGACTCAATCACATCAAAGAATAAAAACTGGAAAATGACTGATTCAACAGGAATTAGAAATGCAGGTTTAGAATTAGAAACAGGTTTTAGAAATGCAATCATTTGATCTACAGAGGGGAAAACCTACATGGGGGAAAATCTACATGGGGGAAACCCCCATGATTTTCTTCTTTTCTATAATTTCTCTCTTAATCAAAGTGATAAATGTACTTAGTTTTAAAAGACAAAGAATGTTGCTTCAAGGAGTCCGTTAAAAGGGGGCTCTCTTACCCAGTAGGTAGGAGACACTGACCAACACCAGAGAGCGCCCACACACTCACCTGCAAGCCGCTTCTGTGGGTTCAGAAGGCAGGGTGAGTGTTCCCAGGACCGAAGGTTGGGAGGAAGGCAGCAAAGATGGCAGAGGTCTGGCAGACAGGGGCTCCGTCTGGCAAGGCATTCCTGGGGCAGAAATGAAACGGGAAAAACTTTAGGCTAGAGCCTGGGAAAGGACGCCTCTGGCAAATTACAGAGGACCCTCGATTGACGTGGGAGGTCAGGGGCGCCAACCCCACGCAGTCAAAAATCCCCATGCAACTTCTGACCCCTCCAAACTTAACTATCGATAGCCTACTGTTGACCAGAAACCTTACTGATAACATAAACAATCGATCAACATATATTCCTATGTTATATGTATTATATGCTGTATTCTTGCGACAAAGAGAGGTGGAGAAAAGAAAACGTCAAGAACATCATAAGAGAAAACACACTTACAGTACTGTACCGTGAAAAATCTGCATCTAAGTGGATCCACGCAGTTCAAACCCATGGTGCTCAAGGGTGAACTGTATGTTCTTCTCATTTGTCAAGGCAGGGCCTTGACCCATTTGCAACTTCAGTGTTTACCCACCTAGCCACCTGCCTGGGAGAGCTGCAGAGGATGGGAGTTGGAGGAGGGGAATGAAGCTTGACTAAAGTCTAATTCCTGTCCTTTCCTAAGATGGACACAGGGTGATATTCTCAAAGGGATGATGCCAGCCTGTATTTTGAAATTGCAGTCTTAGTGTCGCTAAAATGCTATTTTTTATTCAAGCCAGAGATGCCTGGGGCCAGAGAGGGAACTCCTCTGTGTCTTCTCAGCTTGGTCTTGTGATTTCTGGCAGTGCCTTTTGGGACAACGACCCTTCAAATGTCAACAAGCTACTCTCCTTAGGGGGACGAGAGGAAGAAGGTCAGTCTGGGCATGGACTGTGGAACACCTTCACCAATACTCTTAAGCTTTCTGAATGCCCTTATTCAGTTAAAATGTTCTTAGTCATCCAGGTGTGCAAAATGCAACTGTTATTTTTTTTTTTTTCATCAAATATCTGCTCTATTAGATACTGTCTTCAGTCTCATCCCACGCAAGGGAGTGCTTCCTTAGCTGTATAATGGTGGAGTAACTCACAGAATGAGGACTGGATGAGGCAGTGTTTGTAGATATCTGGAACCCAGGGGTCTGGTCTCTGCGGCTGTGATGCTATATGACTCATGACATTCCGTGTAACTTTCTTGGCTCATTTTTTTTCTCAAAGGCGAAGTAATAACAATAATTCAAGGGGGTGCCACTTAGTTTTATTTCATTTTTTAATGCTCGTCTTTATGTAGTGTTTTCAAGCTCCTCCTCTTGGGGGATTAAGAGCATTAAAATGAGAATTGCAAAGGTAATGATTCTAAACCTCAGTCAGTTACAAATGGCAACTGGGAGGGTGTAGACCATCCTGGCGTGAGGCTTCCTCATTGCTCCTCTGGATGTGGCCCACACCAGTTCAGCATGTAATAAGACCAGGCCTTTAAAAATTCATACCAAATCTCAGTTGCTGTCCATGTACAAATTCCATGCTGGCTCAGGGTAATTTCTGCAAAGTGACTGTGCCTTTCCCATAATATGTGTCCTCTTTTCACTCTGGGGAAGCTGAACGCAGATGCCTGCAGGAGTGTGAGTTTGATGAAGTCACTGCAGGCTCTACCTGTGTGGGGGGCTCTACACTGCTCCTGGCTGGGCTGCTGCTTCCAGACCCCACTGGGCAGAAAGGCTGAAGGTGGATAGTTCTCAGTCTGCCTCAAAAAGGGTGTGATGGCTCAGCGAGCAGCCGTCGTAACCAAACAAAGGAAAGAGTGGCACTCCATTCCTCAGCCAGGCCAATACTTTCGTATTCCTCCAGGGACACCCTGGATCTATGGGAAACCTGAGGAATTCAAAGGCGGAACCCTAAGTTCAATGTAATGGGTCCTGAGGCTGCTGGAGAATTTGCTGATCTAGGAAGCATGAGGGTGAGATGGAGGGAGGTGTTGTGCGTGTGTGTATGTGTGTGTGCGCGCGCATGCACAGTCACACCCTGGGAAGACAGGGATAGAAGGGCCTGCCATTGCTGAGAATCCATATGCCTTTTGGAATTGGTTGCTTGAGACATATGTCCCAGAAGGCTCAAGTCAACAACCGCTTCCTGGGAGAAGCAGGGTTGCTTAGTTCTTTAACTTCCAAGTGTTTTGGGGGAAGGCCTCTATTGGCTCCAGAGGCAAGCCTCTCTGAGTAGCTTATCTCACTATCAAGACCTTGCTCTTTTATCTCCAATTCTGGTCCCACGAAAGAGATGGTCCTCATTGGCTCACAGTTCTATTCGAGTCACCAACGATACTGAGCGCTTACTCTAGGTCAGGCATTCTGTATCAAAACCTGAGGACAGCCGTGAACAAGATGGTAGCTCTCATTTCAATGAATTTACAAAATAATAGCTTCCTACATGCTAGCCATATCCCAAGCTCTGTCCTAAACCCTTGATATTTGACCTGTACCGCAGCGGTAAGTAGTAGATGCATTCACCTTGTCCCTTTTTTACTGATGAGAAAAAGGAGTCATAGAAAGATCATGTAACTTACTTAAAAGAACACAGCTAGTCAGTTGCAGAGCCAGGATTTGAACCCAGGCAGTCTGACTCTAGACTTGATGCTTAAACGATGACAGTTTGCTGTATTAGACCATCAAGGGGAGGTCTCTATACGAGGCGAATAGAATGTGTTCAGTGCTGTGGCATTAAGCACAGAAGTTGTGAGGACAGAAGAAATCACCTGTGAGAAGGTGAGGCAACCAGACATTACTTCCCAGAGGGGGGGATGTCGAAACCAAGGTCTAAGTAGGGCTGCTTGCTAATCTAGCTGGATGGACACGTAGACTCCAGGCCAGGGAAAAGGAAATGGAAAAGTCTCATGGTGAGAGAAAGCGTGGCTTCTTTATATTTAAAGAAGAGAAGGAATTCAATGTGGCTGAATCCTAGATTTCCCAGCAGGCAACATTCACGGATGAGGTTGGGGAGGTTTATTCATCTGCTGAGCAAACATTTATTTAGCACCGGCTGTGTGTCAGGCATTGTGCTAAGAGAACATGAATCCATACAATTAAGGTGATGCCCTTATGGAGCTTACCGTCTAAAAAATGAAATGATACTTCCTTATCTCACCTGTTAAAAAAGTTAAACTTGGAAACAAGGCAAAAGGTGAGTAGCATGTTCTTTCAATGTCAACTAGGCATTGTAGAGCAGACTGACACAAAGATTATTTAAATGTTTAGAGTCCTGTGCCTGCCTTTGACTTTGCTATTTACCAGTAGTTATGAAATCACTCTTATGAAGCTAAACGCGCCATGTAGGTATTCATCAGGTAGAAACGGGGACTCAAAGGTTACAGTTTTACTGGCCGATAGCATGTTAACAAATTTTATCTGTCTCAGCATGTTTGTTTTCTGCTGTTGCCATAGCAAATTACCACCAACTCAGTGGCTTAGGACAACACAGATTTATTGTAGACCGCCTTCCCTTCTGGAGGTTCAAGGGGAGAATGCTTTTCCTGCTCCTCCCAGCTCTTGGAAGAATTCAGTCCCTTGCAGTTGGAGAGCAGAGGTCCCGGTGCCCTTGCTAACTGTCAATCGAGGGCCATTCACAGCTGGCAGAGGCCTCTGTTTCTTGGCACGTATCCCTCTCCCTCCATCTTCAAAGTCAACAAGAGCAGGTCCTCCTCTCATTCTGACCTACATTTCTGCCTTCCACTTCCGCTTTTTAAGACTTGGAATTTAATTGTGCCTGTCCAGATAATCTGGGATTATCTCCCCATCTCAAGATCCTCAACTTAAATCACATCTTCAAAATCTCTTTTGCCAGGTAAAATCACATGAAAACAGGTTGTGAGGATCAGAGTGTTGACATCTCTGGGGAGCCATGTTTAGCCTACAATATTTTAATGACTACCATTATTTCAGAATGTCCCCCCTTTTTTGGTAAACTATGTGACCCTGTTCCTCAAAAGGCAATTTTAACTATCGTCACCAATCTTGCTGGTTCCCTTACTGATGAGTCAGTAATCTTTAACATGTTTATTCTATATTTGTATATTTTTAACTTTTGGGAAATTGTAGTGATTATACTTGTTCTGGAGGCTTCTCTGAGATTGCCAAGTGGACTCGCCTGCCAGTGCTCACTCAACTATGATACACAAGAAGTGGACATCATGAGCTGGTCAGCCAAGCATGCTATTTTGGCCCGTGGGATGGAGCACATGATAATAACACTTTATCGTCCCTGACTCTCTCTCTTTGATCTAAGTCTGTGTTTTTCTTTTAATTTGTGGTCCTTGACCAATTTTAGTTCTGGTTCTGATCTGTGCATGGTCAATATGTTATTCGCCATTGGTGACTATAATGACCAGAGTCCCAGTTTTATGGGCTGATCATTTGGTGATTTTTACTGGGACAATACTGTCTATTCTCTGTTGGGTGAGAAACCAGTTTCTTAGTCACTTCAGTGTGTCTGGCCATTTGTGATCTCAGATCAATTAAGAAAATATTTTGTTCTTCCTGGAATGAAGAATAGCCCTCTGAGGTCTGGATCAGTGAATTTTGTATTTTTGTCTATTCATGACCAGTGATGGCATTTCTAGAATGAAGCTACAAGCTCTCTGAAGGTTTGTGTGTAATTAAGAAAAGCCTTTACTTTTCTCTGAGTGTGAAATATGTTTCTTTTCCTGAAGGGTATTAATTAGATTACAGTATCTCATAAATGAAATTAATTGCTTTGTAGAGGTTTCAAGCACTTATATAAATTACATATATTCCCAGAATCACCCCCAAAATAAAGAAACTGAACTTCCAATACTGTAAATGGGCTGGCTTACAAAAATCCTTTCTTACAGAAAGTACTAGCTAAGAGGCATTTTTCTAAGAATCGAAATTCAAGTAATCAAGGTGAATTTTTAAGCAAATCATATTGATTTAATCATTTGGCTTAAAAATAGTTATATTTCTCTGGTTTTATAAGTAACGAGGTATAATATAAGAATCTTTAAAAGCAAGGTTTCAGTATGTTTTTCATGAAGAAACCAGTTAATCTGAATTCCCTAAACTTTTTATACTAATTTACTGATTAGTAAGCTAATATTACTCCTACATAATATTAAGGGTTGTGAAAATGTAAAAACTCTAACTACATTGAATGGTAATTCTAAAAAACCTTTTATATCAACAGCAACTATGATGGTAGTGTGTCAGTGCGAACATAATTTCCAACAACCTCAGTTAAATTTAAAATCATAGACTAATATTAAATTGAGTAAATT
>CM052895.1:28660004-28701062 GCA_028534135.1 Potos flavus
CATCAGGGAGATTCAAATCAAAACCACACTGAGATACCACCTTATACCAGTTAGAATGACCAAAATCAACAAGACAGTAAACAACAAATGTTGGAGAGGATGTGGAGAAAGGGGAACCCTCTTACACTGTTGGTGGGAATACAAGTTGGTGCAGCCACTTTGGAAACAGTGTGGAAATTCCTTAAGAAATTAAAAATAGAGCTACCCTATGACCCTGCAATTGCACTACTGGGCATTTACCCCAAAGATACGCATGTAGTGCAAAGAAGGGCCACATGTACCCCAATGTTCATAGCAGTAATGGCCACAATCGCGAAACTGTGGAAAGAGCCAAGAAACCCTTCAACAGACGAATGGATAAAGAAGATATGGTCCATAAATACAATGGAATATTATGCCTCCATCAGAAAGGATGAATACCCAACTTTTGTATCAACATGGACGGGACTGGAAGAGATTATGCTGAGTGAAATAAGTCAAGCAGAGAGAGTCAGTTATATGGTTTCACTTACGTATGGAGCATAAGGAAAAACATGGAGGACATTGGGAGAAGGAAAGGAAGGGTGAATTAGGGGAAATCGAAGGGGGAGAGGAAGCATGAGAGACTGTGGACTCTGAGAAACAAACTGAGGATTTTGGAGAGGAGGGGGTGGAGGGTTGGGCGAGCCTGGTGGTGGGTATTGAGGAGGGCATGTATTGCATGGAACACTGGGTGTGGTGCATGAACAATGAATTTTGGAACACTGAAAAAATAAAATTAAATTAAAAAAAATAAAATAAAATAGAATACAGAAGTCTTGGTTACTTAGTAGAGTCTTAGTATATATCGACTTTTGCTTCTTATTTTCATGGTATAGAGTAGTTATATCTTTGGGTCCCATTAACGGGTTCCTTTTACCACTTTGAGAAGATTTAAGATGGATGTGGGTAGCCTAGAGGCTCACATTACAGGCTTTTGTGAGCTTTCTGGTCTGTGTAAGTGCTTGAGTATGATAGGTAGTTCTCAATTACCTACCTAGCTCTCATTTCTCTATGATAAAATTTGGTTGCTTTAGTTAGAAGTCTTAAATAACATCAACGATTAAGATTATATGCTGGGAGTACTGACAAAGAGCTACTACACGCCAGGTGACAGGGTGTGTCTCTTAAGGGAAAGAAGGGGTAGGTTTGACTCGAAAGGGTCTGGGTGTTCCTGAATGTGGACAAGAATAATAAAGACAAAACTTGAATATAGGAAGTGGCAGAAGGCTCATATGAATTACATTTTCTTCACCTTGGCTTAGAACACCTATAAATAATGAGTCTGAAATAATCAAAGGAGTGTGCTAAAATTTTGGAAAAGTTTGTTCCAAGCTGATAGGCTTATTCCCAAGTTTAACAAAAGGGGTAGGAGGAGCTGCAGAATCCTTCCTGCCAGATCTGATGTTAGTTTGAAACTAGAATTTGAGTTTTCTCTGTTAAAATGATAAATTGATCTTAGAGCATGTAGCCTGCTTTTACAAGGAAGAGTACGAGGTTATTCACTACCTTCTGTGTTCTCTGTCTGGATAGCAAGGCTTCTGATTCCCACCAGCATAATTTTCTGTGCCGTGTGCTTACTTTAGCATTCCCTGGATTCTTAAGTAGCTAAGGTTTCATGAAACTGTGTCTCCTTCTTCTATATTTGCTTAAAATATTCCATTGCTGCTTTGATTAATAGGTAACCAAGCTATTGTTTCTAAATCAAGCAGCCAAATTTCCTCTCGTAAGTTTTGATGCTGCCATCCCCAGACTGGGACTATAACTTAGGAAAAAGATGGATATATATTATTTGTACACTACAACATCTTTGCGAGTTCCCAAAGTTCCCATGGGAATTCACAAAAATTTATTCTACAGTCTTATTTTTAAAAGGATGTTAGAAATAATAAGGACTGTTTTGCAGGTTTCTTAATTAGCTCAACACCGCTGTAAAAGCTAAACAAGAAGAAATGATCTGCCAAATCAAAGTAGAGTTTTGTCTAGGTAAAATGAGATGAGTGTTTTACCAAGTGTCCATGTTACAGAAGGGAATGGTAGGTGCCAGGGATTTACTAGCGCTCTCATTGTCCATAATATGTTCCTGCCCAAGAGGGAACATTAACTGAACTCGAACTCCCAGGAAAACAGTTATATATTATATCGCACAGATAATTTAACCCCCCTCCATTCTGATATTATTTGCTGCACAAAATGAACCACAGATACATAGTCACTTCTCTAGGTGGTTTTTAGTCTCCTCTGACATTTTCCCGAAGGCCTGCAAGCTAGAATCTGTATCTTCAACAAAGAAAAACTCACAGTCTTGAGGAAGGGACAGTACTGGATACCAATAACTATTGATATACAAAGACCAGACTTATGGATACAAGTTCCAAAGTATAAAGCTGATATTATCTAGACAACCATCAGACTGTGTCAGGGAACCGGTCAGAACTTCCAGAATTATTTTTAGTTCAGAAGTATACAATTTTACGAAAGGAGCTGCTGACCCAAGATCCAGGGGAATAAATTCAGTTTCATAAGGCTAAATTAACGGATAAGAGAAAAATAGACTTAAATTATAGTATTTTACACTGGAATACTGTTTTTTTTAATATTCTATTCTCATATGTCTAAGAGGAAATCCCTTTTCTTCCTTTTTAATCTATCTCACTTTAGTACACTATGCTTTAGCAAACTGAAATATGACACTTTTAATGATAATCTGATTCTTACTGACACCTCAGAAACTGATGTTTATTGAGTTTCTCTACTTTGCACAGTAATATAGTTACTTGCGTAGGTTCAGTGAGGATTTGGTCTCCTTTTTACTAAGATATAATTTGACTAATCAGCTGTACACCCAAGGCCATATCTGGAGTGTCATGTTGAAAATTAACCTCACTTAATCAAGTACGACAAACTCCCCTTTACAAAGGTGTATTTAACCTGTGGCATCAATGTTTACAAAGCCGTCCCGGGAAACCCAGCCTGAGATGTGTCCTATGGCTCTCAGGCTCCCAGCCTCACAGGAGGGATGGGAGTCACTTCCTGGCATGCTGGTGGTCTTAATAAAATTTACATGATCTTGAAAAGAAATTCAGCAAAATCTATTAGTACTGCATGTGAGGTCTAGTGGAGTTTCTTGGACCTTGGTGTTTAGCCTGAGAAGGCAAAAATAATCAAGCCCTTTAAAAAGCCCAATCTGAGATTCTTTTAATAATATTTCCAGATGGAAGTTAATTCTCTGGCCTTAGTATGGCTTCAGTATCTTACTTCACCTTTGTAAACAATCAAGCGGAAACGTAATGAGACCAGCCTTTTTGGTAGTTGAGAATAGTCTCTGGATATTATTTCTGATCAAACCAGGGGGACAATTCGGACAGACCTTTTAAAACTCGGAAAAAAGGCAGAGAGGGCATCATATCTCTTCAATGTTATACTGGAGAATGGTTTCCCAGGCTTGAGGATTACCTAATTACCAAGAAAAACAGACCTGTATTGGGCTCTGCTATTACAGCATTAGACCCAATGAAGTCCCATGGACCATGTAGATTTCTCTAATGTAAAAAAGATCACCCTACACGTTAGGCTTCCCTGCTCTGTAGGATATTTCGGTTTTATGTCTAGCTCAGCAAATTTATTTCAGAATGCCCTTTCTCGTAGATGAGATCATCCCTGTTCTTCAAAATGCTCTTTGAATTACCTTTATCATCATGCTGATTCCCTCATTATTTAATTAATAATCTTTGACACATATTCATTCTATAGTAGAGTCATGCTTTTGACTGTTTGAAAATTATGACTTGACACACATGACCTCATAGGATGGAGAATGGGGAGGAAACAGCCTCTCTCCCCCCAACCACTCAGTTCTAGGAAGTGTCATTGCCCTGGCTTCCCACTGAATGGCACTTCCACATCCCCTTCCATTTCCCTCCCCCCTCCCCAGGAGCTGGGCAGCCCCTGTGGTCCCTCTCTTTGAGAGCCTCTTGTTAACTGCTTCACAGGGTCCTAGGCCTACATGACAATTTAGGTCTCACTTCGGCCAAGTAAACCAGGGCTTGCTCTAAGCTGTTCCAGACACAGCGAGGAAGGCAAAGGGAAGGAGACATTTTTGCCATTTTACCCACTCCTGGCAGGGTTATATTTTATTTATTTCTTTATCCAATGACTAATTTATTTATCCACTTCTGATTTATCCAATGATTTATTCGGTATTCATTCACTCATTAAGACCTCAGAAACTGGCATTAGAAGCACACTGGATGGTTTATTGATATAATGGTTTATTGATATAATTAAGTGAACCCTTAAAAGCTGTCCTATAACTGACTATATATCATGGAGTAATTGATAATGCAAACACTTTTTTTTGTACAAAGGCAGATATTTTCTAGCTAGCTGCTGTAATGAATGGCCAATTTCCTGCAGCTGATGCATACGTTTATTTCTTACTCTTGCAGAGTCGGATCCGTGATGGAGACATTCGTTCAGACACTTAGGCAGAGATTTTCTGCCATCTTCAATATGAGACTTCTTCCAAATTGCCCTGGACACTGGTATTCAGTTGGTGGCTGCTGGAGAGAGATTTGGGTGAGAGGTTTCCATGGGTCCGGCTGGAAAGGGTATCTTCCACCCATATTCCATTGGACAGAATTCAGTGCCAGAGTCACACTGACCTGCAAGGGGGCCTGGGATACAGTCTGGCCACGTTCCTAGGAGAGAGAAATGGTCTTGGTAAGTCGCTACCAAGTCCCTGCCACAGCTCCTAGAACCCAGAATCCCGGAGTGCATTCAGTCCTCGCTGACACCCACTGTAGAGATCCCTGGAAGGGCACTTGAGGTCGTGTCTGTTGAAAACCTCATTTCACTAAGTTGAGCTGCTGGCTCAGCAGCAATTGCTATGTTATATTGTACAAAGGTGAAAGTGACTTTATTTCTTATCTGCAGATCCTGGGGGCAGAGAGAGTCCCCTTCCATCTTCTTTTCCTTTATCCGCACAGATAGGAAGCTTTCGAGGTCATTCCCCGAACGTTGTTCGGTAGGCCCTGGGAAACGCTGCCAGTTCTGGGCTGGGGATTGAGATGATCCAGTTCAGCTCCTTGCAGGTAACTCAAGGCTGCTCTCTTCGGTTTCGGCTGCCGTACTTGGCAGGTGATTCTGCTCGTGGGAAGCACCCAGAACTGCAGGGTTCCAGACAGTCTCTAATTTCCGCGTCCACCATTCTGAGCTTCAGAGAGGTTAAGCGGTTTTCCCAAAACACCAGACTAGTTCCTGGTAGGACGTAAACAAAGCCAAGTTGCTCTGTTTCCAGCCCACACTATTCTGCAGGCGCCATTCCATCAAGAAGTGAATGATTCATCTTTCATTTTAATGCAAAAGATAACAAAATGTCAAGTCAGCAGAAATATGGGTAGAGTATTTTCTGAACTGAATTTTCTGGTTAACTCTATTTCAGCCGGATAGGATTTCCACATCAACCTGTGGGACTGAATATTCTCCTGACCCATACCAGCTGGGTTTCTGGCCTTAATAAGTAGCATTTCAAAAACCAGGCACATGACCTTGCCTTAATGCTGTTCAAAAGGACAATTATTATTCCCAAGCGGGGAAGGGAATGACAATTTCCAATAACCTAAAGCTCAATCGTGGTGACCTGAATAAATCCTGAGAACCTGTTGTCAGGTACTTTCTCCCCTTAACAACCTTTCAGTTTCAGAATTCAAATCACAGTACAAACTGCTTACTAAATACGTACCAGATGAAGTGTTCCTGCCGCTAGCAAAGGGAACCTGGGAAGCGACTACACTTTCACCTATTCCACTTTGCCACCCACACTTCAGGAGGAGGCCCCCATAGGTCTGTCAGAATGCAGCAAAAATAACGGGGTTCACTTTGTGCCTTGTCTTTGAACTAGATTCATCAAACAAGCACCATGCTCAGTTTCCTCCGCATACTTTAACTTCACGAGGACAACGTAAGGAAGTCATAGGTCACACATCCACTCCATGACTGTATATACCGCATAGTGATAAAAGCTTTCTCTTCTCATTATCATGGCTTCTCCCTATTTTACATTGCTCTGTTCTTAAAATCATATTATTTTATGGTTATAAAGACTTTAGGCATGCTTCCTTCTAGCCGTGGAGAAACTGAGGCCTGGAGATGTGGCGCGAGGTTCCCGGGGTCACACATGGACTTTGTGGTAGTTCTCCTGACTCTACCTCTGTGTCTGTCTCTGCATTCGGAATAAAGATTTGTGAAGTCATCCGTCCATTTTCAACGAAAGCCTTGGAATGTGTCCTCCCTCTTTCCGGGGTCCTTTGACAACAATCATTTGTGAAGCAAAAATCCCATGCCACAGAACTGAGTACTGGGATGCTCTACTGGAATTTCCCCTTCCAAAGTGGGAAGGATGCCGCCTTAGTGGGGGCCAGGCAGCTCTGCTGGGCTGTATTACTTCATTTTCCCGAGGTTCTACAGCGGAGACGAGGAAATGACTGCCCGGGGTTACAAACTTGCCCCAGATCATGAAACCAGCACATGGAGAAGCCAGATCAGAACCTGGTTTGTCTGGCCACGCCCTGGAGGATGACCCCTCTCACTCTTTCAGGACCCCGGAAGGTCCTATTTATATGCCCGTTCCCGTTACTCCTGGGGCTCAGCTTCTATACAGAGAGGGTCTCCTAAAGAGTGACTCTCCCATCCTGACCAGCAGGCTCCCCTGAGACAGAACCCTCTCTGAGGTGCCCCAAATCCTCTTGCTGCCTCAAGAAACATATGGGTAGTTTTTTACATGCCCAAGTACGAGGAGAAAATTCCCCCAAACCTGACAGCAGGTGTGTATTCTCAAGAGAATCTGCCTTGCAGAGACCAACTAGTCACCTGGGCATGTGTGCAAGTCTTCGCACCAGCACAAGCCATTGTTTCCAGTCCTTCCCTTGCAGAAACATCTCACGAAATTAGTTTGCACACAAAGTACCCACCATACAGTATTTAATTTTCAAGTTGGCCTCTTGTCATGTTGACTTCTGACTTTTCCTTTTTAAAGGAAAGTCTGAAATGGATGTTTATTATTTTATCCATGTTTTTATGACTACACTGATATATGTCTATTCATGGCCTTGTTTCGTCCTTTAAAAATTCACAAATACAGTTTTATCTTTTGCAACTTTCTTTTTGCACTGGACATTATGTTTTCTAGATATACCCATGTTGATATATTTAGCTCGGGTTCATGCATGTATCCCAGTGTATGAATATACAATATATTGATCCATCCGCCTTTTGAAAGATAAATTTAAGTTATTCTGGACTTTTTTGTAATTATAAACTGTAATGGTTAATTTTATACGTTGACTAGGCCATGGGGTGCCCAGATATTGGATCAAGCCTTATTCTGAGTGTTGATGTGGGTGTTTGGGGATGGAAATAACATGTAAACCAGTAGAATAGAGGCAAATGGCCTCCCTAATGTAGGTGGGCCTCATCTGATCAGTTGAAGGCTTGAGGAAAACAACAAGGCAAACCTACTCTCTCTTAAATAAGAGAGAATTCCTCTTGCCTGATTGTCTTTGAACCTGTTAATCTTTGGGCTGGAACCACAGCATGGGGGCTCCTGGGTCTCCAGCCTGCCAGCCCACACTGCCAGGTCTTGGGTCTTGGCAGCCTCCACAGTCATGTGAGCCAGTTCCTTCTACTAAACCTCTCTCCATATATACATGCATCCTACTGGTTCTATTTCTCTCTAGAGCCCTGACTAACACACAAAGCTAGGTCTTTTTATGCATGGCTTCTGCGCAGAGGAATCCGAGTTTCTCCAGAGCGAAGACCTAAGCAAGGCCCTCTGGAACCACCTACCTCCCTGATCTCAGGATTCCCTCCTTCATTCGCGCCATTTTCCCTGGGAGCAAGTCAGAACATCCGCTCCTTGTGCTGCTTCACAGCTCCCTCTCCGTACTTGTCCGTGCTGGCCTCTCAACAGCAGCAGCGGTACGTACAACGTACAAGACGGCACCCTTCCTCCTGCACCCCAAGTCTTCTCAGGGAACTGCTCCAGGCAAGCCAGACGCTCCCTCCATCTCTGCAGCGTGCTCTTTCCCTCCTCTCCTCCCACCGGAAGTTGCAGCCTTACAGCAGCGCAGACAACTTCTGGGTGTGAGAGAATCCAACAATTGGTAACAGCGCTGGCTGCCCTTGAACAGCTCTCGGTTCAATAGTGGTGGTGGGCAGGTAAACAAACTAAAAACAAACCCTCAAGTAAGGCAGTGCCTGCAGAAGGAGAGCCAGGCCCGGCGTGGGGAGGATGGCGCTGTGGAGGGAGCCGGGTCAGGCCAGCTGCCCGGAAGGGGAGGACCATCAGGGTGACTAGGTGGGGAAGTGTGCAGACTGCTCCCCTGCACCAAGGAGAAGAAGAAAAAGGAAAAGACATTCTAGTGGAGAGAAGAGTTGGAATAGCGCATGGGGCTAGGAAAAAGCTGAGCCAGATCAATTCAAAACAAGCAGGATGAGGCTAGGGAGGGCGGCAGGGACCAGGTGTTGGAGGCGTGCCACTCCTGAGGAGAGGCCTCACCCCCAGCCCTGGGCCACCAAGACACCTGCTGCCTGGGTCGTCTATCACTTATGACACGAATGAATTAGGTTATGTGATATGCATGCCCACAGGGGTGAGGTTTATGAACAACAAAGATAAAGCTAAGTTAGAAACCGTCTGAGGTTTTTCCTAGGTTTCCGGATTTTCCGTAACAATCACATTTCTGAGAGAACACAGCTATGACTGGCGTGGGTTGGCCGCCCTGATTTAAGGTGAGGAGGGGCTTGGCTGGGGTCCTGTGACCTGAAAGACAGAAGAGCTTCCATTTGACAGGAAGGGCCTGGAGCCTCACCTCACCAACAGAGATACCACCTACATATTTTAGAAACACAGTTAATGGATCCTGCTCATTTGATCAGTGTTGTCTTGCACTAGGAATGAAAAGAAAATCCATTTGAGAACCTGCTATTTTATTTGGGTTTCCTGGCGCATTCTCCCAGGAAGGAGGTTCCCCTATTTTAATTACATCAAGTTGGGTTTCAACACCGCTGCCAGGAACTGAGGGCTAGCCTTTGGCAGCCTGACCTCACAAGGCATTGTCACTACAATGGAATTCATTTACTGTAGGAGCTTATTTCTACCTGCTGTTAAAATCACCTCCGTTCTACCACGCCAAGTAACCAATACATTTTGTGGGCTCATTTGCTTCTTTCCCGTGCATTCCCTCCTCTGGCTGTTTCTCACAGCAGACAAATGGGGAAAGTAAACAGAAGGTGTAGTGAGAGCTGGCAGAGCGAAATTTCTCTTTGCATCTATGTTCCTGTGTTCCTTTGCTGCTGGCAGTGACCCTGGGAGTTTGTCTGGATCATCCTGCTGGATTCCCCTCCCCCCCAGCCCCCGGGGCAAGGACCTTTCTTTTTCTCTTTTCTCTCTCTACCCAGAGCTCCAAGTTTAAGAGGCGCTTTTCAGTACGCTGCTCTTGCCACTGGATGCTGTTTGGAGAAATCTCACCCAGAAATGGAGTTTTGCTAGGAGTAGTTAAATAAAGAACACTTTATTGAACTTTTACTGGGCATGTTGTACTAATTATAGAGGAAAGCACAGTGGTTCTTGCTCTCTCCTTGGCTGCAGACCTCCAAACGAGGGTTAAGTGAAATGTATCAAAAAGTGAATTTACACAAAGCTGAAAGAACACAGTAAGTCTTCAGGGCATTGAATAATGAAACCGACAATAACCACCCATGTTTGAGGCCTATCATGTGCAGGGCATGGTGTACCTTGAGACGCTGGCTCCAAGTCTAAGCTCTATGGGGTAAGGGGCATGTTTTTCTTATTGATTGCTGTACTTCTAGGATTTAGCTCTGCTTTTGGCTCAGAGAGGTGCTCAGGAAGCTTGTGGAGAACAGGAGGAAGAAAAGAGGTTGCACGTGACCCCATCTGATTAATTTTATCCTCCAAGCTACTCTTATGAGCATTTATGATCTTCGAATTCAGTTTTACAATAGGGGCATTCTCTTTTCTTCACCTCGCTTCATCTTTCCAACGAAGCAGTGGATTCAGTGATCAGGGTCTTGTGTCTAAAGCCCACATGCCAATAGTAGGATTTGATTCTGAGTGATTCTGTTGCCAAAGACTACGCTCTTCCTGGTATACCAGCTGCCCTGGATAGAAGAGGGCCCTGCAAGGACATCATGGAAGAAAGCGGGGCTGGATGTCACCTGGGCCTCACCCCCATGGTGCTCCTTGTAGCTGACAATCGCCCAGGGCTAGGAACTGATATTTCAGGGAGGGGAAATGCTTGTGCAACATGAAGGGAGAGTTACTCCTTAACAAATACTCTAGCTAGTTCCAGCATCAGAGATGGAGGATTTCCTTTAGCTGTCCGATGGTTCCCAGTTTAGGCCGCAAGCACCCATTGATGAGAGAACTTCACTGATGTTCAAGGTCTAGTACAGGCATTGCAAACTGAGGCCATTAAAATGAAGAGAATGGATCAGATGGCCTCAGGGGGACTGGGAGACTGCCCACCTCTCTTTCCTGTCATATCACTTATCACTTAAAATAGGAGAATTGGGGGCGCCTGGGTGGCTCAGTGGGTTAAAGCCTCTGCCTTCGGCTCAGGTCATGATCTCAGGGTCCTGGGATCGAGCCTCGCATCGGGCTCTCTGCTCAGCGGGGAGCCTGCTTCCCCCTCTCTCTCTGCCTGCCTCTCTGCCTACTTGTGCTCTCTCTCTGTGTCAAATAAATAAATAAAATCTTAAAAATAAATAAATAAAATAAAATAAAATAAAATAAAATAGGAGAATTGTATGGAAGTTCTTCTCTAGGAGCAAAGAGATGTCATGGAGAGAGAAAAAAACTGTAACATAAACATGCTTATCTGGCATTCCTTTGTCATGAGGTATCTTGCCTTTTTGCTGGCTATTTTGACCCTTGAAAATCCCATTTTACGGGTTTTTTTCCCACTCAACTTCAAAATGAGTAAAAAAAAAAAAAAAAAAAAAAAAGTCAGCCATCCCTACCAGTCTTTAAAGAGTGAGAGACTGGCGGGAGCGTGCCAGAGTGTTTGGGAAGCCCGTCTCAGTGTCTCCTCCACAGGGGAAGGTCAGGCTGGCGCAGAGGGATGCTCAGGAGATACTGGTAGAAGACAGGAGGAAGGGAAGAGGCGGCACACGGCACCTTCTCTCTCTGCGAAGCTACCTGGACACTGGTCATGCTTGTGGTTTTCAAATTTAGTTTGACGATGCCTCAGGATGAATGACTCCTTCCAAATTCATGACGGAACATTTAAAATGTTTGTGAAATAAAAGGCCCTTACTAATGCATATCCTTTCGACCTAAAGAAGGGCAGTGAAGCTCAGTGTGACCCTACCCCACCATGAACATGCTATTCCCTCCGCGGAGATGGAAGACCCTCCCGGGTTGCCCCACACGATGCTGAATGGGGCCAAGAGCTCAACCTCCAGCAGACTCTAGTTTTGGATATCTGTGACTTTAAGAGCCGAGGAGGTAGAAATTCTCAGAAGAAGAGAGAGATAGAAGATGGCTTTGGCCTCTAGCCTTCCATCCTCTAGAAGTGATTGTTCTCCTAACCGGCGAAGGATCTGTCCTGAAAGCTGGCCCTGTCTTAGCAACAAGCTCTGTTTGCCCTTGAATCTGACCCCAAATTCCAATTTCTCACAGTGCTCAGATTAGATGTCTCTTGTGGAGCTGACCTAGCCTCAGACTCCAGACCCCTCCACCCTCCCTGCCCCAGCATGGCCTCATTGCACACTCCCACGCCTGACACTAGGTCCCACCCTGTGTCCCCTACACCTGCCCTCCATTCCCCAGCCCTGGGCTTGTCCTGCTTCAGTGCTGGCAGCGTCTGTGACCGTCTCCAGCTCAACCGCTAAGGGATGGAAGCTCCTTCCCACGTTGCTACCTCTGAGTTGCTTCTTCATCACGCCCAGACTCCTGGAACGGGACACTGGACAGCCTATACCCTCCAAGCCATGCTCTTGGCCTCCCCCACAAGGGAGAACAAACCAATCTTCCCTTCTGTGGCATAAAGCCCCATGATCCTATCCACAAGCGGACCTAGACTTCTCTGCTCGGGAGGTGACCACATACGCACTTACTAAGCCATTTAGAATGTGTCCTCTTATAAGGGTTGACCGATTTTGCCAAACCTCCAAATTTTTACTTTAAAAAACTGCGTTCTAGTTCTTTTTTTATTTTTTTTATCACCATCCCACTTTCCCTCCCCCCACCCATTCACCAACTCCCTGCTGGGGAAGCTGAAGTGCATGGGACTCTTTATCAGAATGTGAATTCTCCAGTAAGTCACGGCTTATGGGTACACAGGGGTCACTCTCCCCTAAGCAGGGCCGCTTCTCTGAGCCCACTCTCTCACAGTTCTCGATTTGTTTCCCTTTCCAAAAGCAGAGATAGGAGCACGTGCGCATTTCTTAAAAATCACTATGGCCTTGGGGCACAGGATAGATCAGAAGTAGGCAAGGCTGGAGAAATGAGGCTTGTGAAGAGTTAATTTAAGAGTCCTGGTAAGGGATATTCAGGACACCTGTTGTCCCAGAACATTTGCAACGACTTAGTGGTGCCTAAGTAATTTTAGACAAAAGATGACCCAGAGGCAGTCTGCCAATTCCCTACCGTCTACTCCCCTAGCACCCCAGTCGTGAATCTTCTTATTATTATGTAAGAAAGAAGTCTATCAGCCACAGGGTGGATTGAAGCAAAAAGAGACACTGCCTGTCCACCAGGGCTGGTTTACACTCTTGAGACTTGTCACCTGCTGGAAAGAAAGTCCCTGAAAGCTGACCCATCAGATTAATACCCCTCTCTAAGTGTTATCAATGGAGTCAGAGGGAAACCCTGATTTGAATTCCATCCTCTAAAGGAAGCAGAAATTATGAGTCCATTTCTGAGAGCCCAGTCACTGGCATCTTCCCCCGACTTTCTTCCAAAGGGCAATAAATGGAGATTCAGGCCCAACCTGGGAATCCAAGAGGAGATGTGGTCAAGCAAAAAAGCAAATTTCCTAGAGGAGGGAAAGAGGTTTGAGGCTTCATGGAGAGAAGTATTATTTCACAAGAGCCTCAGAGACATCACGAGATAGTGGGACATAAAGCGTCCCTGCAACAGTGGCTGAGAGCATTTTCACTTATAAATTAAGAGACTCCAGAGTCAGAGGTAGGAGTGCATCCAGCACATAAGCCTCGGTGGGTTATTAACAGTGAGAGAGGAGGTTTAAATTACTCCCTGTGTAACCTTTCCGAGATTTGATTTTTATGAAAACCATTAGCAAATATGAGCTGGTCAGGAAGAGGATAAACAAAAGATAACCGAAGCAGAAGGACATAACTCAAATCAGGGGGAGGGAAAAACACAAATGGCAAGAGAATGCAATGCTCGCTCTTCCCTTGGTTGATAGGAGTTCAGAGAAGAGGAAGGAAGGAGAGGGGATATGTGGCAGAGCTTCAGTAACCTAAATCTAAATATAGGACATCTTCCTTCACAGCATGAAACCCAAGGGTACCCAGCCCAGCTTAGAAGAGCAGGAAAATCCAGTGAGAAGCAGCGAGACAAGGAGAGTACAAAGCAAGTTTCACTCAACCTCCAGGCCAAAAATGGCAAACAGGCTTAATCTTCGGACTAATTTTATGAATTACGAGTTGCTTCTTTACATTCTGTACTCAACATTCTGTACACAACTTTAGATCTGAGATCAACTGTAGAGTACTGCAATGGACTAGTTACATCTGCCCCCTGGCCCAGGGTTGGAGAGCGGGTTCTACTAGTGTGGACAACAAGAGTGCTACCTCGGTCCAGTTTACTGGCTTTCTCTGTATTGGAGTTTAGGGTCAAAGGCCAAGCTAACACTAAGGTGAGTTGTTTATCGTTGTCCTGTACGTTACTCCTCATGGAGATTGATATGAGAGTGACGTATTATCGGTAGGTGGTGTTCCTGGATTCCTTGGCACCGAAAAAATCTAATAAAACCTACTCTTGATCCCCCAAATTTTATATGCAGATATTTTTGGAATCTGGGACCTAAAATTTTCCCTCGTAGGGCCAAGTAAAGCTTCCAGAGGTCTTGCTGGTTACCTGGGGAGCAGGTTGGGGACCAGACCTCTGGGTAGACATCAGTGAGCAAGAATTGTTCCTGGGCTCTTGCCCTCTCTCCCATCCAAGAGAAGTGATGCTCAAGTACCTGGTCCTACGGTCCAGAACACCATCGATCCTGGATACCACAGGGGTCAGCCGAGGAGGGCCTAAGGAATTGTAAGGACTTGAGTTGAGATGACTTGATTCACCTTCGCTTAACCCACGAGTATCATGTGGGGGGTGTTGACATTATCTGTCCGGATCCAGTGACTGCTTTTTCCCTCTGATGGCCAGAGACAGATGTTCAGGCATCTATGTGAAAAGCTTCTTGGCATAAAAGTAGATTGAGTATTGGTTCTCATTTATGGATTCAGGGGTCCCCCTTCAGGAAACAGGATGAGGAATCTACATGAGAGACCTCATAGCTTAACTGCAAAGACTGACCTTTCTGAGAATGACAACTCATGTAATGAGGCTGAAGTGTGAGTACACATAGAACAACACCCAACTGCCTTTGGGTCAGAGTTCATTCTCTACTGTTCAAAAGAACATATAAATCAAAACCTTCATCAAGTGCTAGTAAGTAACAGGTCAGTAAGACTGGTTTTGTTGTCATGTTTGCACTTTGTCATCGGGAAAATAAAGCAGAACAAAATAAAACAATGATCTTTTTCTTTTTCAAGCTAGCATGACAAAGTTGGAAGGATGGCTTAACTCTTTTTGCCTGTGCATCATCTCCTTTCCCAGGTAACACATGCATCTTGAGGGCATTATATAACTCAGTTGTGTATTCCCCCACGTGTTGTGCATAGTAGGTGCGTTTGATTGAGTTGTTAATTTGAAAAGATCATCTGCAGCACTGAAGAGTGGAGAGGTCCTTGCACTTCCGTCTTTCCTGCTGTACTCCCAGCTCCTACAAGAAAACCTCACAAAAGCGCTTTCCAGCAATATGGGCGGTATGGTCATGGACAAGTTTTACCTGCCTGAGCCTCATCTTTCTCATAAGTAAAATGGAATAAGCATGTCTAAACTGCTTCATGTCTGTGCTCAACGTTGCTTCCTCTTCTAGGAATGTCTTGACTCTCTTATTTCAAAACCTTGCTCATGGTCATTTTTCCTTTGAGCATTCCTTGACATCCCCTTCTTTCCTGGGGAAAAAATGACATCTCCTTCCTTTGGCCTCTGCTAAATCCCATAATCACTTCCATTAAAACACTTAGAGCCCTTTGTGACATTTATCTACTTAAAAGCCTATCTGCCTCTGCTACACAATGGCAGGAGCTCTGTTTCATTCATTCCTGAACAGCAAAAACTGGATATATAATTTCTGAATGCATATAGGAGTGAGTAAGCAATGCGACCCGTTCCGGGTTTTAGGAAAATCGCCCTGGCATGGTTGAAGCACACAGGCTAGAGTTCAGAAGGGGTTAGATCAAAAGTACCAAGATTCCTTGGGAGTCAGGCATTGTCTCTGGAATGCTTCTGTTAACTTCAGAAGCAACCATGCATTTCGCAAGCCACTACTGTCTCCCTGATCTGAACATTGAGTCTGCTGAGCCTAAGACAGAGATCACGTGTCATGAAGAGATGCAGAACGGCGTAGGGAACACTGAACTGTGAGGCTCTTTGGGAAGGGATCGGCGCCGGTGGGCACGGCATGCAGGCGTAGTCCGGGGTAGCACAGGGTGATCAAGCGGGCACCTGAGACCCTTCCATCCACTGCACAGCTCTCCCAGGGCTGATGAGCTCTGACAGATCTATACACCCATTGCTATGGACTGAATGGTGTCCACCAAAGTCCTTATGTTGAAGCTCTAACCTGCCAGTGTGATTAGATTTGGACCCGGAGCCCACAAGCACAGAATCCAGGTTACATAGGGCCACAGGGTGGGGTCCTGATAAGATAGGATTAGCGTCCTTATAAGAAGAGGAAGAGACACCAGAGCTCACTTGCTCCCTTGTGTTGGGCCCTCTCGTCCTCCCCAGCTTCTCCCTTTCTCTTTCTCTCTTGGTGCCTCCCTCCTTCTCCTGCCTTGTGAGCACACAGTGCGAAGGTGGCTGTCTCTAAGCCAAGAAGAGGGCTCATCTAAGAACTCGAATGTGCTAGCACCTCCCTCCCAGACTTCCAGCCTCCAGCACCGCGAGACATGAGCTTCTGGTGTGCAAGCTCCCCGGTCTATGGCGTGTTGTCACGGAAGCCCGAGAGGACAGATACACCCGTGAGAGCAGTCAAGGTACAGAACAACGCCAGCACTCTTTTTTTACTCCTTTTTACAATAGACTGAAAACCTCTAACCTTGAAACTCGCAAAGAGACGTCTGCTATACGGAAATACACAATCCTTCTCCAATTGCCTCTTGACATGTTTTGGTGCCTATGATGTCATCATGCCAAATTTTAATGAAGCAAGGAAGCCATTATGCAATTAAGGCAAAGAAATCATGGTAACTCAGCCCTGAGTATCCAGTAAAGCTTGGCACAGTCACCAGTTCTCGACTGGTTCTGGTAACCTGCATAAAATCTCCAGAGGAAACTTCACAGTTACTCACCAGAGGCAACAGGTTCTCTGAGCAGAGAGGATTCTAGAATGTTTTGGAAAAGGGATATTCTCTGGTGTCTTCATTTCCCAGGAGCCATATTCCCTTTTCCTCCCTCTGGGAATGGTTTCCTAATCCTTGTCACCCACCCCAGGCAGGATCAAAGCAGCCTCCAAACCCTGTCAGCTCCCTGAGGGGACTGGTCTCCCTGGCTCCCTGCTGGGCCTCTGGGCCTGAGACACTGTCCAGCAAGAGCTACTGCACAGAAAGGGTTTGTGAAATGAATCCCCGATTGAATGAGGGGGGAAGAACTGACCAAAGGCCCGGCAGCCATTTGAAGTCACAGAGCTTGAGATGTAACGCGTATGAAGGCAGCCTAGAACGCTGTCTAGTGAAGCCTTTTGATTTTTCTGAGATCTCTGGGCCAGCAAGGCCAGCGGAACAGAGAAATTATTCTCACTGCCTAGAGAACTGGCCTGTTTTGTCACAGCGTGAAAGGCCTCTCTCTGCCCGGTCTAATCCGCATCGGCTCCCCGTCTCCCACCTGTGCTCTATGTAACTCCTCGTCCCAATCTCCCCAGACGGCTTCAGAGAACGCAACCATATTGTGTGTGTTCTGTCACTGCTTTTGCCCATGTTGTTGCCCTTTGGAGAACCAAACTAAAATGGAGTCACGTATGTTAGGGACAAACTGGAGGTGGCCCACGCAGGCACATTAAAGAAAACAAAACCACCTTACCGAAGTGGCAGAATGTTACGGCGCTCCTCCGGGATCAGCAGAGGATGCCAGTCAAATCCCAGACACCAGGTCTGCTCATGCCGCCCCTGCACCTGCTCGCTCCCCTGATCCAAACATCGAAGACGATGACTAGGTAACAAACCAGGGAAAACAGTCAAACACTTCTGCACTTACCCCATAAAATCCCGTAGTCAGTGAGCAAGACGGAACTGTTGGTCCCCTCAGCCTTGAGTTTCCCGGCTTGCAGGTGGAAACCCTTGCAATACTCTTCTTTCTGCTTTGTTTTACTCCGTGTGCAGTCAGGTTTGGACGCCTTTCACATAGGCACTTCCCACTTCGTCTGCTGTGGCCTCCTACTCCGTCTTCACGTCCAAGCTCAGTCTCCTTCCCTTTGGAGCCTTCTCGACCCCAGCCGCGTACCACCTGCATGTCTGCCACGGGCTCTTGCGCACGCTTTCCACCACCTGCCTCTTGTTTGTCTTTCATGCTAGATGCTGAGCCCTCGAGGGATGCTGTTGAGTCTTAATCATCTTGTAAACCTACCGCCTAATCCACAGCTTTGTACGCCAAGATCTCAATAAACACTTGTAGAAGACAGGGGTCCGGTGAACCCTTCTCACTTTCTCCCCCTCACCCCCAGTGGAGGCGGCTGCTGCAGCGGGGAGAAGCATGGCCTTAGGTCCAGACAGCCTCCGGTTTAAATTCCAGTTCTCCACCTTCAGGATTCATCATCTATCGCTGTGTAACCAGTTAACACCAATGAAGCACTTCCAAACACACCTACTGGTCATTTCCTGGCGCCTGCAGGCCGGAAGCCCAGGAACATCTGAGCTGGGTTCCGTGCTCAGAATTTCCCAAGATTGCATCGCAGGTACCAGCTGGGTCGAGTTCCTTTCTGGGGCTTGGGACTTTCAAATACATGTGACTGCGGGCAGAACTTAGTTCCTTGAGGTTATGAGATGATGGTCCCCTTCTATGGCTGGCTGGTGGCTGGGATGCTTCCATGTGGCCTTTTCCAACTTCAAAGCCAGCAAGGGAGGGTCTCTCATGTCCAGTTGACCTCGTTCCTCTGATCCCTTACTTCCTCTGTCTCTGCCTTCTCTGTGCAGATATAAAGGGTCATAGGATTAGCCAAGTCCACCTGATAGTTTCCCTTTCGATTAACTCAGAGTCAAATGATTATGACTTTCATACCATCTGCACGATCCTTTCTCCATGTAACAAACCCTAATTATGAGAGTACGGTCCCATCACTTCCATTGGTTCTGCCCACACTCAAAGGAAAGGACTTGTAGAAGAACAAGGATCATGGGCAGTCACCTCAGAATTCTGCCCACCTGCCTCCTCGGGCTACATTACCCCTTTTGCAACGTCAGTTTCCTCGGAAGGAAAACAGGGAAAAATAAACCTACCTCCCAGACTCGTGGTAAAGATAAAAGAAAAAATGTGAAAGAGTCATTCAGGGGCCACAGGTCCCTTCCTGTTATTTCTGGTCAGCTGCCTCATTACTGTATCCAGAGATCAGACACTAGCTAGACTGGATGCCCATGAAACGACTCTATGACATCCTTAGTAATGAATGCAGATTTAAAAAAAAAAAAAAAAGACTGATAATGTCCAGTGATCTGATTTTAATGTACTAGCTGAGATCACCCAGGATTAGCCCAGGACCCAAGTTATGCTAATTTCATAAAGACCGAAGTCTGAGCTCTTCAATTAGATTACTTAGACCATTGTTTATCTTGATAAAACAAAAAACACTTGTTCATGGCACCTGAGTTTTAATAAATTAGATGCTCTGAAAAAGGAAACCCATGGCACTGGGTTTTAACATACTAGAAGCTCTGAGTGCAGAGACAAGGATGCTGTTGGCTTTCAGGATCCAGCCGACACGGGATCGGGCCAAGTCGGTCCTCTTTGGCCCTCCTTCTCAGTCAGTCCTTGGTGCTGGTGTCTTCTGATGCTGACTCCCAGCCCTGCTGCCTGGGGACCTTGACAGTGCTGTCCCACCTGGGCAACTCCTCCTCCAGATGTTGTCTGATTCTTCCCCACAAAACTTAACAGTCCTGTGTTCTATCCCTTCAATACCCATCTGGGTACCTGCCTAGTAGGTACAGGAAGAACAGAGACATCAGTCAATGAGAACAGCTAAATGTGACAGCCCCTTCCCGGTTACATCTACACTTTATAGGGGTCTTCAGTGTTACTCAACTGAAGTAGACTTCCTTCTCTTTCCACAGCGGAGTTCCATGCTTCTCCAAACACACCAAGCCATTGCTCTCTGCTAGAGCAGAGACTACTGCTGCCAGAGCTCCGTCAGGGTCCAGGGGATGCCGCTCCTCCACAAGGACAGGTTCCGTGACTCCAGCCCTCACCCGAGATGTGAACTTAGCATATGCATTTTCCAAAGGGCTGCTGTTCTTCATTCACACGCAGGAGACAAGATGGCGCCTCCGGGTCAGAGGACTACAAATAATTACCAGTAAAAAGCAATTTTTAAGTAGGACTTGGTACAAAACCATTCTGTACCAGTGGGTTTTTAGGTGCAAGAATAATTGGGCATTATCCTCTAAAACCTGTATTTTACAAACATCTGTTTTATTTCGATAACAAGAAGGAATAAAATGTGGGTGTTCTTCCCTTTTTTTGGGGGGGATCTTTAATAATGAGTTTAGAGACACAAAAATTCAATTAACCCCCAACAAAGGTGTGCACATTCCATCCCAGCAGTGGCCAGTGACCTGCACCTCGGGAGGCTGAGCTGACCCGCGGCAGATTCCGCCCAGCCCGAAGCCCTAGGGGCCCTGTAACACCAAGGATGGCTTGTTTTTCCGGGGGAATCGGGAGCTCTGGTTGGATGGCTGGAGAGGGCTAAGGCTTAGTCATCTCAGCTGTGTAGCCTCACTGTCTGCTTTGGGGACTCTGGGTGCAGTCTGGAAGCAGTGAGCGCCACTCGCTTAGAGCCCTGCAGCCCTGTGGCGGGAAGTGCTCTACCAGAGATCTTTCTGGACGCCGTACCCTCCCCACAGCCCAGCCCTGGCTCCGGCCACCATTTCTTACTTCATTTCTGTCTGCCATTCCATGCTTCCCTCTGCGCCGCAAACATGTCCAGGGTACACCCTCATTGTGCCCCTCCCGCCTCTCTCAGGCTAAAGTTGATTACTAGGTTTGGTTAAGGCCACTTAGAAACTGTAGCCTTTCCATTCTGTCTGATCCTAGTCTTGCCGTGATCCTCACTCTCACACCCAAGCACACCCTCGTGTACCCTTTAGACCCCACATACAGAACGGCCCGCAGTCCCTCAGGTGCACCATGTGCTTTCTTACCCGCGCCCTTTGCACAAGCTGTTCTCTCTGCCAAGAAGGAAGGCCCTCCTTCTCCTCAGGCTTCACCTATTTCCTCCTTGGTCCTCAGGATTTGACTCAGAGGCCACCTGCTTGAGGAAGCCCCTCTACTCTGCAAATCTGCGACTGCTGCCCACCCCTGGTTCCCTCAGCCGTCACATCCTCACCACATTGGGGGAGAAACAGCTCGGGGGCTGGCCTGTCACTGCCACCAGGAGGTGAAGCTGTGACTCTCTAGTAACATACCTGCCACTGGCTTAATATTCAGAAAATTCTGTGGAAGTGAGGGGGGAGGAAGGAAGGGAGGAAGAAAGGAAGAAAGGAGAAAGGAAAGGACATTGGAATGATGTGGCCTTTGAGGCAAAGCAGCTGGGTGGGGAATATGGAGGAGTGACAGGCCATCCCGAGCTCCTGGAACATCCCGAAGGAGTAGTCACAGACAGCCTGAATCAGCATTTCAGGCTAAAATCAGGCAGGCAGCCAGTCCTAGCCAACAGGCTCTGCCACACGCTCACTGCAAGATGCTAGACGAGTCCTTTCCTCTGAGAAAAGTCTCAGCTTCCTGCTTGAAAAATGCATGGTTGGTTAGTTGGTTGGTTGGTTGATTGATTTATGTAAAAATGCGTGGTTAAGCTGGATTCTCTGGCTTCCACCATCAATGAGAAGAAGTTTAGTGAGAGCAGTACTACCCCGATCCACGGGACCTGAGCATCCTCTCTGCCCAAAACCTCGTCCTGATCTTTCTGCTTGTTGCTTAGTCTGAGGGAGCTCGTGATTGGGTCGATGAAGGAGCTCCCAGACCTGAGATGAAGCTCATCTCAGCCTTCAGAGAGCCAAACCAGCCACAGCAAATGAAAACTGATAGGGAACGATCAGCAGTTTTCTAGGTCACAACTGTCAGTCTCTCCATTAATGCGCTCCATCAGCAGCAGTAACTCAAGGTTTTGGGGAGAGGAGCCAGAGAGCAACGGAGAGGAGGTGAGGCTGCCTTCATCACACGCCAGCGTCCCCCTCAGTGAATTGGTCCTCACTGGGCACAAATGCTGAAGTAGTCTGTGGGCACGTCTAAGTTGTGAGGGTTGCACACAAGCCGGGAAACGCGGTTAGACAGCCTGCCCTCTGCTCTCATCTCCCTCGGCAACAAAGCAAGTGTTCATTTCATGCAGCTAAATGTTATACCTGATAAAAGGGAGTGACACGTTCACTAGGAACCATGCCCTCAGGTTATGTCATTTGCTCCTGAAAATGTCGGGTAAAACAGGAATGTGTTTATAAGATAATGTTAAGTGAAGGAACAAGATACACATTTGTATTTATAATGTGGTTATAATTATGCAAACAAAAGCAAAAATCCTAGAAACCTATGTGTATGGACGCATGATAGCATTGAGATCTCTCTGGCTGATAGAGTAATTATCATTGAAAATTTCTATTTTCTTCACTTTTCTGATTTTTCTTAAAAATGTCTATATTTTGGGGCGCCTGGGTGGCTCAGTGGGTTAAAGCCTCTGCCTTCGGCTCAGGTCATGATCCCAGGGTCCTGGGATCGAGCCCCGCATCGGGCTCTCTGCTCAGCAGGGAGCCTGCTTCCCCCTCTCTCTCTGCCTGCCTCTCTGCCTGCTTGTGATCTCTTTCTCTGTCAAAAAAAAAAAAAAAAGTCTATATTTTGGGACGCCTGGGCGGCTTAGTCAGTTAAGCATCTGCCTTTGGCTCAGGTCATGATCCCAGGGTCCTGGGATTGAGCACCACATTGGGCTCCCTGCTCAGCAGAGAGCCTGCTTCTTCCTCTGCCTACTGCTCCCCCTGCTTGTGCATGCTTTCTCTCTCTCTCTGACAAATAAATAAAGTCTATATTTTATGGTGTTACAACACAATTAAGTATTTTAAGAAGAGTTCTATGAGAAAGGGCCCTTAAAGGTCATTTGTTTCAGGGGCTCCCAAAGGGGGTTTTGATGATTACCCAGCTGGATACTCCAGCATCTCCAGGGAAGCTCGCTAAATATAGGCATGGACCCAGGCTACAGCCTAGAGACCCCGACTTAGCAAGCCTGGTCTGGGGTTCAGAAATCTGCATTCATTAAGTTAAAAATGAAAAGCTTGCCAAGTAACACCAAAGTGGAGCCAGGGTTGCAGGAGCTGCTCCAGCGAGCCCAGCCTCTCACTCTACAGCCGGAGGAAGCTAAGGCCCCAGCAAGGGGAGTCACTTGCCAGGTGAGTGACAGAAACAAGACCACAACTCAAAACTCATTCTGGTGAACAGCGGACTCTGGGTAATTAGACAAAGAATTTTGAACTGTGCCAACTCTTTGACCCTTCAGTGTTTCTTGTCATTGTGTGGTGTGGCTCTGCAAAGGCCAATCCTTCTGGAATGGCCTGACCCATGAGACTATTTAAGAATGCTTATTGGAGTCAACGTGCTCTTCTCGTGACCTTTTATGAACAAAGGCATCCGGCCCTCTGGATTTGAAATGCTAATACGGAGGAACTGGATAAAAGGGCTCTGATTCTGCACCCCACCCCCTTTCCCCAAGGGCTGGCATTATGATGTCTGTTTATTTTGGCCTTCAGGGCAGAAAGCGAAGTTGCTCACCCTCCTTTGATGTGCAAGGTTGGTGTGTCTAAATGGGCTGCTGGAAGGGCAGGCTGGCCCCAGTCTTCTGGCCAGATCTCCCCTGAGTCAGGAGGGCTAACCTTCAGCCCTGGGATGGAGCAGAAAGGGCAGGAGCAGGGGGAGGCGGCCTCGGGAGATGTGGCAACAGGGAGAGCTGCTGACTCAGTGCTGTGCGTGTTCCCAAGAACTCGACCACACGCCTTTCAGCTGCGTCATTCCCAGCAGACACTCGTCAAAGCTGCCTTCTTCTTCATGCATTTGTCATTAAAATAGAAGTCATCAGAGATGGTGGGGGTCAAACTCTGCATTTCTCTGCCTCCTGTGGAAACAGCTGTGCCTGGATGGTGTTTCCCTCTCCTCCTGCAGCATAAGCTGTCCCTTCCCCACTGAGGGAGAGCGGGGCAGGGGCGGGGGTTGAACATCAGCCGATGTTCTGGCCAGAGGCTCATCAAGTTACTTCAAAGGGGAAACGTGTTTCTTATTGGGATACCCGGGGACTGGAGAAGCAACAGAAAAGCAGTCAAGCAGCAGATAGTTCTAGATGCCAGCAGTAACAATAACAGTAACAATAATAATAATAATAGCTAGCATGGCAAGACAGTGCTTCCTTTCATTCCACATGTCTTCCGCTCTCCTCCCTCCTCCTTGGGGAAGAGGGTATCTGCTCTAAGACAGTGTAAAGAGATGGGGGGCTCTCACTCCGCAGTCCCTAGACGGACCCACTGAGGGCAGCTAGGAGGAGGCGCAAAGTGGGAGTGGAGCACCTGCAACACCCCTTTGTCCAAGGACTGGGAGGACAAGACCCACACTGGCTGGAGGGACAGAAGAAAAAAAAAAAGACTGAAGTTCACAGTGAGTGGGGAACATAAGGAGGAAGAGACTCCTGGGCAGCCCTCCAAAGTGGACTTGATTTATACTGTAAGTGACTCAGGGGAAAAGTTAAGAAATAGTCTACATTACCACCTGAATTCCTTGTGTTTCATCTACCCTCTTCCGGGGAAGGAGTACCTGCCTGCCATTTCAGGCCATACAGACAGAACGGTGGGGTCACACACCATTTAAGTCACCTGATCTCTTAGCATACTTAAAGATGGTTTTGATTCCAAACCCTAGTGTACTATGAAACTCAGAACTCCCCGTACCGCCACCATCATCACCACCAATTCATGTGGAAATCCCCAGGAAGCACTGCACTGTGCCTGGCCACCGCTACTTAGCTTTCTTTGAATTAATCATCAATTTGCTTCTGGGATCGCATAGCAGCAATCATTCACCCAATGCACAGTAGCCTTATTTCCCTCAAACGCCATCAACACACCAAGATCTGTATACTCCACATTTCTTTTCAGTTAACAGACTTGACTTTTTACAACAGTTTTAGATTCACAAAAAAGTCGAGCAGATAGTAGAGAGTTCCCATATCCCCCCTCCTCCCACGCATGCTTTCCCCTATTATCATCTTGGCTTCCTGTGCTACATTTGTTACAATTAATGATAAATATGGACAGATTAATTAGGAACCAGTTTATATCTTGATTTGCTCTTTGTATTGTATAGCTCTACAGATTTTGACAAATGTGTGATGTCATGGATCCACCAATAGAATTGTATTGGTTAGGGTTAACAGAGCCAATAGGAAATATAGACATAAAGGTCCAACAAACAGACACACACACATACACAGTCACATACTGAATATATATAGATAAAGCTCAATAGAACCAATAAGATGTGTGTGTGTGTGTGTGTGTGTGTGTGTGTGTGTGTGTAAGAAATTAATTCATGCAATTGTAGAGGCTGACAAGTCTCAATATCCCCAGTCAGCAAGCTTGATACCCAGGACAACTGATGGGGTAGTTCAAGTCTGAGTCCAAAGGTCTGCAGGTTTAAGACCCAGAAAGAGCCAATGTTTCAGTTTAAGTCCAAAGGCAGGAAAAAAACTGGTGTCCCAGCTCAAGGCAGTCAGGCAGGAGGAAATGCCCTCTTACTCAGGAAGGGGTTGGCCTTTTTGTTGTATTCAGGCCTTCAAGTGATCAGATGAGGCCCACTCATGTTAGGGAGGACAATCTGCTTTATTCAATCTACCCAATTCAAATGTTAACCCCATCCACAACACTCTCATAGACACACTCAGAATAATTTTTGACAAAATTTTTGGTGTCCCAAGGCCTAGTAAAGTTGACCCAGAAAATTAATCAACACAAGTATCATATAGGATAATTTCACCACCATAAAAATCTCCTGTGCATAAACTCCTCATCCTTCTTCCCTCTCCCAAACCCTGGCAACCACTGATCTGTTCACCATTTCTGTAGTTTTTCTTTTCCAGAAAGCACATAGTTAGAATCATACGAGACTCATACAGAAAAGCCAAAGGCTGGTAGAAAATATTTGCAAAACCTATCGGATAAAGGATTTATCCAAAATATACAAAGAACTCTTAGAATGGTAAGAACATAAACAACCCAGTTAAAAAACGATCTGAACAGACACCTTCCCAAAGAACAAACAGGCATGGGAAAAATGTTCAACGTTATATGTTGCCAGGGAATTGTAAATGAAAAAAATAATGAGGTACTACTAGACACCTACTGGAATGGTGTACATAAAGAAAACTGATGACACCAAATGCTAGCCAGGAGCAACAAGAATGCCTTCATTGCTGATGGGATCACAAATGGTACAGCCACTTTGGAGGATGGTTTGGCAATGTCTTACAATGCTAAACAAATGATCCAGCAATCTTACTCCAAGGTATTTACTCAATTGGGTTCAAGACTTACTTTCACACAAAAACCTCCATATGAATGTTTATGGCAATTTTATTTGTAACCATCAAAAACTGGAAACAACCAAGATGTCCTTCATTAGGTGAATGGATAAACAAAGTATGGTGGCACAGGGAGGGGGGAGAGAAGCAGATGAAGTTGTGAAATATCTAAGACTACAGAAAAGGTCAAAGTCGCATCTTACACCTGTGAGCCTGCGGTATCACTGGAGAAGGATGGTCTGTTGTATTAGAAAGCTGAGTGCAGTCAGCCTAAATATGAAAAGCATTTAGTCCTGCCTGGAAGCAAGAGGTGCTTAGTAGGCTTGCTCTTCCACATATTCCACATCAGAAGGAGGGAGGGGCTTGCTTCCTTCCTAGGGTGTTGTCTTGGTCCCCTCTGCTTCTTGTTCTAGATCTTACTTTCTCATCTGCAACAGAATGGTGGAACGACCAAAGTCTGACTTGAAAGATACCATAAATCCTACCACTCGGTTCAGTTCAGCTCACCCAACACTGGTTCACACCTGCTCCGTGGCCAAGACCAGACTCAGAGTATCTTTCCTAGTGGCCAGAGTCATGCTTTGGATTTTTAGGACCCCCAAAAGCGGGCTACAATAGAGTGAACTAAAGGACCCAATGAATTCAACTTTGTTATTAGGCAGAAGTAAGAGATGAGTACCCAGTGACAAGAACCAGGAAGAATCAAGGTTTGGAGAAGATGGGCTGGAGGTATGAGGATTTGGCAGAAGAAAGGCTAGATAGAACTCAAAGGTGGGAAGCACAAAGCTGAAGATGGAGGGCCATTCTGATCTAGAAGCAACATGTGGGCTTCACATAAAGAGTGTGGATTTCTTTCTTTTTTTTAAAGGTTTTATTTATCCATTTGAGAGAGACAGAGTGAGAAAGAAAGCACAAGTTGGGGAGGGGGGCGCAGAGGGAAGGGAGAAGCAGGCTCCCTACTGAGCAGGGAGCCCTATTCAGGGCTCGATCCCAGGACCCTGAGATCACGACTTAAGCCAAAGGCTGATGCTTAACTGACTGACCCACCCAGGTGCCCCAAGAGTGTGGATTTCTAAAGACACACTTCACTGGCTCTCTGTTTGCTAATGTGTTATTTGAGTTCTGGAGACTCTGAAAGAATGTTTATCTTGATAATTTTAAGGGAAAAGCAAGGGGACTTGGTCACGGTTACCAAAGGAATTCATTGTAGGCCTAGGTCAAGGACCCATGGGTCTACTCCCCATCTAGGAGCCTTTCATCTAATTGTTGTGACTGTTAACCTCACTTCTTGGAATGTGAGTAATCTCTCAACTGGCCCTTTTAGGATGTGATGGAAGGTGGATGGAGGAATTGAAACTGTCTAGGGGTGAGAAGAAGAAAGAGCAAGAGAGCTGCGAGATAAGAGCTTGGTGATAAAGAAAGATAACTTGCTGGAGCCTGAGAAATAAAGACTAGAACTGTGAGGGAAGCAGAGGGTTCAAGGGATGGTCTGTGAGCAGGGCCCAAACAGGGCTTCAAGGAGTGGGGGGGAGGCAGCCTTAAAGGCCTCCGGGGAGCCACGGGCTGTCACCAGGGCGCGAGGGTCCAATCCGGTCATTGCCGGCTCATTTCTACTGACAAACAACTTGCGGCTTCAGTGAGGCATTTATTACACATCTGGTTAGGCGTTTTTTTCATTCCATTCTGGCCCAGATGAATTTTATGTTTTTCTGATGTAAATCAGGTTGGAGTACTCTGAGAATCAAACTCTGTCTTCCAGCTTCAGTTTTCAACACTCATAATACATTCGTCTCTGCCACTGATGGATCTAATGTGACTGGCTGAACATGAATCACCATTAACTTGATAAAACAGATTATTTTCTTTGGAAGACAAAAGAAGAGCAAGGATTCAAATTATAATGTACTGTATTTACACAGTCATATCTACTAGGAATATGTATATTTAGATGAATTCTAGGATAAAAATATCACTAGAAGAAATGTGGAATGTAGATCTTTACAGAAAAACCTCATTTCTCAATCATGGTAACTCAAGATAGCTTGTCTAAATCATTTGAACTCACTGAGAATATCTCCTAGCAGGTCTTACATCCTAAGAAAAAGAGCAGACTCCCAGAAGCGAGGTTAGTTGGTCACGCAGTGTAGATCAAGTTCCACTGGATGGAGAGTGGAGACTTGACTCCTGACCCAGACCCATAACAAATTCCTTCTCTCCTCTTTCCATACCGCATTCTTCTCCTCTCAACTGAAGTGACGCAGTAGGTGCAGGGAGAAAAACGGGTTTCAGCTCTAGTCCCTCCTCCAGTAATTTGAGAGTCTAAGGGAGTGTTTCCAGAGGCTTTAGGAGGGCTGGAAGGGGTATGCTATGAATGAAAGGAAGGAGAGGGAAGTCAGCTGAGCTCTGGAAATCAGAGAACGCTTTATGGAAATGAAATCACAGAACACTAAAGGGCCAATTCATGACATGCACAAGGAAGAAACACATTTTAGGCTGAGGTGACAGCAAAGGTCAATAGCTTGGTGTCTTGCCTTAGTCCCAGAGGGGCACTTGAGTTGGGACTGGGCCATGGAATAGACATGAAGAAGAGGGTATTATTTATTAATGATCCTCATTGTCCCATCCATACCCTCTGTTCCCTCCAGAAGAAGGTAGTTTTACCTGAAGCAAAGGAAGCTTATGATTTAGGTCTAAAGGGCCTAGCAATGTCTTCACACTGTCATATGTTTGAGTGAAATTTGAAAAAAAAATCAGACAGGTGAACCACAATGCGTTGAGACCATGGTCTCTTCCCTCAGCAACTTCCCTCCAGGCCCTCTTCCTTGTTTTGGGCACTGTCAGAGTAGCTGTGAGAACTTTTTTTGGATCTGGCTCAGGAGAAGTTTCTGAACAGTTTGGGTCTAGAGGGATACGTTTATGGACTGTGCCATCCTCTCTGTGAATAGTTACTGCTAGCCATCTAGTGTCTGAATGGTATCCAGGCTCACAGCGGCTGTGCCTGGCCAACTCACCTGGTCTCACCGCAGCAAAGGCGCAGGCTTCAGGAGACTGGCATCGGAAGTATGTGACCCATGGAGGGGAAGCGAGGTTTAAAAGGTAGAGCCAGAAGCCGATCCGGAAGAACTTCTTTATCAGGTGTGTAAGATTCTAAGCGGAGGATTTCGTTCTCAGTGACACCTTGTCAAAATGGGAGTTGCCTCCTGTCAGGAACAGACCCCGAGTGGAACTATAATTATGCCACGCATGTTTCTTCCTTTGCTGACTGGAGTTGTATGAAATGGAATGCGACGGAATGCCCATGTTTGTAGACCCAAGCCTGAAGTAAAGCAACACACAGAGAGGACATGTGAGTGTGAAGTCATATGTTTCATGCATTCCAACGATAATCAAGAATATCCTTTGCAGACCTGTACCCCTGAAACAAATAATACATTACATGTTAATTTAAAAAAGAAAAAATAAATAAAAATAAAAAATAATATCCTTTGTTAAAAAAATATCCTTTGTGAACCAACTCTGCTCAATGACTGAATTATCCTCTATGCTCGCTATAAAAATTGGTACAACATTGTCATTAATATGAAGAGGGATTGAGTGTACAGGCAAAAACGGAGGGAAGAATGATTCAAGATGTGTGCCAGCCAGTTAGTAAAAATAATGTCTTTTTTCTGAATTTTTGTCATATTCGTAAAGTTTGTACTTATATGGATTTCTTTCTGCCTTCTAAATAAATATTTAGTTTCAAACCTAATTTTATGCATTTTGCACCTTTCTCCCCCTTTTTCTTATAGCATTCCCTTCAGACTGTACGAGGTTCGGATCCCCCAAGACCTGGATGGACCACTGGCCACAGGCTGTCTTCCTTCAGGTTCCCTCACCCCCGATGCCTCCCCTTCCCCAAAAGACATTGCCGAGCCTCTCCATAACCCTTTCCCTATGAAAATAACAGTCATAAAAAAAGTCTCGCTCCTGCCTCCCTATTCGCTCCAATTTCCCCTTTCCTTTTCCCATTTTTATTCTTTAATGTCCCACTCCTTTGTTCTCTGCTTTCCCTTTCTTTCGCAGAGCTGTTTTTTTCTCTTCCACTGTCTATACCTCACAGTAAGACCTCTCAACCAGTGGATCAGAAATCTGATAGAGATCTTCAAGCCTTACTTAGTATGCCTCCAAAAGGATTCCACAAAGATCGGACATTTGCCGGGCACCACCTTCTCCACTCTTCAGGTATCTCTCCTTCTAGATCTCTGCGGCAGATGCCCTTGCCTCGGCCACCTCTCCATCTTCCTTGCCGACAGAGCTGTATTGTGTTGGCAGCAGCTGGGCAGCATCAGGCGCAGAGAAGACTGGCATTTTCGCATCCTGAGGGGCAAGGCTGAAGCTGATCTGGTCATCCCAGTCATCCTCACTGGTGATTGTGCTGGACATGGGTATGTGACCCAGTCTGGCCAGCGAGACTAAGGAGATATCTACTGAGGGATCTTCTCTTTCATAAAAAAAGAAAGAATATTGCAGGAGGAATGACCCCTTTGCCACCCTCTACCCTTACCATCTGCCGAGGATGGGACCACCTAAGAACGTGTTGCTTAAAGTTTCCGTGATTGTCTTGTCACTCTTAGAGAAGGACCAAGTGCACTGCAGTGTATAGACACACAGCCTGTCATTGCTCATCCTCAGAATCCACCCTGCGATCAGTTGTCTCCAGACTTGGATCTGTTTTAAAAAAAACAAACGTCCTTATAGATTTAAGCCACCTTGGCTCCGTTTTGCTGTTCCTGTTGTAGTTACTTGCAGCCCAAGGTCATCCTAACAGGAGCACCAAGCGCAGATTTGTCTGTTAGACCAAAGGCACTCCCACAGGGCCGAGTCCTCCGTGGCCATCAGTTTGGAGGATCTGTTACTCCCGTTCAGCAAACAGGTTACCCCAGTGATGCAGCCGGGAAAGGCTGTGCCACAGTGTTGCTTACCGTACTGGAGGACAGAGACCACGTGCCAGAAGATGCTAGTTCAGGAGGGAAAGCGGCAGGAAACCGCAGGATGCTGGAATGTTTTTAGCTACTTCTTTCAGCCCTCGGCAAGGTCTTACAAGAGAGAAGTTTAAGCCAAATGGAACTCTAAAAGCAGAGAGAAAAGACAATGCAGCTTTATTAAAAGAAGGCTTTTTTTGCTCATGTCCTAAAATCCAAGTTGAATGGAGGGCCAATAATTTGGAGATGTTCAAGGTCAGAAAGGCTAGATTCTCCACCCCAAGCTAAAATTGGCCTTGGGAGAAGCAGAAGATTTAGAAAGAGGTAACACTGGGGGGAAAGATAAGCCTGTCGCCACAGGCTTCTTCCCACCCCCTTCTTGTAAGTATTCCCTGTGCCCTGACTTGGATGCTGTATCTAGAAGGAAGCATGGGGTCAAGGAGAGGATTACTGTTACTGCTTTTGCAAATGAAGCCGTTGGTTTGAAATGATTCAAGGTAAGGTTAAACTTGACGTCAGTGGGAAGAACATGGCACAGAGGCAGAGAAGACACCTATCTCTGGGTTACCTGAGTGCCCATTGACTTTCCTAGAAGCAAAGAGATGAAACTACTACGTTTACAAGGGATCTCTATTGTCAAAGAAAGCCCTGGGCTGGCTGACAATAACCTTCATGCTTACCTCCTAAGCAATCCCTTGACTTTGAAATTCGTTACATCAGGATTGTAAAAGCTGTGCATTCCCAAAAGGAACACTGATCATTCCCCAGTGCACCTGTCCAGGGTGACAGATGCCCAGGGGGCACATGAGTGGAATTTGTCCATTGAAGAGAAGGAAAAGGACTAGGATTCCATAATTCAGGGGATATGAACAGGGAAGCTTGTTTCTCCAGTTGTAGCTGGCAGCCATCACAAAACCATGAAACAGACCAGCCTTAGGATGACTCGGATGGATGAAAAAAACATGGCTCCACCACAAAATGGCTGAACTCCAACTCCATCAACACCGAATCCTGCCTTACCTCCTGGCTTTGTTATGCAAGATCAGCATTTCCCTTACTTTAAAAGTCAGTTGGAGTTAATATTTCTTGCATTTAAAACCACCTTAATCAATATAGTGTGTGGCTTAGATTCAATATATCAAGGTTCTTGTTGGCTTGTTTTCTTCAAACGATATCATTCAGGAATTTTACAATATTCACATAGTATGTTTATAATATTCACATAATACCTTGATTGCACTGCTATACCATTTGTGCTGATAAGATTGCTTTTATAACTTGTGGCATTGAAAGTACATGCATTTCTCTCCAACTTGATACTACGTGGTGTAGTGTTCATAGTTCATTTCACATGCCATCCTTTTCATCTCTGAATAACTACTATGCTAATCATTGTTTTGGGGTTTTTTTTGAGATTGTATTTATTTATTTGAGATAGAGAGAGTGAGCCTGAGTGGGGTGGGGGTGGTGGACAGAGGGAGAGGAAGAAGTAGGCTCCCTGTTCAGCAGAGAGGGCTGGATCCTAGGACACTGAGATCACGATATGGAGCTCTAGACAGATACTTAGGTGACTGAGCCACCCAGGTGCCCCATAATATGCCAGTTGTTAATTTTTTTTAATCTTTAATGGTTTTTAGTAGTTAATTAAACTGCTACACAATTTTTTTTTTTTTTTTTTTTTTTTGGAAGTAGGCTCGCCCAGGGTAGAGCCCAATGTGGGGCTTGAATTCACCACCCTGAGATCAAGACCTGAGCTGAAATCAAGAATATGACACTTAACTGGCTGAGCCACCCAGGCTCAGTTTAGCCCCTAAACTGCTACACACTTTAAAACTTACTTGAATGGAAACTACTTATTTGCTTTCTGGGGAAAAAAAACAAAAACAAAAACAAAAAAACTAGCAACTCTATTTTTAACTGTTTTTTTTAAAAATCTGGAGAAAGTAGGCTTCATTATCGTTTCTGTAAACAGCCTAAAGGTAAGATTGCTTTGTATGAGAGAGTTAAGCAATTCACCAGGAATCTAAGGATCAATTTCTCTTGAATTGTTTCTGTAAAATGCAAGCAGCCAAATTCTGCACGGTTACTATGCTCCCATACAACCTGGGACAGAAATAGGGAGCTGAAGACTGGACTGGCCACGGAGATGCTGTCAAGGGGGCATGAAAGCAAATCATCACTTTCCCAGTAATCACGCTTGAGCCTTTAAGACTTGGATCAGATTCCTCAGGGACCGTGAAATCCAGGCCCCTGACTCACTAAGCTAGCCCGCAAAGGTAGTGTCAGTTTCTTCTTTGAAATTGCCAAGGTCAGAAATCCCTTTTCTCAACAGCATCCAATTCTAGGGTTATACCTCCTGACAGCCAGGAGGCTCTACCTTAGGTCTCCTTGAGATCTCTTACTTTTTCAGTAACATCTATTCTTGTCTTCTTTTGTTCTACCTGACCCCCACCTCAGTGACTGACAAGAAATGATTCCAAAACCATCCACATAAGGAAGTAGGTAAGTAACCCTTCTTTCTACATGAGGCAAAGCTGGAAAATTAGGCAAGGCTGTTTTCTTTCTAGTTCCTCATTTATATCCTATAGGATCACGAAGTTGGCTTCTTCCCTATATGAATTTTTATACTCTGCTTTTTATGATTAATACCTTGGTAAATATTTATCCTGTATGATATTAAGTATTCTTAATCTGAAAACATTTTTCAGAGCCCATAAGGATTTGCCATAAGCATGTATTTATTTAACCATAGCCCCAAACTTTATCTATTATAAATAAATATTGTAACGCATATATATGAGCATGAATCTCTTCTTGGATTTCTGTTTTCCTAACATAGACTCCAGAAAGAGCAATTTCTATTTCATAAGCGGTGGAAGGTCTACAGCACACTGGTTACGGCTGTAGGTTCTGGAGGCATAGATAGAGACTTGAATCTCAGCTTAGGCATTTTTTAATGAATGACTTTGGGCAAGTACATCAATCCTCCAAGCCTCAGTTTCCTTATTTGACAACAGATGAAAGCAGCCTGTACCTGATAGGATTGTTATTAGAATTAAATGAAATGATGCATGTGCTAGTAGAATCTTCAACACATAAGTAATACTCAATAAATGATATAAGAATTATTGTAGCAGAATAGAAAAAGAGGAACAGAACATGTACCTTGAGAATTTGAAATATGCAAAAGAGCAGAAAGAAGAAAAAGTCCATCACCTATATTATATTAACTTCTCACATGTTGACGTTTGCTTCAAGTGTTTGTTTTCTTAACTACTTGAGTATATGAATACACTCTTCCTTATGAAAATGACATCGCAGATAAATAGAAAGCCAAGGTGAAACCTTCCCAATCGTAGCACAGTCCCAAGCTCAGTTATACTTGTTTTCCTAAAATCACCTTTGTTCCAATAGTTTGGCTACCTTAGGACCCTTGAGTCACTTCTACCAACACCTATACCCTAAGTTCTTACCTAGGCCCCAAAACATCTTAAGTAGGCCTCAATTACATCAAAATGGACGTAAAACCCACTGTTGCCTTTCACTTTTGCCCTTACTTCTGTTTTGCCCTCTTAGGCCATCTCTTCCCATTCTAACATGGGAACACATCATTCTCCTAGCTCTTCTCAAAGAGTAAATTGGGTCTATGTTCTCTGTTGCAGTTTGAATGAACTGGGAGAAGCTTGTCAAGGTCTTGCAAAGGATTGTCAAGTGCATTGCTATCAAAGGGTTTGCCCAGGGCACACTCACTTTGCTCAGAGTAAACCACAGTCCAGGGGCTGGCCTGCAGTCTTATAGGTTCAAAAACCTGATTTTAAGCAGGAGTACTGCCTTTTGGGGACACACTCCTACCATTTCGGCTCTTGTACCCTGAAGTACACTCATAGAGCCAACTGTCAAATTTCCAACGAAAAATACCACTCTCCTTATGCTGTGCCAGTGCTCTATGACAACCAGTGCTCCATGCAATCCATGCCCTCCTTAGTACCCATCACCAGGCCAACCCATCCCCCCACCTCTCTCCCCTCTAAAACCCTCAGTTTGTTTCCCAGAGTCCATAGTCTCTCATGGTTCATCTCCCCCAGAGAAAGAAAAGATTCCAAATTTAAGTTAGAAGTTGCTTGTATATACAAAATCAAGGTTAAGTGCTCTTGAAACATCTTGCCCAGTCTCCTTCCAGGAGGATGGTACCAACTTACAATTTCACTGGTGGTTTATCAGTGCCTGTGTTAAGACATTCTCGTCAACACTGGTCATCAGGAAATATTTTTAGTTAGTTTGTAGGCAACCACTCATTCTCCTTGTTTCTAGTGGCATCAGATGATATTGTGAATCTTCTTTCCATGTTCTATAGGTATTAACAGGATCACGGCAATCAGTGCCATATACAGTTCTAATGAAGGGGCTGTAGTATCTGGGAGACTCCACAGTGAGAGAGCCGGATGGAACTGACCTTCACAGCTTTATCTGAGGGAGAGCTCGCTGGACATCCTTAAAGCTGTATTTGGATTATGCTAAGTGAAACAAGTGAAGCAGAGAAAGTCAACTATCATATGGTTTCACTTATTTCTGGAACATAAGGAATAGCATGGGTAGGAGAAGGAAGGGAAAAATGAAGGGGGGGGAATGGGAGGGGGAGATGAACCATGAGAGACTATGGACTCTGGGAAATAAACTGAGGTTTTTAGAGGGGAGAGGGGTGGGGGATGGGTTGGCCCGGTGATGGGTACTAAGGAGGGCATGGATTGCATGGAGCACTGGGTGTCATACGCAAACAATGAATCATGGAACACGACATCAAAAACTAATGATGTACTATATGGTGACTAGTATAACACAATAAAAAATAAATTAAAAAAATAAAGCTGTATTTGGAGAGAAACTTTTTACCAGGGGAAAATATGAAAACAGTGACTTTAAAATACCAGGTTATGATCCTTTGTAAACCACAAGCACATCCCATGCATAAAATACTAGCGCACAGAGCTCTGTTTGTGTCAACTTCTATATATCCGTAAGAACTTTGGCTATAGCATATGAGTCACTCCTATTAGCTGTTATCATGGAAAAGAGAGATTAGGTTTGGGGACAGAAAAGAGAGAAGTAGAATGGAGATTTTTGGTGAAGACTTGGGAGGAAGGAATAAAACCTGAAGGAAGCCAACCGTAGCTCAGACCTATGCCCCGATGTCCGCTGGGGAGACAGGACCGAGTACAAATCTCTGAGAGCATACTGATGGGTGTATTGTGCTCCGGGCTTAGTCCCTGGTACCACAACAAGACCAGGAAGACAGGAGTCAAGAAGTCTGAGTCATCTCATTCAAAAGGAATCAAACATTTGGATTAACGATCAAATAGGAAAAAATGATACGATTTGTGTGACAAAGCATTATGAATTTCCAGGCATTCTTCTGAAGCTCCAAGGAAGGATCATATGAAATTTTTTTTCCCGTAACACTTAAATGAACTGTATCATAGTGATTACTGTTAAAGTATATTAAATGTAGTTGATATTCTTTTTAGTGGGTTGGGTTGGATTTATTTTGCATTGACAAATGTGAAAGTTTTTTAAGGTGTTCACAGAGTTTTCTGTGACTTTGGTCATCTTAACTCTGTTTTTACTATGGTCTTAAGATTCTCAACCATGCTTTTTTCTTCAATCATGAAAGGTTTTGAGATGGGTGTCCATAGCGTGAGTGATGCTGGATTACCATGGCTTTCTACCTCCTGGTTTGGGTTCATTCCCACAAGTATCAGACTGTTCGACTCCAATCATCACAACACAAAGGTGTGCTTCTATTTCTCTCTTGAGCCTTTAGGAGCCAGTGGATCCACAGTTTTCTGCAGAAGAAACCTCTTGGGTCTTCCTCTTGCCTTCTAATCATTTGACTCACTCAGATTCCTCAGTCCATTACTCTCGTTTGGCTTCATGTTGGTTTTCTAACACCCCTTCCTGCCTGCCCCCCACAGGCAACCCCCCACCTTGTCCATAGTCATTCCACAGACAGTCACATCGCAGAGCACCCTGGCACTATTAACTTCTGCCTCTCCCATCTTCCTGCTGCACCCTTCCCTGCCCTCGTCAGCCTTCTTGTGGAATTCTCTAGTCTCACGCCACTAAGCATCACTGGACAAAGTCCCAAAACAAAGGGATGGGTCGATATGGCAGACTGGTTAATTCATGAGCTTGAGCATCAAACTGATTACAGCTTCAATTCAAAAATGAATGTTTATGAGTTATGTGACCTTAGGTGAGTCACTTAGCCTGCCAGAATTTCAGCTCCTCATCCATCAAACAGATATAATAAAAGTATCTACTTAGGATGTTAAGCCAAGCATCGGGTATACAGTTGGTGATCAGTAAACATCAACTGTCATTACTGCCACATGATGATGGTGATGAACCAGGTACTCTACTAGGCAGTAGGTCATTCAATCTTCACGACGACTCTTTGAAGGTGGTGATGCTTCCGTTTTACAGATGAGGCAGATGAGGCTCCCAGGGTAAGCGAAGAAGAACTATTAAGTAGTGCCACTGGGTCACAACTGTAGGACCCCAAAGCCTGTTTTCTTTCTCCCAAAGTGCACTGTGCCCTCACTATACACTGTAAAAGGAAATATGAAGTTGTTGCTTTTTAAACCACCATTTTCTGAGCTGAATACCGGGGACTGTGCGGCCTACTTTCCTCGCCCCATCTCATTAATCCTCATTACACTTCTCCAACTACCAATACCGTTGTTATTACATAAATAACTTCAGGAAACCTATCCATGAGTTCAATGAGAACTTTAGGCACAAAGGAAAATCACTTTTCCTGTCCAAACAGGGGAACGTTCTAGTGGCTGTTGGTGCCACTTGACCCTTCTGCTTACCTAACAGGTGCAACCAGATGCTGCAATTTCTAGTTCCTTTTTTTTTTTTCCCCCTGGCTCTACTGCCGGCTTATTTGGTGCTCTTTTCCTGTCCCCCTCAAGTTGGGGCACTTTGAATTACTACCACACAGATGCCAATGTTTCAGAGGTAGGTAAGATTGCACTGAGAGGGAAATTAACAAGTATGTCAATAGTGATGCATCATGGAAGGATTACCAGTGTTTCCGGTTAGATGCTGCATTTTGTTTCATCATGCGATTTAAATTAACTCATAAATATTGGAAGGTACATGATAAACATCACTCCTAAATGGAGATTTTTCATAAGTGCCAAACAGATGGGATTTACGTACCCGCTGGGGAACACCCCCACTGGAGCTTTATGGGGTGTCGTGACTAACTTACAGCAAATCCTCACATGGCCGTGAGGCTCCTCTCTGAGCTCACAATTGCTCTAATGTAATTCGGGTGGGGTCTTAGTGGAACACTAAGCTGGGGTACTAAGAGGCAGGGGGATAAAAGTCTATTTGCATGAGAAACTGAAGACCCTCATGGGAAAACACTCATCGAGAGGGAAAGCAGAGCCGGGCCCCATGAGCCAGGCCCCATGAGCTTCACCCATGCATTCATGTCTGGGTTTTAAGGAGAGAGGACACTATCAGCAAATAGTGAAAGCACTATATTGCTAAAATAAAACAAAACAGACCCCCAAATGGGTAGTCCCTTTAAGACAGTGGACCACCATAAAGCAGTGGAGACGTGTTCCTCCCCTCAACCCAGACCACCACATAGCTCTGGCACCTCTTGAGGTTGGCGCTGATGGTCCCATGCAAGTAGGTGGAAGTGACAGTAGTGGATTATGGGAAATGGCAGTGTTCCATGGAAACACAGACGCAAACCTGGCAGGAGATGGCAGAGAAGTCCGGACAAGGCAGTAGCATTCCCTGGGCTGTTGGCATCCAGTCAAAAGTGTTGACGGTTCGGGTGAGTTAACTGCAGTGGCTGAATGAATTTGCCTGAGTGCCCATGTGAGGCCCCCTGGGACTCCTGGAAATAGAGCAGGGACTTCACCGGAAGGTGCAGCAAAGGAAGAAAGAACCTGTGAAAGTTAGCTTATTACTGTAACCATGACTCCAGACATGGGCGATCAGGTGAGGCCTGTGTCTCAGACTTCAGGGAACCATAGCACAGAAGAGTATTAATTATAAGAGTGTGTGCCACAAAATGTATCAAAGACCTAAATGTAAGACATGAAACTATTAACTATTAAATTCTTAGGAGAAAGCAGAGTCATGGCTTTGGATTTGGTAATGATTTCTTGGATATGAAGCCAAAAGCATAGGCAATAAAAATTAAAGTAAAAAGGACTAGTTGAAAATTTAAAACTTCTATGCATCAAAAAAACACAGTTAATGGAGTGAAAAGGCAACCTATGGAATGAGAGAAAATATCTGCAAATCATATAGCTAATAAGAATGGGTTAGTATCTAAAATATATAAAGAACGCCAAAAAAAAAAAAAGAACTCCTACGACTCAGCAACAACAACAAAATAACCCAGTTTTTAAAAAGGGCAAAGGATTTAAACAGGTATTTCTCTGAAGATACATAGGCCAACCAGCATATGCAAAGATGCTCAACATTACTGATTATCTGGGAAATGTAGATTGAAACCAAATGAGATATCACCTCACACCCATTAGGATGGATACTGTAAACAACAACAACAACAACAACACAAGATAGCAAGTGTTGGCGAGGACATGGAAGACGCTGGAATTCTCAGGCACTGCTGTTGTGAGTGTAAATGGGTACAGTCACTATGGAAAGCGGGACAGCACTTGCTTTAGCAAATTAAAAATAGAATTACCATAGGATCCAGTAGTTCCACTCCTGGGTATATACCCCCAAAGAATCGAAAGCAGGGAATTGAAGACATATCTGCACACTCACGTTCATAGCAGCACTACTCACAATCACCAAAAGGAGGAAGCTACCCAAGTGTCCGTCGATGAATGAATATATAAACAAAATGTGATACACATACACACACACACACAGTGAGATATTACTCACCTCAAGAAGGAAGAAGAAAGAAGGAAGGAAATTATGGTATAGACTACAATATGGATAAACCTTGAGGAAATTATGCTAAGTGAAGTAAGTCCCAAAGAGACAAATACTGTACAATGCCAATTATTGAGGTACCTAGAGTAGTCAAGTTTCTAAGGACAGAATGTAGAATATGGCCAACAGGGGCTGGGGGGAGGGGGACCTGGGGATGGTGTATAGTTTCAGTCTGGGAAGATGAAAGAGTTCTGGGGCTGGTTGTACAACAATGTGAATAGATTTAACAATTTTAAACTGTAAACTTAAAAATGGTAAATTCTATGTGTATTTTAGCACAATTTAAAAAATGCATGCCAACTTGAGGGCAGTGTTTAGAAACTAAGGTTTAAAAAAAAAATAGAAACTAAGCTTTTTTTTTTTAATTTTTTTTTCCAAAAAAATTTTTCAATGTCATCTGAGGTTGTGGGGGGGGTGGGCATTAGCTCCTTCCCTCATCCTACCCACACTGTTTCTGACGGCCCGGCTTTAGAGCAGTGCTCCTCAAATGTGGAACCGACCATGTCTGGAGACACATTTGATCCACGGCTAGGTTGATGCTACTGTCACCCACTGGTAAGGGACCAGGGATGGTGCTAAACACTACAAAGCTCAGGACAGTCTCCCAGAATGAAGAATTAACTGTCCTCCCCCCCACAAGCTTTCAGACAGATTTTAATGTACCTCCAGGAAGACGTCTCCAAAGCATAATCTGTCTCGTTTTGTCCTCAGTGAATATGCCCTAGATCAGCCATCATCTCCCACTAATCTTCAGAGAGCTGAAGCCTGAGAAGAATAAAAGGAAAAAGCTGTTATCTCCACAGGCATGCGGTGAATCTGTCCCAGCCGAGTGTGACAATTTTATCCACACCTTCAGATTGCTTAGTCACACACTCAGCTTCAGTGCACAGATGTGGCCTGCCGTGGTAGGAAATCCTCCTACTAACCTCTCTGTGAGTTAGAGAAAACCGTGG
>CM052895.1:28701562-28733967 GCA_028534135.1 Potos flavus
TTTTTTTTTTTTATCTTTACTACGGTTGCACCGGGTCCGTGTGTATTCCGCAATTCTAGTTAGCACAGACTTCGGAAGATAAAAACACTATTTTTGGAAGAGCCCTTCATATTACAATGGCATTTACAAAGTGACAGCTTCAACAGCTGTAGGATTAGTATAAATAGTCTGAGACACAGCCCCATGCTTTTACTCCCAAACACAAGCCCTTCCAGGGCCCAGTGCTGAACAACATACAAAAATAGGGATCCAACAACTCCTGGCACGTGTGTGATGCTGTGTTAAGGGAACTGCGACGTACTTGAACCTCCCCTTCAGGTGTGTGTCTAAGCTGTTACATTTCGTATATGTTGGCTTGTGTCGTCAACACCTGCCAATCAGGCTGGATGGAGCGAAATTGTCCTTGCAGTCAAATCAGCTGATGCCCGTGCTCAGGGTTATCAAAGCAGGGCTCCTCACTAGAATTACCCGAGAAGCTTGCAGAAACCCGAATGCCTATAACAATACCCTCCGAATCTTTGGGATGAGACCCAGGTATTACTATTTTTTACAGCTCCCAGGGTGATTGCCATGGGAAGCCAAGTTTGAGAATCCCTGTGTAAGGGTTTTTGAGATTCAGAGAAATGGCCTGAACTAGTCTGGTATTTCATGACTCCTAACATAAATCAAGTCCTCACTGCCAGGGCAGACAGAGTTCATCATATAAAAGGAGAGAAGGGGGAACCAATGCTGGGTGAACATTTACTAGAAGAGGCAGCAGGGGCAAGGTAGTAGCTAAGAGCACTGATGCTAACTAGACTTCTTAACATCAAATCCTGGTTTGACTCCTTACCAGTTGTGTGACCTTTGGCAACTTGCTTAAACCCTTTGTGCTCTATTTCTGTCTAGTTTCAGAGGAGAAGTGCAGCCCACAAAAGTGCCTATCTCTGCCCCACCTCATGCATGGAGGAAGGTCAGGAGCTGGGAAGAGCTGCGTTCCCAGGAGGGTAAAGAGCTCTAACGGGTCCAAGTGCATGAAGGCAAAAATTAGGGCACACAGATGAGGAGTCCAAGTATTCTCACAGGAACTAAATGAGAAATCATAGACACGGGGTCTTGTGCCTGAATTAATGATACGATAGGACTAGAACTATTGCCTGTACTTAAACGCGTGGAGGACGAGATAAAACAAAGCTATAAAATAGGATTTCATTTTGAAATGCATCCTATTTGTGACTGTTATAGATACAGAAAAGCTTGGCACATATAATATGCCCTTCCCTCCCTATCTGTCTGAATTGTTCTTTTTACTGCAAATATGCTGAGTCCAAATTCTAGAGTCTGCATGCACTATTTGAACCAAAAACATTCCTTCCTTCCCATCTCCTAGCTCAATAAGGCAGAGAATCTACTTCTGACTGCTACTCTCAAGAACACAGGGCTCTCTCTCCCCCAGCAACCAATCAGCGGGGGGAGTAAGGCTTTAGTACCTGTTGCTAAGGCTACGTCCCAGCTGAATGCAGTTGAGGGGAGGGACCTCCCTTCTTCCACTCAAGCCCCATTTGTGGAAAGGAGGCTCTACCTTGAACATAGGGAATACTGATCCCCTCATTACTCCTGCCTGCTCATGAGGTGGTATTTCCATGTCAGAGGCAAACTAAGAAGACCACAGCCTGCTAATAGCCCTCACCACACACACACACACACACACACAGAGTACGTACTCAACTCCTAGAGCAAGAGTGTCACTTAGAGAGCAGCTTGCCATCATCCCTACCCCCAGCTCCGGAGCCCTAGCTGAGAGATTTCTGCCTGATGTGGGAAAGAGACCATTAAACAGAGAGCTCATAATCACTTTGCAAAGGAACTGCCTTCATTTGCAACGGAGAGCTGAGAAGTTCCGAGGTGCTCCGAAGAACAGAGCAGGCTGTAATAAGAAGTGATTAGAGGAGCTGGGTGGATTTAGGGAAGATACAGCCTGCACTTCAGGCTGGCTAGTTTGTAGCAGAGACTCATGGGATAAAATAGCTGGGAGGAGACCTCCTGGGGTCAGAACAAGGATCAAACACAGACATCTCCCCTTATCCACAGCTTCTGTTACCTGCGGCCAACCTCAGTCAGGGAGCACTGATCTTCCTTCTGAGGTATCAGTGAAAGATCAATACTAGCCTACTGCTATATCACAATGTCTGCGACATTCCCTTCATTTATCTCGTCACACACAAAGGCAGGCCTCTTATCATCTCACGTCATCAAAAGAAGAAGGGTGAACAAAGTACGATAAGTTATTGAGAGAGAGAAACGAGATTCACATGTTTATTACAGTATAGTGTTAATTTTTCTCTTTTATTATTATTGTTGCTAACCTGTTACTGTGCCTAATTTATAAGTTAAACTTTATCATAGCTATGTATATAGGACAAAACCATAGTATATATGGGGTTAGGTACGATCCAGTTTCACGTGTCCACTGGGGGTCTTGGAATGTATTCCCTGTGGATAAGTGGTGGGGGGACTATGGTACCACCCTCAGAAACCACCCTATGATTTGACAGGATTGGTTTGTAAAGCAATTTATGCCCAGGGCATTGTTTAAAGCAATAGAGCATTCAGTGGAATGCACACCTGGAAGTGATCGGGAAAAGAGAAAGAGGCAGCCCTACCAATATCATTGTCACCCCCAGGTGACCATGGACGTACCAAAGCTGCGCCTTCCGGAGGAGCAACAGCAGAGGCTTAACTAACACTATGTTGTGTGGGAGGGGGGATAAATTCCAATACAATAATCTTGCCAGTCACTAAAATATAAACAAGCCAGTAGCAACAACAGGCTCCAGAGGAGGGAGACTAGTGTCCAGAGTTGCTACACTGAGAAAAAGAGAAAAGCAGGTAACACAAACCACTTGTGAAAGATCAGATGTCACAGATGTCGCCTGAAGAAAAACACTTCACAATAGCTATTCTGAATATGGTCATGGAATTAGAGGGTAATTAAAGAAGTAAAGGAAGATGTGATACCAATGGCACATCAAATAAAGAGTATCAATATAGAGACATAAATCATAAGACAAAGAAAACCAAGCAGAAATTCTGGAGTTGAAAAGTATAACTGAATTATAAAAAATCATTAGAGGGTGCAACAGTAAATCTTAACTGGCAGAAGAAAGAATTGGAGAACTTAAAGACAGATCAATAGAGCTTTTACAAACCAAAAACCCTGTGAAAAGGAAGATAAAAAGGGGACAGAGCCTCAGAGAAATGTGGCACACCATTAAATGTATCAATTGCATGGAAAGGGAGTAGCAGAGGAAAGGAGAGAGAGGAGTAGATGAAATATTCCAAAAATTAATGGCAGAAAATTTCCCAAATTTATTGAAAAATAACCTACACATCCAGCATCCTCCATCAACTCCAGCTGTGATTAAAGCAAAGAGATCCACAAACAGACATAACATAGTAAAAATTCTAAAACTCTAAGACAAGGAGAAAATCCTGAAAACAGCAAGAGATAAATGGTATCACTTAAAAAGGAGTCCCAATAAGAGAAATGGCTGACTTACCAGTAGAACCAATGGCAGCCAGAAGACTGTGGGATAGCATTCAAAACTCTCAATTAAAAAACCATCAACCAAGAACCCTATATCCAGCCCAGTTATATTTCAAAAATGGAGGCAATGAGTACTAAGTAATGTACAGAATTGTTGAATCATTGTATTGTACACCTGAAACTAATATAATACTGTATGTTATTATACTGGAGTTTAAAAAGTTTGTATTTTTGAAGCTACTGGATGTAAATTTTTTTAAGAGAGAGAGAGAGCTTGTGAGCAGAGGGGGAGGATCTGAGGAAGAGGGAGAGAGAGAATCGTAAGCAGGTTCCATGTGGGCTCAATGCCCAGTGCAGAACCTGATGTGAGGCTTGAACTCATGACCCCGAGATCATGACCTGAGATGAAATCAAGAGTTGGATACTTAACCAACTAAGCCACCCAGGTGCCCCATAGTGTTTTTATATATGTCTATTAAGTCAAACTTGGTAAAAAAAAAAAAAATGAAGATGAAATAAAGACTTTCCAAAATAACAAAACTGAGAGTATTATTGCTAACAGGCCTGCCTTACAAGAAGTAGTGAAGACCATTCTTCAGGCTGAAAGGAAATAAGCTCAGCCAGTAATCTGAATCCAAATGATAAAAAGCACTGGTAATGGCAATTATAAAAAACAGTATATATGCATATATTCTCCTTCTGATAACTGATTTAAAAAGCAACTGTATAAAATACTATGTACATAATGTAATGTTGGACTTATACCAAAATGTAATAAATGTATAATACACTTGCCAATAAATAGCGCAAAGGACGTAGGTGGGAACAAAACTGTATTGGGCTAAGGAAATTACTACAGGCGGTAAAGCAACAACCATAACACAGTATTTCCAGGGTTTGTAACATTAGTAGATATACTGTGTATAACACTATACCACAAAAAAGGAGGTAAAGGGAATACAGTTTTATAGGAATGACATTTCCTTCTTTTTTTTTTTTTTAATGATTTCTTTACGAGAGAGTGAGAGAGAGTGAGCGAGCACCTGCAAGTGGTGGGAGGGGCAGAGGAAGAGAATCTCCAGCAGACGCCACGCTGAGTGTAAACCCGATGTGGGGCTTGATCCCATGACCCATGAGATCATGACCTGAGCTGAAACCAAGAGTCAGATGCTCAACCGACAGAGCCACCCAGGCACCCCAGGAATGACATTTCTATATAACACTGTAATAAGATAATACACATTTGAAACAGACTCTCCTCTAAGTTAGTGCAGATAATAAATCCTAAAGCAGCCACTAAAAAGATAACTTAAAAAATGCAGGGAAAAGAACATTAAAGATATCAAAATGCCTTTTTTAATTTATAATGCGGGAGTGGAAAGACCTGAAAAGTTGAAAACTGGTAAGAAATCACTTAAAGTTTTAGGAAATTTGTTTAGAGAGGAGGAAGGGCCTCCTCTGAACGTGCCTGAGTTTCTTGCAAGAAATCAGGATTCTGAAGGGCATAGTATTTTCAAATTTCCTCCAAACACTAGTCTTTTATCTTGTGGTATGAAAGTCTTATTTTTATGTAAATAATGCCAAGTAGATTGACTTACACTTATCAATAATATTTTTAAGCAACAGTAAAAATGGTAGTATTCATAAGGTATTGATTTGAGGTTCAGTATGTTAAAGGGAGATGCTGCAGAAACCTTGTAATTGGTATGGTCATCATAACCTCCTAACCTCTGGGAGAGTTCAGGTTTATTGGATGACGGTATCTTCCTTTCCGTCTCAAATGAGATTGTTTACCACCTTGGCATTAGCAGGAAGTTTTACTAGTGAGGACACCAATGATAGCTAAGTGTCTACTTTGATACTGCTTCTGTCTAATATGCATTAATATTTTCTAAAAGATTGAAAACTGCATAATTAACCGGCTATATTTAGTACTGAAGAGTTGCTACTGACATCTGTATCATACAATTTTTAAAAAACAATGATTGTTTCTCTGATAACCATGGAGGCAAATGTAACACTTTTGAAAACATCTAATCATTTAAGGGAAAAAAAAATGATGTATAGGAACTACATGCAGGAAATTAAAACGAAACACTGGGGAAAAAAATCGAGTGAGACTGAAAAGATTTGGCAAATGAAATGCGGTCCTGAAGAATAAGTCACTATATTATAAACATGTTACTTCTCTTTATATTATTATTTTAATGTAATTAAAAAAAAGGTTTGTGGGCGAGCCTGGTGGTGGGTATTGAGGAGGGCACGTATTGCATGGAGCACTGGGTGTGGTACATAAACAATGAATCTTGTAACACTGAAAAAATAAAATAAAAGTATTTGGGAAAAAAAAAAGTTTGTAGAATTTGGGGGGACACTTAAACACACGTACACATACACATAAGAAGTCAGTGAGATGAACCCAAAAGAATTTACAAAATTACAGGGGGCTTATATTGTCCGAAAATTAAATATATTAAAGAGTTACAGTCACTTAAGCAGGATGACACTAGCATGAGAGAACAGATAGGTAAACATGAACAAGAAGAGAAAATTCCAAAATATACCCAGGAATAGCACTGATGTAGGTAAGAATACTACAATCCAATGGGGCAAGTTTTGTCCTTTCAAAATAAAGTGTTAGAATTTGCCTACCTTTTTAAAAAACTGGATCTTTATTTCATATTATTCACCAAAATGTGTATTAGACAATATGAAAACTAAGACCATGAAAGATCTAGAGTAAAATATAGATGAATATCTGTTTTCTGTGCATCAGAATACATACTAAGCATGAAATATAGCAGAAAAAATATTCCTATGTTAAAAACAGAAAAATTTTAAGCTTCAACATGTTGAAAAGTTTGGAAGTAGGAAAATTACCTGTAGCATTTACAACAGAGGGTGAATATTTTAAATAAAAAGGTATTTTTATAAATCACCATGCAGGCAATACCCCCCACACAGAAAAACGAAAATAGACATAAACAATCCAGAAAAGAAGAAACATAAGTGACCAAGTTAAAAATAGAAGTTCAAGTTCACTGTAATCAAGAAAATGAACACTAAAACTAGTATATGTCAGTTTTGCTTATTACCCAGGTGGGATGTTTTTCATTGCAATCACACAAAACCTGACATAAAGGTAGCTCGGAAAACCAGCATGTTTATTATCCCACACAGAAGAATCTGGTCTGGAGTCAGTCCCTGCTTATTAACTTAGTGACTCACCATGCTGTCCGGGACCCACTTTCTCCATCTCTGTCATCGTCTGCACACTTCCTCTCGTCCTCCAGGCATCCCCCCATAGTCACATTCTGGGTGTGGCACCTATCGTTCCTAGACATCTCTTTCCATTGCAAGAACTAGAAGAATGGACTGTGTTTCCCTCTGTGTTTCTTAGAATCAGAGAGTGGCCCACTTCCTAGGAGCCTTGAAGGAGTCCCTGCGGGCCCATGACCAACTGAGTCACCAGGAAGGGATACTGAGTTACTACCACGGGCATAGACTGGCTAACATTTCCACTCTGCGTGGATTAAGCCGTATATGCTGCTGGTGGAGTGTAAGTTGATGCAAACTTCCTAGATCAGAAGCTTTTGAACTCCATAGACCCATTAACCCACAATTCTAGTTCTTCCTGAAGAAATACTGGGTTGGATGGGTTCATAAAAGGCTGTTCACTTATTTATAAGAATTAAAAAATTAGATACTGGGTTGGATGGGCTCATAAAAGGCTGTTCACTTATTTCTTTATAAGAATTAAAACATCAGAAATAAGCCATGTGTGCAAAAATAAGAAGTGAGTTAAATAAGGCTATGGTTCCAAGGGAGAATACTATGAAACTATCAAAATTATGTTTTATATACAACGATTTATATGGACATATATTCATATTCTATTGAGTGGGGAAATAAGGCTTAAAATATTATCCCGTCTTTTAAAAATATATGTAAAAGTCTGGACCGATATATACCAATATCTTAATAATGACCTATGAGTGGTGTGATTACTGCAAATTAACTTTTTTGCTCTATTTTGGGAGTATTTTCCAACCTTTTTTATATAAATGTTATTTTGTAATTAAAATGGAGATAACACTAAAAAGGAAAAATACACAATTCTATTTTTTTCTTCCCTTACGTAGCCTAGATGAAGGCACCCGCAAGTACTTCAGGCTGGATGTTTGTGTCAATGAGGAAGACGCTGGTTCTGCGGTGCGCTGCCTGGCTCCCGGTGCCGGGAGCCTGGGGATGGACAGACGCCCAGCAGGGCACGCGTGTGCAAGAGCGCGAAGGCCCTGCTCCTCTGAGCCTGGGAGCCCCATGTTACCTCCACAAATGTCTCTCCCTCCTTCAGTCCTTCAAACGCAACAGGAAAGTGGCTTTGCGTTCTTTTTGAGTAGAAATTTAAGCAGGTGCTTATGTTTGCGTTGAGAAGCAGCCGGTGGGAACAGAAAGGAGCTGCAGGAAAGAATCTATACAGATGTCTAGCAATTTTGTGTTATCGTTAAATAGTACAAATACCCACCCTTCTGTTACCCTCTTTCTGTGCAGAGCTCAGGACCAGTATTCCTCTCAACCGCAGAAGCTTTCTGGAAGAGTTTCCTAAGAACGGTCATAATGAGAGCTTAAATTACAACATCTGGGCCGCCTTGCTAAATTCTTTGCACATTTTATCACATTTAAGCCACACGACTACCTTGGGAAGGTGATGCTATTTTTAATGCTCTTTTCACTGAAAGGGAAACTGGTAACTTTTTTTTTTTTTTAACGTTTTTTAAGGTTACTTTTAAAGGTCACCGGGCTAGGAAGGAGCAGAAGCCAGAGTGCGTCCTTATCTGTTAGGCTCTGAAGTACAAGCCACCCTCTTCTTCACTGTGTTGCTCCTTAAGTCTGGAGGGAAGGGGTATAAGCGTCATGACGTGTGGCTGAAGGGCAGAGCCAGAAAAGGTACAATATCAGTGTCCTCTGTACGTCCCAGCAGAGCGTGTGTGACAGTTGGCTGTGAAAGAGCTTTCCGAAGGGGGTGTATTCACGTGAGCGTGTGTGTGTGTGTGTGTGTGTGTGTGTGTTTGCATAGGAACACTGGGCCTGTGTCACTTGGATGAAGCATACAAGTATCTCACTCGGCACTGGATCTTAGAAAGAAAGCAAATTAAACTGCAGCTGCATTTTTCAAATTCTGCAGCCCACTCTTCTCCTCTAAGGCATCCAGGTTTGTGACCCTTGACCGTCGATTCCTAAAGTTATGGAGCAGTTACTCTCTCACCAGGGACTTGCCCGTGTGCTCCTATAAACACATGAACACATTCACACAGACTCATACAGCAGGATTTGTCACTGTAAACTGCTTGGGTCCAAGAGGGGTGAATGGATGAGGTCTGATGAGGCGTGGACATGGGTGAGCTCTATCTGATGGTGAGAGGGAACTGGAATTCACCTGGCAGAATATACATTGGTCTAGAATTTCTGATGGCAAATCTGGCAAGATGCAACAAAAGCCCTAAAAAAGTATGCATATTCTAGGACCCCACATTTCCACATCTACAAGTTTTTGTATGAACGTAATAGGAATCACGTACACATATAAATGTTTCAAGATCCTTACCAAAATGCCACTTAGGATATTTAAAAAGTGAAAATAAATTTCAAACAATTGATGAAATCAACTTTGACACCATACAGTATGAATTAGGTAAAATAATCTTTAGGAAAATACTCACAATATTTTGTCTCCAGACTAAAAAAGATTATGCATGTTATTATCCCATTTGATTTTATGTAATATACTGTGTGTGTTTGTGCGTGAGTATAAGCAGAGGGTGGGTGTGAGGGAAACAGACTGGAGGAACAGATACCAGAAGACCATGTATGGTGTTCTCTAATCTAGTGGTATTAAAAGCGATGTAAGAATTGGCTAAGGAAAGATATAACACCAAAAATATTACCTTGTGGACACAGTTTCTGTGTGAAAATAACCGATTTTGCTGTGACCTCAGCGATCCAGTCAGTGCCTTGTAGAAAGCTGATATTTAATTTCTTGCAAATGTAAAACCAAATACGAGTTCACGCAAGAGTTGATGTCAGGGTCTCAGTCAATAACAGTCTATGAGATTGGCCGGCCCCCTCACTAAAGTCCTTTGTATTAATAAAAGCTACCTTGTCGTGAATACTTAATATACCCTGAGCTCAGGGCTAAGCACCTTTTGGTATAAATTCATATAATCCTCACTAACCCTATGATCTAGGTAAAATCAATCCCCTTATTGTTGAAAACCCCAAGCCTGGGAGAGATTAGGAGGCCCGACCAGGTCACAGAGCCAGTCACTACCAGACCAGGAATTGAAAACCGGCTCTGTGTGGCTCTACACCTTTAGACTGTCTGTAACACAGCCTCCCACCCGTAGGCCTGCTGTCACTGCACCAGGAACCCTCAGGGCAATGGCCTCGGAAGCCTTTCAGCTCTATCATGGATCCAAATCACACCAGCTTCCTCTATTTCTTCTTCTGGCCGATTGAAAGTCAACTGAATACTTTATTATAGATAATCTGATAGATATCCAGTGAGCCAAGAAGAAAAAGATTATGTCTGCCCCAAATTCTTTAGGTATGTTTATAAGAACATACATCCTGCAAATAGGAAAAGGCCCAATGAAGCTAATGTGTTTTGCATAAATATCATCATTCTTGTACCTCAGAGCAAAGCAAATGTTGGTTTACACGTTGCCTAAAGAGCCTTAGGGGAGAAATTAGCATGAAAACCATTTGCTTCCTAAATACAAAGCTTAACTCACAAAATCCAGCTGAAATAAAGATGGCACAGTGAAATCTGAAAGTAAACATCTCTGAGATGACTCAGGACAAACAGAGGAAACTGAGAAGAGCCATATTGTCCAGTAATCCGGTGGGTGGTCCCCTGGGGCCAGATGCTTTGCTTGTGGCAGAATGTTATTAAACCAGGGAGGGGCAAACAGGAATCTGGGGGGGCTGCCTCCAAAGCCAAAGCACGACACCAGGAGGAAGAAGCGAACACACCAGACCTAGAAATAGCTTGGCAAGACCAGAAGGAGAGACCGGAATGTTCATCATTCTTAAGGCTGGGCCCCTTGGCATTCACAAAAGTCGATCCTGCCCCAGGACCTCATCCGCAATAACACGAGGAGTGGTCTTCCTATTCTCCAGCATCTGCCCCTATCATTGCTCTCTCTCCTGAGGCTGAGTTGTGCTGTGCTTGTACCAGAACAGCCAGTCGCGAGCCATGAAGGCCCTGAATCCTCCTACTTCCCTGTATGTATATCCCAGGGTCTGGGTCAGATGAGGGCATGGAGGTGAGAGCTGGGCTGGGAATCAAATTGCTGGCCGAATTCCATGGGGAACCTCCACCTTGGAAAACCTCTTTGGCTCTGCATTGCCAGGAGCCACTCACCCCTTTTCTTTACCTTGTCATTTTACACTACTCCCTCATGGCATTTTTGTTGCCATCCTGTGATCAGTCGAAGAAGAAAGGCATGCGAGATGACAGAAGAGAATTTTCAAGCTCCTGCCCAAATCTATTTTCTACTGGGAGCACATGGAGCCAGCTGATCACAGGGTTGGCAGAGAGAGACAGACTAAGAATTGGTGCCCTGCAACAACCCTGGGAAGAATTCCCAAACAGCACCATTTATAAAAGAATCAGAAATGACCCTCTCCTGACATAGCCCACAGTTTGTCACAAAATCCACATGTGGCATTCATTTCAAAGATCGCTTTAATTTTATACATTTTGTTTTCCTCTTTAATGACGCTGTCCGGATAACTGAGATTTTATGAATATGATGAGTGCTTTAAACACCCTAAGATATGTATATTTCTATGGCTAGTTTTATAAGTAATGATGTGCTAACCTTTGTGGCTTTAAAAACATCTTTACTCCATTACGCTATTGATCAGCATGGTCCATGGAAGCAATCTAAAATCATATTGAGAAAAACTGGGAAGGAATTTGACAAACGTTGATGCATTTTTCTTATGGATGTTGAACGAGATAGATACAAAATAGGTATTTCACAATACTTTGGTATAAGGAATTGATTTTCAATTAGCCAGAATAGAAGAAAATAAGGGTGTTCTCAGAATGCAAAGAATCAAACAAGCAAGCACATTAAGCTCTAATTAACCTTCGCGAGATGTTTAATCTCTCTAAGACCCAGGGTTCTTTTTTAATCTATAAAATGAGAATAACAACTGTTACTGCATGACGATTACATTTGGAAGAGAGGGCCTCAGCCCATAGGAAGCACCTCTTAAGTGCTCACCATCATCAACACCATCATCACGGCTATCACTGTCACTTGGCACTGGAACCAAACGTGCTTACTGAGTGAAGAGAGATAGCAAGGTGGGAATTTCCTCGGCTACAGGGTTGGGACAGTGAGGCAAGAGCCTGCTTCCTCCCAGGTGGACTGGCAGATCTGATGACCATGTATTGCAGTCCAGTGTCAGGGAAGTGTTTCATAAACACGTACCTCCAGTCAGACGGAGGTCTGGGTAAATTCATGTTCTGCCTGCCAAACTTCCATCCCTGCACCGCAAAACATGCCTCTCTTACAAGTACTGTGTGGACTGTATTAGCAAGTCAGATGAGTGACAGAGTTGGGCACTCTAGCCACCCATCTGTCCATCTCTCTAGATGAAGGAAGTCTGGAACGCCATATTTCCACTAGGTAGACATGGGTAATAAAAAGGTTACCCTGGAGGACACAATTACATAGGCATCCAAGCCCCCTGGAACTCTGCCTGTTTCTATGCTGTGATCTAAGTTATTTCTTTTCGAGAAAAGACCTGGTCCTCTTACACGTGGAGTCTCACAAAATTTTTTCATCTGTCATTCATTCATCTACCACTTATTGTGATTTTTTTTCTTTATGGGAGGTGGATACCCAGTTGTTGGGACCTATGGGCTCACAGGGATCAAGGAATAATGTCAAGGATTCATCTGATGGAGCAGGGGACACTTCATTATGCTACTGCCTTAAGAGGGGTTTATGGGGTGTCCAATTTCAAAATCATTGCTCCCACTTCTGCTCATAACCACATGCCACTCCTGAATATCCAGGGCCTGGATCCCACATCCCTCCATTCTATGAGGTCAAGTGAGGGTTAGTTGTTCTTGAAAGGTGGGCTTTTTAATACCTCAAACAGAAGGCATAGGTGGGTATGGTATCCAAATACTGGGAATCGACAGTTTTTTACAGACAAGGCTCTGAAGGCCTGTGGCTTCACACAATGACTAATGGGAGTGGTCAAATAAACAAGAGTTGCATATAGTTTCCTGCCTCTGGATGTGTGGTGATGTACAGCCCCATACACAGAGAGTTCTTGAGAGAGATGGAAGGAGGGTGTTGGTATGAAAAGGACATGGCCTGACATGGCCATTAAGTCAATCAACTAATTAATAATGATGGCATAAATAACTTCATCATCCCTGAATGAAACATTTGTGGACATCTTCAAGAAACAAGGACAATGCTTGTCCTCTACAAAACTTTTTTTTTTTTTTTCATGAAAATACTTATCACACAGTTTGTGGAGCTGGAGCTATAAAGTCATTATTGAAGGGGACAGAGGTTTGTAAAGATGGGAAGTGAAATTTGAACTTTCCGTTAATTTTCACATGGGGGTAGATGAAGCACCAAACTCCTGTTTGGCAAGAACACACCTGGGGAGTCATCTCATAAAGGTTCTGATGAATGCCTTTCAGTGCCAGCGAACGAGGGGTACGTGTCACCATGGAAGAAGTTAAGTCACTAAGGGCTCATGAAAGTAATCCTTCAAAGGGACTGAAGTCCTAGGGAGGTCAATTACACAGGCAGGGCCACCAGCACCAAAATGCTATGTGTTTGGCAAAGCCTCCTTGCTGGTGTTTTCAGTCATATATTACTGTTGACAAAACCAGCCATCTTCTTTGCTGAAAGGAGGGCCACTGTGACTGTGAAAGGGCTTCGGGTAAGAGTCAGTCTGCATCATCACCAGGTAGTGCATCTAGAGCCCTCAGCGTGAGGCTGGAACCTAAGAAGCAGGAGTGGTGGACTTGTTATCATTTATTGTGCATCATTTCCATTTCCCACGTGTGTCTGTTAGGCCAACAGAGCCTCTTTACCATGAGAATATAGGATTTAATACAAGACTTGTTTATACCAGTGGTGAATGGGAAAGTCAAAATCTTACAGTGGGTGTTAGAAAGTGAGAGTCACGAGCAACATGCTCCTGATGTTCTGGTAGGAGCGGGGGGAGGAGCCAGAGCTCACAGGGAAAGAGGAGAAGCTGTGTGCCCCTGGTCGTTAACACGGGACCACAAAGGTGGGGGTTCTTGGAGAGGACCGGGACACTCTGGCCTCTGTGGAACCAGTCACCCCTTTGAAATTCACTACCTGCAGTCTGCAGCTAAGCACGTGGTGAGGGCCCTGAGGCTGCTGTTGGTTGCCAGAAACAGACCAAGTGCACGAGCAACAGGAAGAGCACAGGGGCTGGCCGAGGCCCTCCATGCACCTTGCCACTTCCGTCATCACACCTGCTCAGCCAACGTGAGGATGCCTGAGCTTCACCTCCACTTCCCAGATCTTACACCAGGTTCTCCTCTGGCTCTAACTGGGAGCCATACGGGGAAGGGAGTCCTGGGAAATGTTCCCTACCTTAGACAAGAGAAGCAGTGCCAAGGAAGAGAACAACGTCTGTCTTAAAGTCGTGATGTCACACGTGAGCTCTGGAATCAGACCACAGCTCTGCCCCTTCCCGCCTCGGGAAACTTGATAGATTTCTTAACTTCAAGAAGTCTCAGTTCTCTGTATGTAAAATGAAGGTAATATCAGAATTGATCTCATAAAGCTGGGGGGAGGATTATATGAAATAAGAGGGCTTTGTTCAGGCACAAAACAACAACAACAGCATCACACAGTTTGCCTTGTAATGGCAAGGGCATTCAATCCAGCCTGGCCTCTCCACTCAGTGCCCCAGAAACTGGCCAGGACTGTACTGATTAATAGCTAGAGCAGTCTAGCCTGCTCCCAATTCTGTCATTGACAAGATAGATGTCAGGATCTGTAGGAGAATACATTTTATCCTATTTTTTTAAGCAGGGGCCCTAGCCAGTAAATTACATGCGGAAGTGTGCTTGGATGCTAAGAAAACCCTTTCTGTTAGCTATGTGTTCGGAGTGACATATGGAAGAAGTAGAGATGACTCTCAATATTCTGTTTGACTTGAGAGATGGCACAGGGAAACTGACTCACTGTCTAGCCAGACATGAACAAACTGGCTTTAACATAGTTGAGTTACTTCTGATGGTGTCGAGTCAGTACAATTCTCTTCCAATCCAACAGTCATGTCTGAATGCACTTATCCTGTGTGTGCGTGATCACTAAGCTGAGAGTGTCCATTCGCTGAGCACCTACTAAGTGTTGGGCATCATGTCAGGCATTAACTATTTCATTAAATTAAAAGTTAAAATTTAAAGTTATCTCAAAATGAGGGATAAATAAAACATAGTTCTTGCCTTCAAAAAGCTCCCAATCTCACAGATTAGAACAGGAAGTGGAGGCAAAATAAATACAATGTAGGTTATGAGAACGATTTTACAAGTGGTAGAAACACCGTGCAGTGGGCCCCAGGAGGAGAGAGCACATGTTCACGAGATCAGGTGTCAGCCCACATGTCACCTCAAAAAGGCCTTGCCCAAATGGAAGTGGACCACCCCTCTATGTTATAATGTTCCGCTTTATTGTCCTGATAGCCATTATCAGAACTGGCGACTAAAAACACTTTTGTCTTTACTATCATCTCCTTCAACTGGAAGATAAACTCCACAAGATGAGAGGATTACCTACTTTGTTTGGGACTAAGACACTGCTTGTCACTTAGGAGATGCTCCATAAATACTTGCTAAACCAATGAATATGTAGCTGATAGGCTCGAAGATGGCTTCACAATGGAAGCAGAGCAATCTGCCTTTACATTCGTATTCATTCACAATGTGTCTGAAGAAACAAAGACTTTCAAGTGGGGTTTGGAGTTAGGAGAGAGCAGTGATTGGAGGAGAAAGGAACAGGTGACTAAAAGTCCAGAAGTAGATGGCTCAATTCTCAAGCAAGCAGCAGCATCAGGATACACATATATCTTGGAATAACGTATGATTGCATGTGTTAGTTCAAAGAAAATGTGACCAAAGGAGGCTATGGTTGAAAGGGTAGCTGAGTTTCTGATTTGAACAAACTTTTTGAAAGGACATTTTGACAACTGATAATTTGTGGTTGACTTAGTGGTAAATATTAAAAAAACTAAGCAAATAAAAGAAAAAAAATAATAATAAAAAGCCAGTTGAGTTTGATGTCAGGAACTCATTGGCACTATAGACAGACTCATTCCCCTTGGGGGCACTCACATGGCACCAAGCTGCCACAGGAAGTGCATGATGAGCTCTCTCACGGGAATAAACTCTTCAAACTAGGATGCAACAATTCATTTCCTGCTTGTGGCACAGGCTGTCAGTCCTCTCCAAATATTCAGTTACTAAGCACCTTTTGGTGGGTTATATGAGTAATTCTTTAATCTAATGGATCAGTTGCTTCTAGCCCTTCTGGGTCATTAAGAATGGGAGTACCTTCTCCTTGGTTCCTCTCTCTGCCATCTACCCAAAGAGTCAGAAACAAAAGATTCCAGGATGGTAGAATGGCAGAATGGAAGAGGCCTGGGCCCCTGAGTCACTGCTTGGAGAAGAGTCACTCAGGAACATCCCCAATGCACATCAGATGTAAGAGGGGGACAAAACTTGGTTGTTGTAAGCCTAAGACTCGGAATACCTATTTTACTGCAACATGGATTAGACGAGTCATCGTATATACTTAAAAAAAAAAAAAAAAAAAGCTACTTTTATCCTTTGTTTCTTTTTGAGGGGGGAGCAGCGGGGGCTTAGTTTTGTTTAAATCTTCATATATACTATCATCATAGTGGGCAACCACTTAAACAATTCTGTCAATCAGGTTAATGACCTTGCATTAAACCTCCTGTTCCCATTCAGACTTGGCACATCACAATATAATATTAGTAATATACATTATTGATTTGATCACCATTTTCCATAATTGTGGAGTCAGTAGACTCCCCATTAGGAAGTGAGTTTTAAAACACTTATTTTAAGGATTACAGAATCTGATTTCAGTAAGTTTGCTCCAATTTCCCTACATTTGTGACCATCTCTTCTTCCTCCTATTAGTTCATTCTTACATTCTAGCTAATATGAACAATTCAACCCAACTGAATAATGAAGTTTGATAGGAGGAGAGAAGTGAGGAGGCAAGCACAGCAGGAATTTGGGTAAAATTCAGGGCCCCTCTACAGGGAGCATTGCCCACCAGAACGCTACGTAAAAAATGCTTTCTGCAAAACGATTCTTTGAGATACATTGCACTGAGGATTCCAGGATGTGCTGTGCACACAGAATGCTGCCTCTCATAGTAATACAGTTTAGCAGCAATGTGAGAAATGTAGCAGCAATCCAAAACCCACAGTGAATTATAAATGCTAACAGCCTCAAATATAAATAGATCAAATTAGGCCACGGTCTCTGAGTAGAATAAGCATTTCTTTAGAAGAAGACAGGGGCTGATTAGTGCACATACTTGGAATATTTTCTGAAAATGGAATAACATGTGACCTCGGACCCTCTGGATCATTTCAGTCACGTGCCCTGCGCTCACAGTTAACATGATTTCCAAATAATTGGTGAAATTATTCTAGATATTGGTTCAATAATAGCATAAACATTCAAGCTTGAATATAGGAGAAAAATCAAATGAATATAAAAACTTACATTCAGGGTACCTGGGTGGCTCAGTCGTTAAGCATCTGCCTTTGGCCCAGGTCATGATCCCAGGGTCCTGGGATGGAGCCCCATGTTGGGCTCCCTGCTCAGCGGGAAGGCTGCTTCTCCCTCTCCGAATCCCCCTGCTTGTGTTCCCTCTCTCACTGTCTCTCTCTGTCAAATAAATAAATAAAAACTTAAAAAAAAAACCAAACTTACATTCATTTAAGCCTCAATTATTTTCCTATTTAAGTAAGCAAAGCTCTAATTGTAAGGGTTTAAAGTTCCTTCTCATGACTTTCTCAGTGTGTGTGTGTGTGTGTGTGTGTGTGTGTGTGTGTGTAATCTATGTTCACTAATGAAAACTTAGACAAAATAGGAAAGAAAAAATAAAGAAAAGTCATGTGGGATTCTGCCACCCAAAACGACCTACTGAATATTTTTCTGTATATTTTACAGAATTCAAGTTATATTTAAAAGTATATAATGTAAATAAAGTTTGTGAGTTACATTTTATTTTCACAATCTGTACTGTGCTTTCCTCCAAATAATTAAAAATCATTTTCAATATACAATGGAATATTACTCAGCCATAAAAAAGAATGAGGTCTTGCCATTTGTGACAACACAGATGGAACCAGAGGGAATTATGCTAACTGAAGTCAGTCAGTCAGAGAAAGAATGATTTCACTCACATGTAGAATCTAAAAAACTAAATAAGCAAAACAAAAGAAAAAAAAAACAAACCAGACTCTCAAATACAGAGAACAAACTGGTGGTTGCCAGAGAGAAGATAGATAGGGAAACAGGGAAACTGATGAAGGGGATTAAGAGGTACAAGCTTCAGTTAAAATAATTAAGTCACAGAGAGGAAAAGTACAGCATAGGGAATATAGTCAATAATACTGTAATAATGTTGTATGGTGATAGTGACTATACTTATCATGGTGACACAATAATGTATAGAATTACTGAATCAATACATTGTATACCTGAAACTAATGTAACACTGTACATTAATTATACTTCAACTTAAAAAACTAAAACATTAAAACCTTTTTAAAAATGTTATATTTTATACTATAGTCTATACAAGTGTATCAACATTTAATCCTACATATCCTTATCACATATTTAGATTGTTTAAAAAAGTACAGTTCATTTATAAATTACTAGTTTGTTATATATCATCAAGTTTATACATAAATATATTTTATGTGTTTTAAATTATGAACCTACTATATATTGCTAGAAGTGGAACACTAGGTCAGAGGATATAGTCCTTTTTTGAAATGTATTTTTGGTCATACAAATATACTTCAGAATATAAAAGTAATGGTGGAAAAATATAATGATCCATGCTATTCTCTACCAGAAAATAATCACCACTGGTTGTGTTTGCTTTTTTTATTGATACACGTTTCTTTTCATATGTAAATATAAATTAAAATAAAAATGGTACTATGACTAAGTGATTACCTTTTTTTTAGCCTTTTTAAAGATTTATTTATTTGAGAGAGAGAGAGAGCGTGAGCACACGCGAGCCAGGAGAGGGACAGAGGGAGATGAAGAGAGAGAATCTCAAGCAGACTCCCCGCCCGGTGTGGAGCCTGAGGCAGGGCTTGATCTCAGAACCCTGAGATCAGGATCTGAGCCAAAACTAAGAGTTGGATGCTTAACTCATTGTGCCACCCTGGTGTCCCTAAGTGATTACTTTTTATATTAAAATATTCTGGTGCCCCTCTCTCCTAGCCTCCAGAATCCCCAGGGTTGGGGCAGGTGTGGGAAAACTGAATGTCCAGTCCCAAGGCCAGGACTGAACTGGCACATGTAGGAAAGAGGAGAGCCTAAGTGGATGATGCTGGCTGTGTTTAAGGAATCTGCTTGCTCCTCCATATTCTATGCTCTCCTCTTAGAACCTCAGAAATACGCTGTCACTTCGCTCCCAAATGCATTCTGCCCAGCAAGATTGGCTCCTCTCCAGATGCCATCAACTTCACAGAAATCAACGTGGTGGTGGTTGCCCATTCCAAGAATAACCACTTTAAAGACTCCTTGAATATATAAAATCAATAACAGAGCAAGTCATGGCAATCAATATAATTAAATCACTCCCAAATAACCTCATTTTTTTCTCCAAACAATCGTGATAAGAGTGTGAGCTGACAGAATCTCCATAGGGTGCCTCATCTGAGCTCCAAAAGGGCCAAGACTTGATTCAGACTCATCTTGTTCCTCTGGTAGTCAGGGCTTCTGACCTCAGACTATAGAGCCAGAGCACTGGGTCGACAGACACGGAGAGTGGCCAGCTGGAAAAACAACATCCCTATTCTTGTGAGAGTGACCAACTGTGTGTTTGGTGAGGCAACTGGTCACTAAAGTCAGTCACTGTCCATCATCGTAGCAGCTGACAGTAGTTGGTGCTCGCTCAAGAGCTGTGACCAGCGGCAGGCTAACCTGTCAGCGGTGTTGGAACACATCTCTGGCACTGCCCCCTCTGTGTGAGGTGCTGAGGTGAGGCACGGATGAATTACAATATAATGTCCTTGGTGGAGCAGAGCGGGGAGGGAGCCAATAGGAAAGAAGCAGGAGCGTAACTCCTATTGTTAGAAATACAGGAGCCGATTGACCTATGTGGCAACAGATAGGATATGTTGAGGGATGGGAACAGAATGGGGATAATGAGGGAAAGTTTCAGGGAGAAGTAAGTCTTTATTTGGTATTCAAAAATAAAGAGGAAGAGAAGGTCTGCTTTTGATAACAGGGTGATTAAATATTTCAGACAAAACATCACCACCAAGAACAACCAGAAAATGTGCGTGTGCGTGTGTGTGTGTGTGTGTGTGTGTGTGTATGCAGGCACATGTTCTTCTAGTACCCTAGAATATCATCATATGTTTCAAAATTAAGAGACAGCTTTATACAGACAATAGAAATCTGAAAATATTTGAAACAAATAATAGAAGAGGTAAACATTGGAATTGTAACATGAAGTTACAGATGTGCTTAGAGAGACATTTATAATATGAAATACACATTTTTAAAAAAAAGGTATAAAATTAGTGATTTGAGAAAAAATGTTTTTTTTAAATGGTTTTATAAAAAACTAATAGATAAACCGTGAGAAGACATATCAGTTTAAAAAAAAAAAATAGGAGAGGGCTGCTTGGGTGGTTCAGTAGGCTGAGATCTGACTCTTGGTTTTGGCTCAGGTCCTGATCTCAGGGTCATGAGATTGAGCCCCAAGTCAGGCTCCATGCTCAGTGGAGAATCTGCTTGCAGGTTCTCTCCCTCTCCCTCTGCCCCTCCCCACTCGTGTATGCACTTGCTCATGCTCTCTCTCAAAAAAATAAATCATTAAAAAATAGGAGAGCTAACACAAGTAGCAAACATCGGGAATGAAAAAAGGAACACCACAAAACAAGGATAATATAAACAAATGTATGCAAATACATTTGAAAGTTTAGATGAAATAGTCAAATTCGTACAAAAACAATTTCAAAACTGACAGTAGAAATAGAAATATAAATGCCCCTACAACTATTAATGAAATGTAATTCATAATTAAAAACTTGGGGCACCCGGGTGGCTCAGTGGGTTAAAGCCTCTGCCTTTGGCTCAGGTCATGATCTCAGGGTCCTGGGATCAAGCCCCGCATCAGGCTCTCTGCTCGGCAAGGAGCCTGCTTCCCCCTCTCTCTCTGCCCGCCTCTCTGCCTACTTGTGATCCCTCTCTCTGTCAAATAAATAAATAAAATCTTTTTTAAAAAAATAAATAATTAAAAACTTGCTCCCACCTCACCCTGCCACCAAAATGTAGACTCAGGCAGCTCCTGAGGTAAATTTTACTAAACATTTAAGGAGGAAAGAAAACAATTTTCATCTTGATGATAAAAAGAAAATGAAAACACTTCCCACCTTGATTCATGAACATAGCTGCAAAAGTTCTAAACAAAATAGTGGGCACTCAAATACAGCAATACACAAAAAGGAAAATACATCCTGATCACACTTACTCCAGGAAGGCAAGGTTGATTTAAGCCTGGAATTGATCAGTATATTTTACAACCTTCACAAAATGAGATAAAAATCATGTGATCATTTTTAGGGATAAGGTAGAAGATATACTAAAATTCAACATCTATTCATAACAAAAACTCTTAAAAATAGAGATAGAAGGGAACTTTATAAATATCACACAGAGTACTTATATACTTAGTGGTATATAAGTATATACCACTTTTTCTCTAAGATTAAAATGAGAAAATGGTATTGACTATAGCAACATCTACTTCACGTTATAGTGAAAGTCTGTGTAATAAGGCAGGATAATACATAAATGTGTAAGAACTGGAGAGCAAGAATTAAAATGTCATTTTTCACAATAGATATGATTTTATGCATACAAATTTCAGAATAATCCATAGAAAGTTTACTATGATTAATAAGTGAAATATTAAGGTCTCAGGGCACCTGGGTGTCTCAGTTGGTTAAGCATCTGCCTTTGGCTCAGGTCGTGATTCTGGGGTCCTGGGATTGAGTCCCGCATCGGGGGGGCGGGGGGGGTCCCTGCTCAGCGGGAAGCCTGCTTCTCCCTCTGCCTGCTGTTCCCCTGCTCGCGCTCTCTCACTTGCTTGCTTTCTCAAATAAAATCTTCAAAAAGAAAATAAATGAAATAGGTCATTAGATGTAAGTTCACTTGACAAAAATCCACTGTATTTTTAAATACCAGAAAAATAGCTCAAACATACAATTTTAGAAGACACTGTTTATGGAACTTAATTTCTTAATTTCTGCCTCAGCCCTCCCTGAAGGTGGGCTAACTTAGTGACTCATATCTAAAGAATAAGGATAGAAACAAGGAAACCAGTGGGGAGTCCTGGCAAATACCATGTCAACCAAGTGATGAAGCCTAACGTCACCAATGTTGTCACGTGGATGTCATGTGTCTCCCGATGTGATGAGACTTCACCTCTCTGTATTCCTCCAAAAACCCCAGAACTTCAGTCTAATAATGCAAAACACAGGAGAAAAACTCAGTCTGGGGACTTCTACAGAATACCTGACCTTACTATTTCACTTAGTATTTGTAGTAAACTTTCTGTGGATTATTCTGAAATTTCTATGCACAAAATCACAGCTACGGTGAAAAATGACATTTTAATTCTTCCTCTCCAGTCCTCACACATTTAGGTATTTTCCTGCCTTATTACACAGACTTTCGGCGTGTAATGTCAAGACTGTGAAGGTCACAAGAAAGGAAAGACTAAGAAACGGCTACAGACCTCAGGAGACTCAGGAGGTGTAACGACTAAGTGCGATGTGGTTCCCTGGATTCGATCCTGTAACAGAGGGTGGATATTAATGGAAAAGTTAATGAAATCCAAATAGTCTGGAATTTACTCGACTGTAATGCAAACAAAGCCTGCACTGCCAGTCAGGAGTCTTAAAAAAGGGAGGATGACCTTCATCAAGGTCAACCCTTCACCTGGTTTGATCCCCTCTACATCATGACTAAGAGGTCACCTGACCTCAATTTGCCTTCTTACAACGACGAGAAGGTCACAGCCTGTACATGGCTCCTCGTTGGGAAGCTCATCCCTAAGAGCTCTTGCTCTGCCCTTTGGGTACGGACTGGCACGTAGGGCTGGGTGCTGAGAAGAGAGCGCCCAATTCCTTGCAAGCTCCCAGACAGGCGCCTTCCCGCAGGCTGTCTCCGAATCTCAGTTATTTCCGAAGCTGACAGCTTACAGCTGACAGCCGTGGGGTCTCGCAGTATAAAATGGCCCAGAGCGAGTGGAGAAGGCAGCCTTTATTAGAACAGCCACCAGGGTCACTCAAGTGATTCACGCCATGTCGAAGAATGCATATATAATTTGGGCTGTCTTCTCTTTATCCCAAAATCTTGTAAGCACCTTTTGTTGCTGTCAGACAGGAAATATGGACTCGTTGTCAACAGCAACCTGAATGAAACATAATTTGGAAAGAAAGTCAGATTTGAGAATTATTGGTACCTGGATTTCATCTGTAAGTTTTTCTTCTCATGTCTTCTAAGGAACTTTTAGAAGTAACTGTAGTACATGTCTTACAGGAAAATGGTTTGGGGATGCTAAAATTAATAAAGGTCATGAGTAGCAGTCTTGAAATTAACATATGTATTAAATAGGAATATGTAGTTTCTAGAAATGACTGAATGAAGGCTTTATTGACATAAGTACTCTATTGGGGTGAGGTGGGGTGGCCATTCTGTGTGAGCTTGAAATTATCAGAGGAACAACTGCCAGGGGTCCTTTGAGAAAACCTAATCCAATCATCTCCTTTTATAGATGTGAGTCCTAGGATCCAGAAAATGGAAGGGATTCACCTTGGATCATGCTATGAGTTACTAACATCTGGACTAGAACACATTTCCAGCTCTTTGAAGTCCAGGACCCATTGTGAATGGCCTCAAGATACAGTAGAAAGTACTAGCTTCCAATTATCTATAAATAATTGGCCACTGCTAGGAGAAAAAAAAAAATGCCCTCCCATTCTCATGCTTTTTCTTTACTTCTTGGGATTACTCCCCTTTTGTCCATAGATTTTTTTCCCCTAGGTCTCATAAATCATACAAACAAAACCAAAAAATAAAGTAAAAACTAAGAAACAACACTTCATCTAGGCAATATTATAATATCTACCATTTAATAAGTGTCTCCCGTGTGTCACGGTGACCGATGTTACATAAACCTCACAAATCGATGAGGGAGATATAATTTCATCCATCCTGTGTGAACACTCATATTTTAAGAAACAAGTGTCCAAAGTCAGACCACCCTAGGTCTGAATTCCTACTTGCTAATGTCGGCCTTGGTTTTCTCGTCTGTACAATGGAGATGACACCTAGTCTATGATGTATATAAAGTACACGGCACAACTCCTAGCACAGAGTAATTAATGGCAATTATTGTTTATGTGAATACAAAGAAATGGAATTTCCAAAGAAAATGAACTAAGTTGTTTAAACTCATAGTGCTGGGATTTGAAGCCAAGCTTGTCTCACGCGTGAACACATATGAACACACGCAAACACTCACACACACTATAAAACGGAGATTTTTTCTCAGGTTAAAGCAGCCCAGAGTTGATAGTCCAGACAGGTCTGATGGTTCTCTGATGCCTGTGATAGTCCAGTGTCCTTCAACATTTCTGTCCCACCTCCTTGGGGCTTGGCCCCAACCTCGGGGTATGCTCATGGTCACAAAATGGTTGCTACACCATCACCATGTTAAGACAAGACAAAAAAGAGGAAAGGGCAAAGGGGAAGAAAAATAGATGTCTCTTAGACGCTTCTTAATATTTGGATTCAATACACCACCTATCACTATACACCAGGTCCGGGTGCATTACTAGTCCCCAAAGCAAAAGCTTATTAAGGAAGCTTTCCTCATTCAGGACATTTCTCTTGGCATGTGGTATTAAGTCAAGTGGAGAATAGAAACACGGAGTTAAGAATGTGGTTTCTTAGAGACTCCTAAACTCACAAAACAAACTGAGGGTGGCTGGGGGGTAGGGGCGGGTAGGGATAGGGTGGCTAGGTTATGGACATTGGGGAGGGTATGTGCTATGGTAAGTGCTGTGAAATGTGTAAGCTTGATGATTCACAGACATGTACCCTGGGGCAAATAACACATTATGCGTTAATTTAAAAATTAATTAATTAATTAATTAATTAAAAAAGAATGTGGTTTCTTAGATCATGCCAACCACTGAGGAAGCCAGTCTTTCTCTAATATCTCAGTTTCCCTCCTGGGGGAATGAGGATGGAGAATGAGATGATCCTTCCAAGCCCTGCCCCATACATTTCTCTCTGCCAATATCCCTGGCATCCTGAGGAGGAAAAAGGTGAAGCATTCCTGCCAACCACGTGGGCACCAGGGGCACAGAACAGATCATCCCTGCCAGTCACACAACTGGCCACTGGGGCTTACTGTGACTGGCAGGCCCACGTCTTGCTCTGAGCCATGGTATCAGGAAGCCGAAGTGTTCCTGGGAGCCCTTCCATACTCTCCTCTGCACTTCTTTATTTCCCCACATGACTCCAAGTGCCCACACTCTATTGCTTGCAGCCAGTGCTGTAAGCCTGGGACCCCCACGGTCTACATATTTCTGAATATTCCAGCAACTTTCCAATCTTTTTTTTCTATTCCCCACCATTGCCCCCCATTCCTAATCTAATAGGACTAATCTAGTGAGTTACTCATCCTATGGTGTTAAAAGACTGTGGCCCACAAGAGCAGGGGAGGCAAAATGACAATACTCTCCTAAGTTCCTACAATTGCACTATTACCACCTTCCCACATAATCCTCACATAAGGTTTGTGGCAATATCCCCACTTTACGAATAAGGAAGAGGCCTGAAAAGAGTAAATAAGGTCAGAGAGCTAGTGTGGTGCCAGAGTCAGTCTACAAATGCAAGTCCATCTGATTCCCAAGTTCATGAAAGATTTGCAACTTCATTTCAGCAAAAATTTGCATTTTATTAAGCACTTCCAGGGATAGACCCAATGGTAGAATTTCTGGCTCCCCCTTAAGCTTGAGGTGTGGAACATTCTGTGCACAAGATCATATTCTTGTGCCCTAAGGTCATCCTTTTCCTGCTCCATGCCCTGCTCCGCAGTTAGTGGCAATGGACGAGCCCCATTTATCTTAGACACTGAGGTCTGCACCCTGCTGCTTTTCTCGCTCTTCTTACCTGCTGGTGCCGATCAGGGAATGCCCAGTGCTCTTTGCCAGCTGGCCTGGGCTCACTGTCACTTCTGAATTCTAAACAGGACGTCTGCTCTCCCCACACAGGTACAGAGGCCTCGGGCTGGCTCCAGGAAAATGCTATCAGGCCTCCACGCTGTGGTGCTTGCTCCATAACTCACCCAAGTTCATGGCCCCTTGAAAAGCATCTTTTTCACCTTTCTGCAAAAAAGAACAGAGTGAAAACTAGATTGCTAACAAAGAGACGTGAACAAATGTACCAAGAAAGGAGTCCAAGGAGAGAGAAGAAATCAATAGCGCTGAAGAAAAACAGGATGAATGTGACACCTGGTAAGACATTTTTCACCAGCGGTATTGTCATTATAGTCTAAAGAATAACCCCATGAAAGATTCCTGCCTCGGGCTGCCAAAAAGAGCTAATTACACAGAAATATTAGTTTAGTTCAGGGCTCTGAAATGTGTTCGGCAGAACACTAATTTTAAAAAGATGATTAAAAGGTCTTCTGCAGGGGAAAATGTTGTGCAGTCAAAGGGATCTGGCAAAACCTAGGATAAACAAAATTGAATGGACTTCTTTCCTTCTCTACTGAAGATTTCTCGGTCTTTAATATGTTAATGAACATGAAGAATTTCCAAGAGGGGAACTAGAGTATGCAGAATTTTCTAGACTTCACAATCCTCCTTAACCTTCTCAAGGTAGGTCTCACCTGTTACTACCACTAAACCATGTTCATTTCGTCCCCAGACTGTATTATAACATGTAACGTTAGATTTATTTCTTGGTTTCCTGGCCTGTAGGTCCTCCTCACTGGACTCTGCAGTCCCCATGGAGGCTGGGGACCGGATCGGTTTCACTTGCGACACTATCCCCAGCAGCTAGGGCTAGGTCAACACACAGAAGATGCTGCATAAACATTAGTTTATACGTTTTTTTCTTTTTATGTTTAACATTATTGAGTGTCTTTAACATGCTCATCATTGACTACCTCATTTAGTTTTCAGAGTAACCCTAGAATGTAGGTAGCATTATTATTCCCTTTGTACAGGTAAGGAAGGAGATCAAGGCTCAGAGAATTCAAGTAACTTGTCCAAGATCCCACAGGCCATAAGTGACGGAGACAGGATTTGAACTCAGGCATTCCGGTACCAGAGTCAGCATTATTATATTAAATGAATGTACCAATCCCAGGAGAGGAGCAAAAGTGAGAGATTATAGTAAGCCCTGTCTCAGAGGCCAGCCAGGGTCCTTTGAATTAAGAGGGGATGGTCTGGTACGTTCCCACTGAGCCAGCACTCTGTGGCAGACCCAGTTTCATACCACGTTTACTCATTTTATCTTCCGTGATGCACTTCATGGTAGTATCATCTCCTTTCACAGACAACCAAACCAAGGCTCAGAGAAGCTAAGGGACCTGTCCAAGGTCACTGGGCCAGGAAGCTGTAGGATAGAGGTTTGCCTGATTCCAAAACTCCTGGTCTGGGTAGAGCCATGCAGGGGAGGTGGCCCAGCTAGAGCCTGGAGGAGGCTGGAGGCCTGAAAGGACTTTTCAGGGCAAAAGCTGTCATTCCCAGATTCCTCTGTCTTCTGTGGTGGGTCACGACCCCATTCCACAAAGACAGGTAGCACTGATACCTCAGGCCAGATTCTGACCAAGGGACCAATAAAGACCATTCCTGACCCTCACCTGGTTACCTGGCTTACCTCGCCTTTCTGATCTGGTAAATCGTGCGGACTCCGGAGCCTGACCTGACACTCAGTTCTACCACCTCCTAACTCTGTGGCCTTTAAGCCCTTGACATCTTTGAGCCTCATACACAGTAATAGGTCCTACTTCACTAGATTGCTGGGATAATTAATTGAAATAACATTTTTAAGTCAAGAACTTTAGCTTGTTGCCTGGGACACTTTACATATTTATTAAGTAGTTATTATTAACAAAATAGTTAATAAGCCCTTGTGATCCATAGGAAACAAACTGAAGGTTACTGGAGGGGAGAAGGGTGGGGGATGGGGTGACTGGGTGATGGGCATTAAGGAGGGCACGTGAGGTGTTATATGAGACTGATGAATCACCGAACTCTACCTCTGAAACTAATAATACCGTATACATTAATTGAATTTTAATAACAAAAAATGACCCCTCAAGATCCAGGCTGGTGACCCTGAGGAGGCTATGGCTCCTGCCTTCAGCTGGGGGCACAAGGATATAGGGGTAAGTGTAGCACCCGGAAGGTGCTCAGTAAACGCTGTTGGGTTGACTTGGCTTCTTCCCCAGTATCAGCAAAAATGAGAAGGTAGGAGGGGATGGATTTCACCGCGGATGCCCAGAGCAGCGTGGAGCAGGAACTTCCTGCTTTGCTGTGCAAATCTCAAGGGCTCTGGTGGACAGGCAAGCCGTGTCTGGGAGTGCTGAGGGGCAGCTTTCAGAGTCCTTCTTCAGGAACGCTCTGCTGACTCAAGCAAGAGGTGTTTCCCTGGCTCTCCCAAGGGGGACACACAATCAGCTCATTTAGCTTTGCCACCTTTGTTGGGTCTGTCCCCAATTATGCTATGAAGCGACCTTCTGTCAAGGAGTAACATTCGAGACCCGTTTTTCACACGAATGCTACACCTTGCGCCAGAGAGATTCGGAACTCTCGTCCAAGGAATGTTTTGGCATTCCTGAGGGGTAGAGCCCTCTGACACCAAAGCCTGCCTTGGAGACATGATACAACTCCGCTTCCTTACCAAAAATTCCATTTCTCCCCAGAGATAAAGCATCTGGCTGGCTGTCAAGAGTTGAGGGTTCTAGTCCTAACATATCCTCTAATTTGTGTACCTTGATAAACTATTTAATTTCTTTAAGTGTCCGTTGCCCTATCAGCAAGTTAAGAGCGATAGTTGGAATAATAACAACTTATTAGGCCATTATCAAGCACAGCACGGAATACTTTACATGTGTCACCTCACGTGATGCTCAGAATTGTGCTCTGAGGCAGAGTCAATAATTCCCCTCATTTTACAGAAAGGAAAGGAGGCCCATTGAGAGCAAGTGAGTGCTCACTTCCAGAGCCTATAGGTGGCTAGGCCAGGAGCCAACGTGGAGCTGGGATCTCAAGTACTGTAAATTCAGCCTCTGTCCCCAGGGCGGAGGGGTGGCACTTAATCTGGCCCCTTTCAGGTCAATCTCTGAGATTCTAGACAAGGATCCAAGACGGTGCCCAGGAGGCCAAGACCAGGGCCCACTGGACAGGCAGGCCACTGCACAGCCCCTACCTGGTCTCAGCCTGTCCTCCTGGTGCCCAGCGCCTGTGCCCCTGCCTGCCTCACCCTGCGCTTCTTTACATGCTCTGAACTTCTATCCTTCAAGCCGCGAATCTAGTCTCACTTCCCACACCAGAGACTCTTGGTGGTGGCCCTGCTCTTTCTACTTATTTGACACACGCATCAGTGACTCTGAATCACTACTTACCCATCAGCTCCCGAGCTCGGGCGTGGCAGGTGCACAGTGAGTCAGAGGATGATGACGTCACACACACGTTCCGCATATGCACCTGCAGCCTGCAAGGCGACATCCTCAGCACCTATGTGGTAGCAGTAAACAGCCTGATGCTATGTTTTCAAACAAATGTCTATTCATGACTTCCAAACGCAGTGTCTTTTTGTGCCGTCTGTCATCTTCCGCCCCTCTTCTAGTGCCTTTGAGGAGCTGAGGTCTCCGTGGTTGCACAACTCCAGAGCGGTAAATGGCCGTGGCAAAAGCTGAATGAGGAAGGAATGCAAACTGAGCTTCTCCATTCTAGGTTCGCAACCTCAGGAGGGCAAGGGTAATGGGCAAAGCTTCCGTGTGGCCCAGGTAATAAGGATCCGCTCTCATTTTCTCTTTACCAGAGCCCTGTCAGCCTCTTCCAAAGAAGCCACACACACATAGGTGGACACCTGGAGAGGACGGTCAGTGACTGAATGGAGGGGTCTGGGGTCTGCCGCCATGACAGCACCTCTACTCTCCAGGGACATGTGCTCATCTGAACAACTGTTGTTGAGAAATATCTTGTAGCTCCAGCTTTTCAGTGAGCCCACTGAGGAACCATGTCATACAGCTAGGGTAGAATCTCGTATATACGTTTGCTTAATGTTAACTAGACATTCCCCCTCCTCCCTCAGCTAGACCTCCCTGCCCTGGGATGGGACGCAGCAGGGGACCACAGACACCTAACAAATGGTGGAATCCAAGTGCAGAGGGACCTCATCAAAGGAACTTCAGAAGAGGCATCATGTCCCGGGTAGGGAATAGTCACGAGTCTTTGTCACCTATTGGAGCTCAAGGAGCAGATTCCCGCCCCCACCATACAAACCTGAGAAATCAGTAGTGAACACACCGAGCGTAGTAAGAAGGGCTTCTTGACGTTAATGATTTATTAGGTCTGGACAACTGGGCTAGATGGGGAGTCCCAAAACAAGAAAGGGTCCAAGGGGCTTGATCAATTCAATTCAGTTCAACAACCAACATGCAGGGAGTCCCCGTGCTAGGCAGTGGGGATGGCGAGCTACAAGACAGTGCTATCACACTGAGGGTCTCCTAACCTACTGATGGAGTGTGGAAGGCGTGGGAGGTACAGATTCTAGAAAAGAGGCAGGGAATCAAACCTGTTCTTCTTACACTATTATACTGGGTGGGGATTCCTTTGGAGGTATGACTGGATCCCAGAATCACCTGTGGAGGCTCTCTGAACAGTGTCAAGTAGTTCTCAGACATCAAAGGAAAACATTCATTTGTTTTGGTTTTTCATTGAACATTAAGGGATATCCGCCAGGTGCCTCTCCTGGTTCACGTTCCTTGATGCCAAAGGCTATATTTGCCAGGGACACATAATTTTGGGGAGACTTAACCAACTTGCTCAACAGGTGCCTACAGCCTCTTGAGGAGTCCTGAGCCTCATATGAGAATGGTGGCAAAACCCTTTCCTCTCGTCGCTTTGCCTATCTCAACACTCCCTGTTCTTGGAGGTGCTGTCCTTTCCCTTTCATTTCTGTTTTTTTCTGGACACAAAATTTCACGTCGAGGTGGTTCCACAATGACCAGAAATGAGAGATATTTCCTCAAAAGTAACCCCTCCCTGGTAGAGGCCCCCTATTCCCTTTGGATCTGCTTTTATTCCCTCTCTTACAGTCTCAGGGAAGAAGCCCCACCACCCCATTTTCACTTTCATCCAAACGTTTGACCTTTATGATTAAATGGGCCTGCACATGTTGGTAGGCATCTCACAATGGGATCAAACCTTCTGTGGGTGCCCCATGTGGCACCCACGTGAGGGCTTATCACAGGTTTCACATTGGTCTGCACAACACACATTATACTCAGGAATGAGGGTGGCCTGGCGCCATCTTATCCACCATCCAAGTGCCTAAATCCAAAAGCCTATGTGAAGACTCTTCTCTGAAATGTCAAGCCAGGAAGGCTTTATGAATAAACCATGAGTCATGTGCACAGAGGACCACCGAGTAGCCACAAATGCTTCCCCCTTTAAGATTTAAAGTCTATCCTTTGAAAACAAGCAAGCAAGCCAAGGGCTGGGAGTAAACCCAGGCTGCACCACGGATTGCTGACTCTATGTCCCTAGGAAAGTAACCTAACCTCTCTCAGCCTCTGTTTATTCAACTGCACGATGGACATGATAATAATAGCTATCTTGTCGGGTTGCTATCAAGGTCCAATCTGACCATGTAGAAAAAGTGCGGGGAGTCCCATCTGTCAATGCCCAATACACGGGAGCTGTTATATGTGAAGATATGAAGACTAATGACTCGAGGAGAGGACTATTCATTGCTGTCATCTCACCCTAACTCCAAAGAAGATCGTATTACCACAAGCTCAAATTCTCTTTTTGGCTACTAAAAAATAAAAATTAAAATTAAAAAAAAAAAAAAATGGAGGGGGCGGGGACACCTGTGCTGGAAAAGAGCTCCTCCACAGAGGAGAGTGACGTCACTGGGTAATGGTGAGAGCCCCGGAGAGGCCCTGAACACAGGCCAAGTCTTTCGACATGCCTGGTTGGACCTAGAAGCTGCTCCTAAAAGGGGAGCTGAGCTCCTCCGTGTTTCTGTGATCTGGCAGGTTCCAGTGGGCAGTGGAGCCGGGGAGGCTGGCAGAGAGCTTCCTAAAGCATGAAAACCTTCCCGCCTGGCTTACTGGGCCCAGGGTGTTCCCTCAGTTTTCTTTTTTCTTTTTTTTCTTTTTTTCCCCAAATACTTTCATTTTATTTTTTCAGTGTTACAAGATTCATTGTTTATGTACCACACCCAGTGCTCCATGCAATA